>JAIOJX010000018.1:285391-607280 GCA_022376925.1 Tragulus kanchil
GAATAGGTTACCTTTCTTTACTACTTTAGCCATTTAGTGCTTTTTACTTTTAGGCTAGATAATCAGATTAATTTTTTTTATTGAAATATAGTTGATGTACAATGTTGTGCCAATCTCTGCTGTACAGAAAAGTGACTCAGATATATATATGTGTGTGTGTGTGTATGTATATATATATATATATATATATATATATATTCTTTTTTATATCCTTTTCCTTTATGATTTATCACAAGAGATTGAGTATAGTTCTCTGTGCTACATGTTATAACCTTGCTGTTTATCCATTCTAAATGTAATAGTTTGCACCTACCAATGCCAAACTTCCAGTGTAGCTATCTCCCTCCTCCCTTCCCTCTTGGCAACCACAAGACTGTTCTCTATGCCTATGAGTCTGTTTCTGTTTTGTAGGTAGGGTCTTTTGTGCTATAATTTAGATTCCACATATAAGTGATATCATATAGTGTCTGTCTCTTTCTGATTTACTTAGTATGATAATTTCTAGTTGTATCCATGTTGCTACAAACGGCATTATTTTTATGACTGAGTAGTATTCCACTGTATATGTGTACCACATTTTCTTCATCCATTTCTCTGTTGATGAACATTTAAATTGTGTCCATGTTTTGGCTATTGTGAACATTGCTGCTATGAACATAGGGGTGCATATATCTTTTAGAATTACAGATTTTCCCTGTTATATTTCCAGAAGTGAGATTGCTGTATTATATGGTAATTCTATCTTTAGCTTTCTGAGGAAACTCCATACTGTTTTCCATAGTGGCTGCACAAGCTTATATTCCTACCAGCAGTGTAGAAGGGTTCCCTTTTCTCCAAACGCTCTCCAGCGTGTGTTATTTGTAGACTTTTTAATGATGGCCATTCTGACTGATATGAGATGGTACTCAGAGAAAGATTTTAATTCAGTTACAAGTATAATCTTTTGAATCCATATAAAGTAAATTTGTGTTTTTTGTTTGGTATGGTTTGACAAAAATAAGTCATATAATACAGTACTTTCATCTTGTAAAGAATAGTGTGGCATTTCATTTTAAATATTTTGTTGAGTTAAGAAATTTACTTAGTTTGCTACAGTTTAAGAATTCCCTCTCCCCTCACTATATATAAGAATTTATGCTAGACAAACAGAAAATCAAAAAATGAGTACCTCTTCTTTACAAAATGAATAGCTCCCCATTTGTAAAAACTAAAAAGAAAAAGTATTTTGAGAGTTTGTGAGACTATTTAATAAGTATAATCACATGACTGGCAGGCAAAGGAGGAAATTTTTAGCTTCTGTTTTACACATTGTTTGAAAACATTTTTACTTCTCTAGAAGAAATTTTATACACAGACAATGTCATGTCACATTGAGGGTTTTGTTAATGTTTGTATAATGTACATTATCCATATAATACTTATGTGCAAACTTTTAAATTTCCAAATATCATCTTAAAATCAGTATTGATGGAGAGCAGGTCCCTGGGACCCATGCACTATTTTAGATTTATGGTTTTAATTTCAGTTTTCACACACTTCTTTTCATGCTGTGAAAGCAGCAGTACATATTCATTCTCATGGATTTCCGGTCAGTATTCACTAAACCCATTCTTTGTAAGAATGGGTATTGCTATTTTATTATCTGACCTGCATGCATAAGCCAAGCATGTCAAAATAGTTTATATATTTCTATTTTTAAATTATTATTTTAAAAGTTTACTTACTAAGAATTATGTATGTGACATTGTGGATAAATTAGTTGACTTGCATAAACTGTCTGTGGTCATCTTGTCAGTTTATCCATAGACTTCCAAAGAAAATTAATGATTTTATAATTCTGTAGGCTATGCAATTGGATCCAGTTTATACTATTATGAAGGGAATTCCATAATGGTAAAATGAATGACTACTGCCATTTGCAGTAAAGTGGATGGCCTGGAGATGATCATGCTAAGTGAAATAAATCAGAGAGACAGATACCATATGATATCACTTATATGTGGAATCTAAACACATTCTTCCATTTGTTGGTTCAAAAGAAGGGAAGATGGTTCTTCCATGGAAGGTGCTACATTCCCCTTGTCGTCATTTAGCCAATGAGTACTACACTGAAACCAGGTGTGCGATAAAGGTTTGGTACCATAAACCTCAAGGAAATTATTCAGCTATGAACATGGAAACACCATCTGTGGAGAAGAGGCTTTGTCTCACAGGGACAATGCTTTTTGTCCATTTACCTTTACTACTCACCCTTTGGGAATTCACTTCCGGTATACCAGCCTGTTTGTAATGGGACCTAGAAGTTTTGCAACCGAAAGAACCTTTCCAGAGCTTGTGTATGGAGTGAAAACGACCAGTGGAGGACACATTCTTCCATGTGCTGGTTCAAAACCGTGGGAAGATGTTTTTTCCGTGGAACGTGCTGCATTGCCATTGGCATCGTTGAGCCAATTAAGACTCCACTCCACCAGATGCAAACAATATGGTGTTGGTACAGAAAACTGAAGGAAACAATTCAGCTACGAAAATGGAAAACTCGTCTGTAGAGAAGAGGCTTTGCATCGAAAGGAAAAGGCTTTCAGTTCCATTTACCTTTAATACTCATCACTGAGGGCATTCACTTCTGGGTATAGCATCCTGCTTTGTCATGGGACCTAGACGTTTTACAACCGAAAGAACCTTTCAAGACCTTCTGTATGGTGTGAAAATGACCAGTGGAGGACACATTCTTCCTTTTTCTGATTCAACACTGAAGGGAAGATGGTTTTCCGTGGAAGATGTTCCATTGCCATTGGCATCGTTGAGCCAATTAAGACGCCACTCCACCAGATGCAAACAATATGGTGTTGGTACAGAAAACTGAAGGAAACAATTCAGCTACGAAAATGGAAAACTCGTCTGTAGAGAAGAGGCTTTGCATCGAAAGGAAAAGGCTTTCAGTTCCATTTACCTTTAATACTCATCACTGAGGGCATTCACTTCTGGGTATAGCATCCTGCTTTGTCATGGGACCTAGACGTTTTACAACCGAAAGAACCTTTCAAGACCTTCTGTATGGTGTGAAAATGACCAGTGTTGCACAACTTCTTCCATGTGCTAGTTCAGAACCGAAAGGAAGATGGCTTTTCCGCAGAATATACTCCATTACCATTGGCCTATTTGAGCCAATTAAGACTCCCCGCCACCTAGGTGTAAATGATAAGGGATTGGTACCAGAAACCTTAAGGAGACTATTCAGCTATTTCAAAAGTAACACTGGCTGGGGAGAAGAGGTTTTCCTCGGGAAAGGGAAAAAGCATTTAGTTCTATTTGCTTTACTACTCACCCCTAAGAGCATTCACTGCAGGGGAAAACCTTAATGGTTTGAAGTGGGGAACAAGAAATTTCAAAACCGAAATTCCTTTCTAAATCTTCCTTATGGAATGAAAATGACCATTTGAGGACACATACTTACATGTGCTGCTTAAAACCGAAGGAAAGATGGTGTCTCTGTAGAAGGTGCTCCATTGCCATTGGCCTCTTTGAGTTAATTACGACTCCACTCCACCCAGGTGTAAGCGATAAGTGGTGGGTACCAGAAACCTAAAGGAAACTCTTCAGCTATGAAAACGGAAAAACCGTTTGTGGAGAAGAGGCTTTGCCTCGACAGGAAAATGCTTTCAGTTCCATTTACCTTTATGACTCACCCTAAGGGCATTCAATTCCGGGTATACCATCCTGCTTTGTAATGGGGCCTAGACGTTTCACATTCGAAAAACCTTTCCAGACCTTCTGTATGGAGTGAAAATGACCAGTGCAGGATACATTGTACCATTTTCGTGTTCAACACCAAAGGGAAGATGGTTTTTCCGAGGAAGTTGTTCCTTTGCCATTGACCTCGTTGAACCAATTAAGACTCCACTCCACCAAGGTGTAAATGATAAGGGATTGGTACCAGAAGCCTAATGGAAAATATTCAGCTATGAAAATGGAAACACCAACAGTGGGGAAGAGGCATTGCCTCCGAAAAAAAGCTTTCAGTTCCATTTACCTTTACTGCTCAACCCAAAGGACATTCACTTCTGGGTATACCTTCCTTCTTTTAATGGGGATCTCGAAGTTTCAGTAGAAAGAGCACCTTGCTAGACCTTCCGTTTGGAGGAAAACGACCATTGGAGGACAAGTACTTCCACATGCTGCTTTAAAATCGAAGGAAAGATGGTTTCTCTGTGGAAGGTGCTCCATTGCCCTTGGCCTCGTTGAGTCAATTAAGACTCCAGTCCACCCAGGTGCAAACGGTATGGTATTGGTACCAGAAACCTGATGTAAACTATTCAGCTATGAAAACAGAAACACCATCTGTGGAGAAGAGGCTTTGCCTCCGAAAAAAAGCTTTCAGTTCCATTTACCTTTACTGCTCAACCCAAAGGACATTCACTTCTGGGTATACCTTCCTTCTTTTAATGGGGATCTCGAAGTTTCAGTAGAAAGAGCACCTTGCTAGACCTTCCGTTTGGAGGAAAACGACCATTGGAGGACAAGTACTTCCACATGCTGCTTTAAAATCGAAGGAAAGATGGTTTCTCTGTGGAAGGTGCTCCATTGCCCTTGGCCTCGTTGAGTCAATTAAGACTCCAGTCCACCCAGGTGAAAGTGATGAGTGGTGGGTACCAGAAACCTCAAGGAAACTCTTCAGCTGTGAAAACGGAAAAACCGTTTGTGGAGAAGAGGCTTTGCATCGACAGGAAAATGCTTTCAGTTCCATTTACTTTTACTACTCATCTATAAGATAATTCAGAATCGGGTAAACCATCCAGTTTTGTAATGGGAACTCTAAGTTTCACAAGCGAATGCACCTTTCTAGAACTTCCGATGGAGTGAAAACGAACAGTGGACATATTCTTCCATTTGCTGGTTCAAAACGAAGGAAGATTGTTTGTCCGTGGAAGGTGGTACATTGCCATTGGCCTCATTTAGCCAATTAAGACTCCACTCCAACCAGGTGTAAGTGATAAGGGGTTGGTACCGGAAGCCTAAAGGAAACTATTCAGCTATGAAAACGGAAACAATGTCTGTAGAGATGAAGCTGTGCCTCGAAAGGAAAATGCTTTTGTTTCCATTTACCTTTACTACTCACCGCTAAGGGATTTCACTTCCACGTATGCCTTCCTACATTTTAAGGTGGACCTAGAAGTTTCACAACTGAAAGCACCATTCTAGACTCCGTATGGAGTGAAAACGACCAGTGGAGGACACATTCTTCCGTTTGCTGGTTCAAACCAAAGGTAAGATGGTTTACTTGTCTAAGGTGCAACATTGAAATTGTCATAGAAGAGCCAATTAAGACTCCACTCACCCAGGTGTAAGCGAAAGTGGTTGGTACCAGAACCTCAAGGAAACGATTCAGCTATGAAACAGAAACACCGTCTGTGGAGAAGAGGCTTTGCTTAGAAAGGAAAATGCTTTTGTTTCCATTTACCTTTACTACTCACCCTAAGGAATTCATTTCCCGGGGTATACCTTCCTGCTTTGTAATGGGACCTAGAAGTTTCACAACCGAAAGCACCATTCTAGAGTTGCCGTATGGAGTGAAAACGACCAGTGGAGGACACATTCTTCCGTTTGCTGGTTCAAAACCAAAGGTAAGATGGTTTACTTGTCTAAGGTGCAACATTGAAATTGTCATGAAGAGCAAATTAAGACTCCACTCACCCAGGTGTAAATGATAAGGGATTGGTAACAGAAATCTCAAGGAAACTACTCAGCTATGAAAACAGAAACACCGTCTGTGGAGAAGAGGCTTTGCTTAGAAAGTGAAATGATTTTTGTTCCATTTACCTTTCCTACTCACCCCTAATGGAATTCACTTCCAGGTATACCTTCTTGCCTTGTAATGGGACCTAAAAGTTTCAAAGCCGAAAGCACCTTCAAGCCCTTTTCTTGTGGAGTAAAACGACCAGTGCAGGACCCTTCTTCCATGTGCTGGTTCAAAATCTAAAGGAAGATGGTTTTTCCGCATAATATGCTCCATTACTGTTGGCCTTCTTGAGCCAATTAAGACCCCACTCCACCCAGGTGCAAGTGATAAGGGGTTGAAACCAGAAACCTCAAGGAAAATATTCAGCTATTTCAAAAGAAACACAGGCTGTGGAGAAGAGGCTTTGCCTCAGAAGGAAATGCATTTAGTTCTATTTGCCTTTACTACTCACCCCTAAGAGCATTCACTGCAGGGAATACCTTAATGCTTTGGAATGGGGACCTAGAAATTTCAAAACAGAAAGCACCTTTCTAGACCTTCCATATGGAGTGATCAGGACCATCTGAGGATGCATACATCCATGTGCTGCTAAAACCGAAGGAAAGATGGTTTCACCATGGTAGGTACGACATTCCTTTGGCCTCGTTGAGTTCATTAAGACTCCACTCCACCCAGGTGAAAGGAATTAGTGGCGGGTACCGGAGACCTAAAGGAAACTCTTCAGCTATGAAAACGGAAAACCATTTTGTGGAGAAGAGGCTTTGCCTCAACAGGAAAATGCTTTCAGTTCCATTTACCTTTACTACTCATCTGTAAGGGAATTCACCTTTGGGTAAACCTTCCAGCTTTGTAATAGGGAAGTCCAAGTTCAACAAGCAAATACACCTTTCTAGACCTTCCGATGGAGTGAAAACGGACAGTGGAGGACAGTTTTTCCATGTGGTGGTTCAAAACCGAAGGGAAGATGTTTTTCCATAGAAAGTGCTCCATTGCCATTGGCCTCATAGAACCAATTAAGACTCCACTCCACCCAGGTGTAAGCGATGAAGGATTGGTACCAGAAACCTCGTGAAACTATTCAGCGATGAAAACGGAAACACCGTTTGTGGAGAAGAGGCTTTTCCTTGAAAAGAAAATGCTTTTAGTGACATTTACCTTTACTCTCACCCCTAAGTGAATTCACTTCGGGTATACCTTCCTGCTTTGTAATGGGGTCTAGAAGTTTGAACAACCGAAAGAACCTTTCCAGACCTTCCTTATGCAGGGAAAAGAACCAGGGGAGGACACATTCTTCCATTTGCTGGTTCAACCCAAAGGGCAGATGAATTTTGCGTGGAAGGTGCTACATTGTCATTGGCCTCGTTGAGCCAATTAAGACGCCATTCCACCCAGGTGTAAGCGATGAGGGATTAGTACCAGAAACCTCAAGAAAACTATTCAGCTATTAACATGGAAACACTGTCTGTGGAGAAGAGGCTTCACCTTGAAAGGAAAATGCTTTTAGTTCCATTTACCGTTATTACTCACCCCTAAGTGAATTCACTTCGGGTATACCTTCCTGCTTTGTAATGGGGTCTAGAAGTTTGAACAACGAAAGCACCATTCTAGACCTTCCGGATGGAGAGAAAAGACCAGTGGAGGACACATTCTTCCATTTGCTGGTTCAACACCAAAGGGAAGATTGTTTTTTCCCTGGAAGGTGCTACATTGCCATTGTGTCGTTCAGCCAATGAGGGCGCCACTGAAGCCAGGTGTAAGCGATAAGGGGGTTTGGGACCAGAAACCTCCACAAATCTATTCAGCTCTGAAAATGGAAACACCGTCTGTGGAGAAGAGGTTTTGCCTTGAAAGGAGAGTGCTTTTATTCCATTTACCTTTACTACTCACCTCAAAGGAAATTCACTTCCAGGTATACATTCATGCTTTGTAAAGTGGACCTAGAAGTTTCACAACCGAAAGAACCTTTCCAGAGCTTGTGTATGGAGTGAAAACGACCAGTGGAGGACACATTCTACCATTTGCTGGTTCAACACCGAAGGAAGATGGTTTTCCATAGAAGGAGCTTCATTGCCATTGTGGTGGTTTAGCCAAGGGGACACGACTGAAGCCAGGTGTAAGCGATAAGCAGTTGGTACCAGAAACCTCATTGAAACCATTCAGCTATGAAAACGGAAACATCGTCTGTGGAGAAGAGGCTTTGCCTCAAAAGGAAAAGGCTTCCAGTTACATTTGCCTTTACTGCTCACCCCTAAGTGCATTTACTTCCAGTTATATCTTCCTGCTTTGTAATGGGGTCCTCGAAGTTTCTCAACCAAAAGCACCTTGCTAGACCTTCCGTGTGGAGGGAAAACTACCTTTGGAGGACACATACTTCCATGTGCTGCCTAAAACTGATGGTAATCTGATTTCGCCATGGAAGGTGCTCTATTGCCATTGTCGGCATTTAGCCAATGAGGACGCCATTGAAGCCAGGTGTAAGCAATAAGCGGTGGATACCACAAACCTTAAGGAAACTATTCAGCTATGAAAATGGAATCACCTCTGTGAAGAAGAGACTTTGCCTCATAAGGACAATGCTTCTGTTTCCATTTACCTTTACTTCTGATCCCTAAGAGAATTGACTTCATGTATACCTTCCTGCTCTGTAATGGCGACCTAGAAATTTCACAACCAAAAGCACCTTCTAGGATTTCCGTATGGAGTGAAAACGAACAGTGGAGGACACATTCTTCCATGTGCTGCCTAAAACTGATGGTAATCTGATTTCGCCATGGAAGGTGCTCTATTGCCATTGTCGGCATTTAGCCAATGAGGACGCCATTGAAGCCAGGTGTAAGCAATAAGCGGTGGATACCACAAACCTTAAGGAAACTATTCAGCTATGAAAATGGAATCACCTCTGTGAAGAAGAGACTTTGCCTCATAAGGACAATGCTTCTGTTTCCATTTACCTTTACTCTGATCCCTAAGAGAATTGACTTCATGTATACCTTCCTGCTCTGTAATGGCGACCTAGAAATTTCACAACCAAAAGCACCTTCTAGGATTTCCGTATGGAGTGAAAACGAACAGTGGAGGACACATTCTTCCAGTTGCTGGTTCCAAAAGAAGGGAAGATGGTTTCCACGTGGAAGGCGCTACATTGCCATTGGCCTCGTTGAGTCAATTAAGACTCCACTTCACCCAGGTGTAAGTGATAAGGGATTGGTACCATAAACCTCAGAAAACTATTCAGCTATGAAACCAGGGGCACTATCTGTGGAGAAGAGACTTTGCTTCGAATGGAAAATGTTTGTACTTCCATTTTCTTTTATTATTTCCCCCTAAGGTAATTCACTACTGGGTATGAATTCCTGCATTGCAATGGGGACCGAGAAGTCTCACAACCGAAAGCACATTCACTAGACCTTCCGTATGGAGTAAAACGACCAGTGGAGGACACATTCTTCCAGTTGCTGGTTCAAAACTGAAAGTAAGATCATTTACTCATCTAAGGTGCGACATTGCAATTGTCATCAAGCACCAAATAAGACTCCACTGCACCCAGGTGTAAGCGAAAAGGGGTTGGTACCAAAAACCTCAAGGAAGTTATTCAGCTATGAAAATAGATACACCGTCTGTAAAGAAGAGGCTTTGTTTAGAAAGTAAAATGCTTTTCGTTCCATTTGCCTTTCCTACTCACCCTAATGGAACTCACTTCCGATTATACCTTCTCACTTTGTAATGGGCATCTAGAAGTTTCACAACCGAAACCAGCTTTCAAGACCTTCCTCGTGGAGTGAAAATGACCAGTGCAAGACACCTTCTTCTATGTGTTGGTTCAAAACTGAAAGTGATGGTTTTTCCATAATATGTTCCATTGCCATTGGCCTTTTGAGACAATTAAGAGAACATTCCAGCCAGCTGCAAGCGATAAGGGTTGGTACCAGAAACCTCAAGGAAAACACTTTAGCTATTTCAAAAGAAACACCGGCTGGGAGAAGAGAATTTGCCTCAGAAAGAAAATGCATTTAGTTCTATTTTCATTTACTACTCACCCCTAAGAGCATTCACTGTAGGAATACCTTAATGCTTTGAATGGAGTACAAGAAATTTCAAAACCGAAAGCACCTTTCAAGAACTTCCTCGTGGAGTGAAAATGACCAGTGCAAGACACCTTCTTCTATGTGTTGGTTCAAAACTGAAAGTGATGGTTTTTCCATAATATGTTCCATTGCCATTGGCCTTTTGAGACAATTAAGAGAACATTCCAGCCAGCTGCAAGCGATAAGGGTTGGTACCAGAAACCTCAAGGAAAACATTCAGCTATTTCAAAAGAAACACCGGCTGGGAGAAGAGAATTTGCCTCAGAAAGAAAATGCATTTAGTTCTATTTTCATTTACTACTCACCCCTAAGAGCATTCACTGTAGGAATACCTTAATGCTTTGAATGGAGTACAAGAAATTTCAAAACCGAAAGCACCTTTCAAGAACTTTCCGTATGGAGTGAAAACGACCAGTAAGGACACATACTTTCCATTGCTGATTGAAAACCGAAGGAAGATGGTTTCTCCGTGGAAGGTGCTCCATTGCCCTTGGCCTTGTTAAGTCAATTAAGACTCCACTCCACCCAGGTGAAAGTGAAAGTGGTGGTACCAGAAACCTAAAGGAAACTCTTCAGCTTTGAAAATGGAAAAATCGTTTGTGGAGAAGAGGCTTTGCATCGACAGGAAAATGGTTCAGTTCCATTTACTTTTACTGCTCATCAATAAGGGAATTCACTTTTGGGTAAACCTTCCAGCTTTGAAATGGGAACTCCAAGTTCAACAGGCGAATACACCTTTCCAGACCTTGCCGATGGAGTGAAAATGGACAGTGAATGACAGGATCTTCCATGTGGTGGTTCAAAACGAAGAGAAGATTGTTTTTCTGTGGAAGGTGCTACATTACCATTGTCTTCGTTAGCCAATTAAGAACTCCACTGAAACCAGGTGGAAGCGATAAGGGGTTTGTTCCAGAAATCTCAAGGAAAGTATTCAACTATGTAAAAGAAAACACTGTCTGTGTAGAGGAGGCTTTGCCTTGAAAGGAAAATGAGTTTACTCCCATTTACCTTTACTACTCACCCTAATAGAATTCACTTCCGGGTAAACCATCCTGCTTGGTAATGGGACCTAGAAGTTTCACAACCGAAAGAACCTTTCCAGACCTTCGGTATGGAGTGAAAACGACCAGTGGAGGACACATTCTTACCATTTGCTGGTTCAACATCGAAGGGAAGATGGTTTTCACGTGGAATGTCTACATTGCCACTGTCGTCATTTAGCCAATTAAGACTCCACTGAAGCCAAGGTGTAAGCGATAAGCGGTTGGTACCAGAAACCTAAGGAAACTTTTCAGCTATGAAAACGGAAACTCCGTCTGTGGAGAGGAGGCTTTGCCTTGAAAGGAAAATGAGTTTCCTCCCATTTACCTTTACTACTCACCCTAATAGAATTCACTTCCGGGTAAACCATCCTGCTTGGTAATGGGACCTAGAAGTTTCACAACCGAAAGAACCTTTCCAGACCTTCGGTATGGAGTGAAAACGACCAGTGGAGGACACATTCTTACCATTTGCTGGTTCAACATCGAAGGGAAGATGGTTTTCACGTGGAATGTACTATTGCCACTGTCGTCATTTAGCCAATTAAGACTCCACTGAAGCCAAGGTGTAAGCGATAAGCGGTTGGTACCAGAAACCTAAGGAAACTTTTCAGCTATGAAAACGGAAACTCCGTCTGTGGAGAAGAGGCTTTGCCTCATAAGGAAAAATGCTTCTGGTTCCATTTACCTTTACTTCTCATTGCTAAGAGCATTCACTACCGGGTATACATTCCTGTTCTGTAATGGGGACCAAAATTTCACAACCAAAAGCACCTTTCCAGACTTTCCTTATGGAGTGTAAATGACCATAAGCACCTTCCTAGACCTTCCATATGGTGTGAAAAGGACCATCTGAGGCACATTTCCATGTGCTGCTTAAAACCAAAGGTAAGATGGTGTCTATGTGGAAGGTACTGCATTGCCATTGGCCTCGTTGAGTCCATTAAGACTCCAGTCCACCCAGGTGAAAGCGATAAGTGGTGGGTACCTGAAACCTCAAGGAAACTCTTCAGCTATGAAAAACGGAAAAACGTTTGTGGAGAAGAGGATTTGCCTCGAAAGAAAATGCTTTCAGGTTGCATTTACCTTTACTATTCATCCATAAGGGAATTCACTTTTAGGGTAAACCTTCCAACTTTTGTAATTTGAAACTCCAAGTTTCACAAGCGAAAGCAACTCTAGACCTTCTCGATGGTGTGAAAATTAACAGTGGAGGACATTCTTCCATGTGGCTGGTTCAAAACCGAAGGGAATATGTTTTTGTGAAAGGTGCTCATTGCAAATTTGCCTCATATAGCCAATTAAGACTACACTCCACCCAGGTGTAAGCGATAAAGGACTGGAACCAGAAACGTCAAAGAAACTATTCAGCTATGAAAAGGAAACACTGTCAGTGGAGAAGAGGTTTTCCTTGAAAAGAAAATGTTTTAGTGCCATTTACCTTACTTCTCACCCCTAAGGTAATTCACTTCGGGTATGCTTCTGCTTTGTAATGGGAACCTAGAAGTTTGACAACGGACAACATCTTTCTAGACCTTCCGTATGGAGTGAAAAGGACCAGTGGAGGACACATTCTTCCATTTGCTGGTTCAAAACGAAGGAAAGTTGTTTTTTCCCTGGAAGGTGCTACTTTGCCATTGTTGTCGTTTAGCCAATTAAGACTCCACTGAAACCAGTTGTAAGCGATAAGCGATTGGTTCCAGAAAACTCCACGAATCAATCAGCTATGAAAATGGAAACAACATCTGTGGAGATGAGGCTTTGCATTGAAAGGAAAATGCTTTTCATTCCATTTACCTTTACTACTCAACCCTAAGGAATTCACATTCAGGTATACCATCCTACTTGTTAATGGGACCTAGAGGTTTCACAACCGAAAAACGTTTGCAGACCTTCTGTATGGAGTGAAAATGACCAGTGGAGGACACATTCTTCCATTTGCTGGTTCAAAACGAAGGAAAGTTGTTTTCCGTGGAAGGTGCTACTTTGCCATTGTTGTCGTTTAGCCAATTAAGACTCCACTGAAACCAGTGTAAGCGATAAGCGATTGGTTCCAGAAAACTCCACGAATCAATCAGCTATGAAAATGGAAACAACATCTGTGGAGATGAGGCTTTGCATTGAAAGGAAAATGCTTTTCATTCCATTTACCTTTACTACTCAACCCTAAGGGAATTCACATTCAGGTATACCATCCTACTTGTTAATGGGACCTAGAGGTTTCACAACCGAAAAACGTTTGCAGACCTTCTGTATGGAGTGAAAATGACCAGTGGAGGACACCTTATACCACGTGCTGGTTCAACACCGAAGAGAAGAGGGGTTTTCCGTGGAAGGTGTTCCATTGCCATTGGCCTCATTGAGTCAAGTTAAGACTCCACTCCACCCAGGTGAAAGCGATTAGCGGTTGGTACCAGAAAGCCTTAAGGAAATGATTCAGCTATGAAAACGGAAACACTGTCCGTGGAGAAGAGGCTTTGTCTCATAAGGACAATGCTTTTAGTTCCATTTACCTTTACTACTCATCCCTAAGAGCATTCACTTCCAGGTATATCTTCCTGCTCTGTAATGGGGAACTAGAAATTTCACAATCGAAAGCACCTTTCTAGACTTTCCGTATGGATGGAAAATGACCAGTGGAGGACACATTCTTCCCTTTGTTGGTTCAAAACGAAGGGAAGATTGTTTTTCCGTGGAAGGGGCTACATTGGCATTGTCGTCGTTTAGCCAATTAAGACTCCACTGAAACCAGGTTTAAGCGATAGGATTGGTTCCAGAAACCTCCACAAATCTATTCAGCTATGAATACAGAAACACTCTCTGTGGAGCAGAGGCTTTGCTCAAAAGGAAAATGCTTTTCATTGCATTTACCTTTATTACTTACCTAAGGGAATTCATTTCTGGGTATACCATCCCTGCTTTGTATTGGGACCTAGAAGTTTCACAGCTGAAAGATCCTTTCCAGACCTTCTATATGGAGAGAAAATGACCAGTGGAGGACACATTCTACCATGAGCTGGCTTCAAAAACCGAAGGGTAGATGGTTTTTGATGGAAGGTGTTCCATTGCCATTGACCTCCTTGAGCCATTTAAGACTCCATTCCACCCAGGTGCAAAGAATATAGTGCTGATACGAGCAAACTGAATGAAACTATTCAGCTATGAAAACGGAAACACTGTCTGTGGAGAACAGGCTTTACCTCGAAAGGAAAATGCTTTTCATTCCATTTACCTTTACTACTCACCTAAGGGAATTCATTTCTGGGTATACCATCCCGCTTTGTATTGGGACCTAGAAGTTTCACAGCTGAAAGATCCTTTCCAGACCTTCTATATGGAGAGAAAATGACCAGTGCAGGGCACATTCTACCATGAGCTGGCTCAATACCGAAGGGTAGATGGTTTTTGATGGAAGGTGTTCCATTGCCATTGACCTCCTTGAGCCATTTAAGACTCCATTCCACCCAGGTGCAAAGAATATAGTGCTGATACGAGCAAACTGAATGAAACTATTCAGCTATGAAAACGGAAACCCGTCTGTGGAGAAGAGGCTTTACCTCGAAAGGAAAATTTCTTTTCATTCCATTTACCTTTACTACTCACCCTAAGGGCATTCACTTCCGGGTATAACTTCCTGCTTTGTAATGGGGACCTCAAAGTTTCACAACCGAAAGCACCTTGCTAGACCTTCCCGTGGAGTGAAAATGACCATTTGAGGACACATACTTCTCTGTGCTGCTTAAAATCGAAGGAAAGATGGTTTCTCCGTGGAAGGTGCTCCATGCCCATTGGCCTCGTTCAGTCAATTAAGACTCCACTCCACCCAGGTGAAAGCGATAATCGTTGGGTACCACAAACCTTAAGGAAAATATTCACCTTTGAAAACAGAAACACCATCTGTAGAGAAGAGGCTTTGTCTCATAAGGATAATGCTTTTAGTTCCATTTACCTTGCTTCTCATCCTTATGAGCATTCACATCTGGGTGTACCATGCTGCTCTGTAATGAGGACCTAGAAATTTCACAAGAATGCACATTTCGAGACCTTCCTAAGGAGTGAAAACAACCAGTGGAGGACACACTCTTCCATTTGCTGGTTCAAAAAGCAAGGGAAGATGGTTTATCCGTGGAAGTTCTCCATTCCCATTAGTCGCTTTGAGCCAATTTAGACTCCGCTCCACCCAGGTGTAAGGGAAAAGGGCTTTGTACCAGAAATCTCAAGAAAGCTATTCAGCTATGAAAATGGAAAAACCGTCTTTGGAGAAGAGGCTTTGCTTCGAAAGAAAATGTTTTAGTTCCATTTTCTTTTATTACTAGCCCCTAAGATAATTGACTTCTGGGTGTGAATTTCTGCATTGTAATATTGACCTAGAAGTTTCACAACCAAAAGCATTTTCTAGACCTTCCGTATGGAGTGAAAATGACCAGTGGAGGACATACTCTTCCAGGTGCTGGTTCAAAAAGCAAGGGAAGATGGTTTATCCGTGGAAGTTCTCCATTCCCATTAGTCGCTTTGAGTCAATTAAGACTCCGCTCCACCCAGGTGTAAGCGATAAGGAGTTGGTACCAGAAACCTCAAGAAAGCTATTCAGCTATGAAAATGAAAACACCGTCTTTGGAGAAGAGGCTTTGCTTCGAAAGAAAATGTTTTAGTTCCATTTTCTTTTATTACTAGCCCCTAAGATAATTGACTTCTGGGTGTGAATTTCTGCATTGTAATATTGACCTAGAAGTTTCACAACCAAAAGCATTTTCTAGACCTTCCGTATGGAGTGAAAATGACCAGTGGAGGACATACTCTTCCAGGTGCTGGTTCAAAAACGAAGGTAAGATGGTTTTCCGTCAAGGTGCGACAATGCAATTGGCTTCGATGAGCCAATTAGAACCCCTCCACCCAGGTGTAAGCGAAAATCTGTTGGTACAAGAAAGCTCAAGGAAACGATTCAACTATAAAACGACAACACCGTCTGTGGAGAAGAAGCTTTGTTAGCATGTAAAATGCATTCTTCAACACCGTCTGCAGTGAAGAAGCTTTTCCTTGAAAATAAAATGGTTTTACTGCCATTTGACTTTACTTCCTAAAGAAATTCACTTCCGGGTATGCTTTTGTGCTTTGTAATGGGGACCTGAAGTTTGACAACCGAAAGCACCTCTCTAGACCTTCTCTATGGAGTGCAAACGACCAGTGGAGGATGCATTCTTCCATTAGCTGGTTCAAAACGAAGGGAAGATTGTTTTTCCATGGACGCTACTACATTTCCATTGTCGTCGATTAGCCAATGAGGACTCCACTGAAACCAGTTGTACGTGATAAGTGGTTGGTTCCAGAAACCTCCACGAATCTATTCAGCTATGAAAATGGAAACACCGTCTACGGAGAAGAGGCTTTGCCCCAAAGGAATGCTTTTCATTCCATTTACCTTTACTATTCACCTCTAAGGGAATTCACTTCTGGGTATGCCATCCTGTTATGTACTGGGAGCTAGAAGTTGCACAACCGAAAGAACCTTTCCAGACCTTCCTTATGGCGCAAAAACGACCAGTGGAGGATACATTCTGCCATTTGCTGGTTCAACACAGAAGGCAATATGGTTTTTTATGGAAGGTGTTCCATTGCCATTGGCCTCATAGAACCATTAAGACTCCACTCCACCCAGGTGTAAGTGATAAGGAATTGGTACCAGAAACCTCAATGAAACATTCAGCTATGAAAACAGAAACACCGTCTCGGAGAAGAGGCTTTGCCCCAAAGGAATGCTTTTCATTCCATTTACCTTTACTATTAACCTCTAAGGGAATTCACTTCTGGGTATGCCATCCTGTTATGTACTGGGAGCTAGAAGTTGCACAACCGAAAGAACCTTTCCAGACCTTCCTTATGCAGGGAAAAGAACCAGGGGAGGACACATTCTTCCATTTGCTGGTTCAACACAGAAGGCAATATGGTTTTTATGGAAGGTGTTCCATTGCCATTGGCCTCATAGAACCATTAAGACTCCACTCCACCCAGGTGTAAGTGATAAGGAATTGGTACCAGAAACCTCAATGAAACATTCAGCTATGAAAACGCTAACACCATTTGTGGAGAACAGGCTTTGCCTCGAAAGGAAAAAGCTTTCAGTTACATTTCCCATTACTACTCAACCCTAAGGGCATTCACTTCTGGGTACACCTTCCTGCTTTGTAATGGGGACCTGGAAGTTTCACAACTGAAAGCACCTTGCTAGACCTTCCATAAGGAGGAAACAGACCATTTGAGGATGAATACTTCCATGTGCTGCTTAAAACCGATGGAAAGATGCTTTCTCCATGTAATGTGCTCCATTGCCATTGGCCTGGTCGAGTCAATTAAGACTCCACTCCAATCAGGTGAAAGTGATAATTGTTAGGTACCACAAACCTTAAGGAAACTATTCAGCAGTGAAAACAGAAACACCGTCTGTGGAGAAGAGGCTTAGCTTCGAAAGTAAGATTTTTTAGTTCCATTTTCTTTACTATTTACCACTAAGGTAATTCACTTTTGGGTATGAATTCCTGCATTGTAATGGGGATCTAGAAGTTTCACAACCGAAAGCACTTTTCTAGACCTTCCGTATGGAGTGAAAATGACCAGTGGAGGACACATTCTACCATTTGTTGGTTCAAAACTGAACGGAAATGGTTTTTCCGTGTAAAGTGTTCCATTTCCATTTTCCTTGTTGAGTCAATTAAGACTCCAGTCCAGCCAGGTGTTATTGATACGCTGTTGGTATGAGATACCTGAGGAAGCTATTCAGCTATGAAAATGGAAACACCGTCTGTGGAGAAGAGGCTTTACCTCAAAAGGACAATGCTTTTAGTTCCAGTTCTCTTTACTGCTCATCACTAAGAGCATTCACTTCCGGGTATACGTTCCTGCTGTGTAATGGGGGCCTAGAATTTTCACAACCGAAAGCATCTTTCAAGACTTTCCTTATGCAGTGAAAACGCCCAGTGGAGGACACATTCTTTCATTTGCTGCATAAAAATTTGGGAAGATGGTTTTTCAGTGGAAGGCTCTACACTGATATTGGCCTTGTTGAGACAATTAAATGTGCATGCCACCTAGGTGTAAGCAATAAGGGTTGCTACCACAAACCTCAGGAAACTATTCAGCTATGAAAATGGAAACACCGTCTGTGGAGAAGAGGCTTTACCTCATAAGGACAATGCTTTTAGTTCCAGTTCTCTTTACTGCTCATCACTAAGAGCATTCACTTCCGGGTATACGTTCCTGCTGTGTAATGGGGACCTAGAATTTTCACAACCGAAAGCATCTTTCAAGACTTTCCTTATGCAGTGAAAACGCCCAGTGGAGGACACATTCTTTCATTTGCTGCATAAAAATTTGGGAAGATGGTTTTTCAGTGGAAGGCTCTACACTGATATTGGCCTTGTTGAGACAATTAAATGTGCATGCCACCTAGGTGTAAGCAATAAGGGTTGCTACCACAAACCTCAGGAAACTATTCAGCTATGAAAATGGAAACACCGTCTGTGGAGAAGAGGCTTTGCTTAGAAAGGAAAGTGTTTTTAATTCCACTTTATTTTCCTACTTACCCCTAAGGTAATTCACTTCTGGGTATGAATTCCTGCATTTTAATAGGGACCTAGAAGTTTCACAACCGAAAGCATTTTTCCAGACCTTCTGTATTGAGAGATAACGACCAGTGGAGGACACATTCCTCCATTTACTCGTTCAAAATGGAAGGAAAGATGGTTTACTCGTCTAAGGTGCTGCATTGCAATTGTCATCGAAGATGCAATTATGACTCCACTGCACCCAGATGTAAGTGAAAAAGTGTTGGTACCAGAAACCTCAAGGAAATGATTCCGCTATTAAAAGTGGAACACCGTCTGTGGAGAACAGGCTTTTCTTAGAAAGTAAAATGGTTTTTGTTCCATTTACCTTTTCTACTCACCCCTAAAAGAACTCACTTCCGGGTATACCTTGTTGCCTTGTAATGGGCACCTAGAAGTTCTCAACCGAAAGCACCTTTCCAGGCCTTCTTAGACGTGGAGTGAAAACGACCAGTGCAAGACCCATTCTTCCTGTTGCTGGTTCAAAACCGAAAGGAAGATGGTTTTTCCACAGAATATGCTCCATTGCCATTGGCCTTTTTGAGGCAATTAAGACCCCACTCCACCTAGGTGCAAGTGGTAATGGGTTTGTGTCAGAAAACTCAAGGAAAACAGTCAGCTTTTTCAAAAGGAACACTGGCTGGAGAGAAGAGGCTTTGCCTCGGAAGGTAAATGCGTTTAATTCTATTTGCCTTTACAACACAACCCTACGAGCATTCACTGCAGGAACACCTTAATGCTTTGGAATGGGGAACAAGAAATTTCAAAACCGAAGGCACCTGTCTAGATCTTCTGTATGGAGTGAAAACGACCCTTTGAGGACACATCCTTCCCTGTGCTGCTTAAAAATAGAAAGATGGTTTCTCCGTGGAAGGTGCTCATTGCCATTGGCCTCGTTGAGTCCATTAAGACTCCACTCCACGAAGGTGCAAGTGATAATGGGTTTGTGTCAGAAAACTCAAGGAAAACAGTCAGCTTTTTCAAAAGGAACACTGGCTGGAGAGAAGAGGCTTTGCCTCGGAAGGTAAATGCGTTTAATTCTATTTGCCTTTACAACACAACCCTACGAGCATTCACTGCAGGAACACCTTAATGCTTTGGAATGGGGAACAAGAAATTTCAAAACCGAAGGCACCTGTCTAGATCTTCTGTATGGAGTGAAAACGACCCTTTGAGGACACATCCTTCCCTGTGCTGCTTAAAAATAGAAAGATGGTTTCTCCGTGGAAGGTGCTCATTGCCATTGGCCTCGTTGAGTCCATTAAGACTCCACTCCACGAAGGTGCAAGTGATAAGTGGTGGGTACCAGAAACCTTAGGAAACTCTTCAGCTATGAAAACGGAAAAGCCATTTGTGGAGAAGAGGCTTTGCCCTCAGAGGAAAATGCTTTCAGTTCTATTTACCTATATTACTCATCTGTAAGGGAATTCACTTTCGGGTAAAACTTCCAGTTTTGTAAAGGGAACTCAAGTTTCACAAGCAAATGCACCTTTCTAGACCTTCCCAATGGAGTGAAAAAGAACAGTGGTGGAAACGGTCTTCCATGTGGTGGTTCAAAATCGAAGAAAATATGTTTCTTCCGTAGAAGGTGCGCCATTGCCATTGGCCTTGTAGAACCAATTAAGACTCCACCCCACCCAGGTGTAAGCGATAAGGACTGGTACCAGAAACCTCAAGGAATCTATTCAGCTATGAAAAGGAAACGCCGTCTGTGCAGAAGAGGCTTTGCCTTGAAAGGAAAATGCTTTCAGTTTCATTCACCTTTACTTCTCACCCCTAAGGGAATTCACTTCCGGCTATGCTTTCGTGCTTTGTAATGGGAACCTAGAAGTTTGACAACCGACAACATCTTTCTAAAACTTCCGTATGGAGTGCAAACGACCAGTGGAGGACACATTCTTCCATTTGCTGGTTCAATACGAAGGGAAGATTGCTTTTACGTGGAAAGTGCTACATTGCCATTGTCGTCGTTTAGCCAATGAGGACTCCACTGAAACCAGGAGTAAGCGATAAAGGGTTGGTTCCAGAAACCTCCACGAATCTATTCTGCTATGAAAACAGAAACACCATCTGTGGAGAAGAGGCTTTGCTTCGAAAGGAAAATGCTTTTCATTCCATTTATGTTTACTACTCAACCCAAAGGGCATTCAATTCTGGATATACCTTCCTGCTTTGTAATGGGGACCTAGAAGTTTCACAATATAAAGCACCTTACTGACCTTCCGTATGGTGGGAAAATGACCATTTGGAGGACTCATACTTCCATGTAATGCTTGAAAACAGAGGAAAGATGGTTTTTCCACTGAAGGTGCTCCATTGCCATTGGCCTAGTTGAGTCAATTAAGACTCCACTCCTCCCAGGTGAAAGCGATAAGCGGTTGATACGACAAACCTTAAGGAAACGATTCAACTATGAAAACGGAAACACCGTCTGTGAAGAAGACGCTTTGCCTCGAAAGGAAAATGCTTTTCATTCCATTTATGTTTACTACTCAACCCAAAGGGCATTCAATTCTGGATATACCTTCCTGCTTTGTAATGGGGACCTAGAAGTTTCACAATATAAAGCACCTTACTGACCTTCCGTATGGTGGGAAAATGACCATTTGGAGGACTCATACTTCCATGTAATGCTTGAAAACAGAGGAAAGATGGTTTTTCCACTGAAGGTGCTCCATTGCCATTGGCCTAGTTGAGTCAATTAAGACTCCACTCCCCCAGGTGAAAGCGATAAGCGGTTGATACGACAAACCTTAAGGAAACGATTCAACTATGAAAGTGGAAACACTGTCTTTGGAAAAGAGGCTTTGCCTCATAATGACAGTGTTTTCAATTCCATTTCCCTTTACTTCTCATCCCTAAGAACATTCAATTCCGGGTATGACTTCCTGCTCTGTAATGGGACTTAGAAATTTCACAACTGAAAGCACCCTCCTAGACTTTCCGTATGGAGTGGGAATGACCAGTGGAGGACATATTCTTCCATTTTCTGATTCAGAAAAGAAGGAAGATGCTTTCTCCGTGGAAGGCACTACATTGCCATTGGCCTCATTGAGCCAATTAAAACTCCACTGTACCCAGGTGTAAGCAATAAGGGGTTGATACCACATATCTCAGGAAATGATTCAGCTATGAAAATGGAAACACCGTCTCTGGAGAAGAGGTTTTCCTTCTAAAGGAAGTGTTTTAATTCCATTTTCTTTCCTTCTACCCCTAAGGTAATTCACGTCTGAATATGAATTCCTGCATTGTATATGGGACCTAGAAGTTTCACAACCGAAATCACTTTTCTAGACCTTCTGTATGCAGTGAAAAGACCAGTGTAGGACACATTCTTCCAGTTGCTGATTCACAACGAAGGAAGATTATTTTTCCGTGGAAGGTGCTACATTGCCATTGTCGTCGTTTAGCCAATGAGGACTCCAATGAAACCAGGTGTAAGCGATACGGGGTATTTTCCAGAAACCTCTGAGAATATATTCAGCTATGAAAATGGAAACACTGTCTCTGTAGAAGAGGCTTCGCCTCAAAAGAAAAATGCTTTTCCTTCCGTTTACCTTTACTAATCCCCTAAGGGAATTCACTTCTGTATACCATCCTGCTTTGTAATGGGACCTAGAAGTTTCACAACCAAAATCACCTTTCTAGACTTTCCGTATGGAGTGAAATCGACCAGTGGAGGACACATTCTTCCATTTGCTGGATCAAAAAGAAGGGAAGATAGTTTCTTCGTTGAAGTCGCTACATTGCCATTGTCCTCGTTAAGCCAATTAAAACTCCACTTCACCAAGGTGTGAGCGATCAGAGGTTGGTACCACAAACCTCAGGGAAACAATTCAGCTATGAAAATGGAAACACCGTCTATGGAGAAGAGGCTTTGCTTCGAAAGGAAAATGCTTTTCCTTCCGTTTACCTTTACTAATCCCCTAAGGGAATTCACTTCTTTTATACCATCCTGCTTTGTAATGGGACCTAGAAGTTTCACAACCAAAATCACCTTTCTAGACTTTCCGTATGGAGTGAAATCGACCAGTGGAGGACACATTCTTCCATTTGCTGGATCAAAAAGAAGGGAAGATAGTTTCTTCGTTGAAGTCGCTACATTGCCATTGTCCTCGTTAAGCCAATTAAAACTCCACTTCACCAAGGTGTGAGCGATCAGAGGTTGGTACCACAAACCTCAGGGAAACAATTCAGCTATGAAAATGGAAACACCGTCTATGGAGAAGAGGCTTTGCTTCGAAAGGAAAATGTTTTTAATTACATTTTCTTTACTACTTACCCCTAAGATAATTCACTTCTGGGTATAAATTCCTGCATTGTAATGGGGACCTAGAAGTTTCACAACCGAAAGCATTTTTCTAGACCTTCTGTACAGAGCTGAAAATGACCAGTGGAAGAACCATTCTTCCAGTTGTTGGTTCAAAACCGAAGGCAAGATGGTTTACTCATCTAAAGTGCGACATTGCAATTGTCATCGAAGAGCCAATTAAGACTCCACTGCACCCAGGTGTAAGTGAAAAGGGCTTGGTACCAGAAACCTCAAGGAAATGATTCCCCTATGAAACGGGAACACCATCTGTGGAGAAGAGCTTTGCTTAGAAATAACAATTATTTTCATTCCATGTACCTTTCCTACTCACCCCTAATGGAACTCATTTCCAGGTACACCTTCTCACATTGTAATGGGCACCTAGAAGCTTCACGGAAACTTCTTAAGGGTCTTGAAAGACCAAAAGCACCAAAGCACCTTTCAAGACCTTCCCGTGGAGTGAGAACGACCAGCGAAGGACACATTCTACCATTTGCTGGTTCAACAACGAAGCGAAGATGGTTTTTCCATGTACAGTGTTAAACTTAAAAGCTTATTGAAGCCTAATGAGACTTAAAAGCTTTTGCACAGCAAAAGAAACTACAAACAAGGTGAACAGACGACCCACAGAATGGGAGAAAATCATAGCAAATGAAAAAACTGATGAAGAATTAATTTCCAAAATATACAAGCAACTCAGACAACTCAACACCACACAAACCAACAACCCAATCAAAAAATGGAAAAAGACCTAAACATACACCTCTCTAAAGACGACTTACCAATGGTCAAAAATCACATGGAAAGCTGCTCAACATGGCTCATTATTAGAGAAATGCAAGTGAAAACTCATGTGAGATATCACCTCACACCAGTCAGAATGGCCATCATCTCAAATCTGCAGATAATAAATGCTGGGGAGGGTGCGGAGAAAAAGGAATCCCTCTTCAATTGCTGGGGGGAGTGTAAATTGATAGAGCCTCTATGGAAGACAGTATGGAGATTCCTTAAAAAGCTAAAAATAGAAGCACCCTATGACCCAGCAATGACACTACCATTAGACTTCTATCCTGAGGAAATCAAAACTGAAAGAAGCACCTGTACCCCAATGTTCATTGCAGCTCTCTATACAATAGCCAAAACATGGAAGCAACCTAGATGTCCATCGATGAATGAATAGATCCAGGAGCTCTGGTACATATATACAATGGAATACTACTCAGCTGTTAAAAGAAATGCAGAAGACTCAGTCCTAATGAAGTGGCTGGCTCTAGAACCTATCCTAAAAAGTGAAGTAAGTCAAAAAGAGAAAGACAAATACAGTATACTAACAGACCTATATG
This sequence comes from Tragulus kanchil, assembly GCA_022376925.1. Taxonomy (NCBI): domain Eukaryota; kingdom Metazoa; phylum Chordata; class Mammalia; order Artiodactyla; family Tragulidae; genus Tragulus; species Tragulus kanchil. The sequence goes on from JAIOJX010000018.1 coordinate 309,507, forward strand.
GAATGTAGTAGGACGGTCTTGAGAACACATGCAGGGAACTCATGGAAAAACAGACATAGGGACATTGTGGGGAAGAAATAGGAGGGGGAGGCATGGAGGAGTATCATGGAAACCTGTAATATCATGTGTGGAAAAATAGCTATTTTCATTTTGGAAAGGGAATAGCAGTGCGTACAATGGCATGGGCTGATGGTCCGGAGGGTGGGGTGGGGAACTGGGAGGTGGGGGAGCAGGGTATGCATATGACTGATCTGGGGACATACATGTCTGTGAACAACAAAACTCTGTGAAACCTTTAAAATAATTTAAAAAAAAAAAAACATATGTGTGCCACTAGCCACTAGCCACGTAAGAGATACTCAGTTGTAGTCCAGGAAGGAGAGAGCAGACAGAAGGTGCGTACTGAAGGAAGAAAAAGCCAACATATTTCAGAAAGAGTGTATTTCCAACATGGGGAAAAATATCTCCTCAATGTTCCAAACCCTGAGCTTCCACTCGACATGCACACACACACACAAGCAGTCACAGTCAAACTTTCCAAAACCAAAACTCAAGGAAAGACCTTCAAACTGAAGAGACCCAAACACACCTCATTAAGAGGCAGGGTCCACTTATACCAGCTCGACGGAATTCTCTGGAGACCGAAAATGCAGAAAGAGCAATGGGGCCCAAAGGAGGGCACCCTGGTAGGAAAACTGTGGCACTGGTGGTTCTGGAAACATCTCAGGAAGATATGTCAGCTCCTAGAACCCATAACCTTGGAAGAGGAGGCCTCAGAGCTTGGGCTCAGAACTCCAAGGACAGGAGACTGCCCAGCTCTGTGGGCTTGCACAAAGAGATCCGGGAAGGGTGCATGAACCTGAGACCCTCCCAGTGATGATGGAAAAGAAAATGAGCTTTCACCACCATTTCAGTACCTGAAGGGAAGGCTCCAATGCTTTCCTCACCACCAAGTCCCCGCTCAGACCCAAATCCCTTCGAAGAGACTTGCCCAGCCTGTGGATGCTGGTCTTTACTTGGACTTCGGACCTAAGTCACATGATGGACCGACCGTTCCCACTGAAGTCACACATCGCTGTCCTTGTCGTGTGCAGGGCAGTCACGGGCGTTACCGTAAGAGGAGCAGGTACAGAGAGGAAGACACAGCCAGGTGCCTGGTTTCCAGTCCACCCATTGCCTTCCACCAACCCAGCTGGCCGACACTCTCGGGAAGCCAGATGGCAGAGGGAAAATCGGGGCTGCCAGAGTCCCATCTCAGCGCCACTCATCAACACACAGGGATGGAGTGAGAAGCATGGGCATCTTCTACCTGGAGCCTGCTTCTCCTCAAAGCAGGCCTGTACCCTGATTAGAACACAGTGGCATATCCTATTAAGGCTGTGCTTTTCTCTGGGAACACAGAATTTAGGCCCCTACCTCCCCACCCCGCCAATCAACAGCATCCAATTCCAAACAGAATACCAAAGAAAAGTCCATCCCACAGCCTTTTAAGAAGGAGCTGGTGTTTACGCTTCCATAATAAAAAAAGGAGCCACTTCACTGCTTTGGAAATTATTTACCTAACTCTAATTAGTAGTGTACTACGAGAAACTCAGACTTTTAGAGAACATATTTTCTCTTTCTTTCTTTCTTTTTCTATTTAATCACTCGGTATTGGACTTTCTTCTCCATATATTTACTTGCCTTTGATTCCTCATCTTTCTTACTGAAAGGTGTTTTTTTTTTCCATTTTTTAAAATTTTTCTTTCTTGTGTTTATAGAGTTTTGTTGTTGATAGATATGTGTAATCCCATGTTAGCTGTATGTATATCCCATCCCCCCCATCCCACCCCTCCAGGCCATCACACGGCCCCCATGTAAGATCCCTGAGCTCACAGCACATTGACAATAGTTATTTCTTTCACATAGGATAGTATACGGTTCCATGGTACTCTTTCTATATCTCTCACACAGGATACCCTCTCACAGGTGTTCACATGTCTGTCGGGAACATGTTTTCTGGCTAACCTGTGCCTGCTACTCAGCATCCCTGAGGATGTCCTCCCTGGCTTATGAAAATTTGCATTAGCTCTCTCAGAGCTACCCATCTGATTCGTCAGCTGAAAATTATTTTTCCCTCATACCATACACATCCATACGCTTCCCTCTCAGTAGGTGTAAATGACAAACTTACACATTGAAATGCTCATACAAGAGGCAACTGGTGTGAATCAAAGGTGCAGCATTAGAAATGCTCATGGATGTCTTCTTTCAGGGACTCGGATGACAACATCTTCAGGCAGCGAGTGTCAATATAGGCCTCTGACACCGCCCCGAGTGTCACACGACAAGGACAAGGATGTGTGACTTCAGTGGGAATGGTCGGTCCATCATGTGACTTAGGTCCGAAGTCCAAGGAAAGATCAGCATCCACAGGCTAGGCAAGTCTCTCGAAGGATCTGGGTCTGAGCGGGGGACTTAGTGGTGAGGAAGTGGTAGAGGCCTTCCCCTCAGGTCCTGAAACAGTGGTGAAAGCTCATCCGCTTCTTCCATCATCACTGGGAGGGGTCTCAGGTTCATGTACCCTTCCCCAGATCTCCTCGTGGAAGCCCACAGAGCTGGGCAGCCTCCTGTCCTCAGAAGTCTGAGCCCAAGCTCTGAGGCCTCCTCTTCCAAGGTTATGGGTTCTAGGAGCTGACATATCTTCCCGAGATTTGTCCAGAACCACCAGTGCCACAGTCTTCCAACCAGGGTGCCCTCCTTCAGGCCCCATGGCTCGCTTTCGGCATTTTTGGTCTCCAGAGAATTCCGTCGAGTTGGTATAAGTGGACCCTGCGTCATAATGAGGTTTGTTTGGGTCTCTTTAGTTTGAAGGTCTTTCCTTGTGTTTTGGTTTTGGAAAGTTTGACTGTGACTGCTTGTGGATGTGTTCATGTCAAGTGGAAGCTCAGGGTTTGACATGTCGAGGATATTTTTCCCCACCACCAGTTCCCCATCCCACCTTCCGGACCATCGGCCCATGCCAATGTATGCACTCCTATTCCTTTAGCAAAATGAAAATAGCTCACAGGATGTCACATGTCTGTCGGGAACATGTTTTCTGGCTAACCTGTGCCTGCTACTCAGCATCCCTGAGGATGTCCTCCTGGCTTATGAAAATTTGCATTAGCTCTCTCAGAGCTACCCATCTGATTCGTCAGCTGAAAATTATTTTTCCCTCATACCATACACATCCATACGCTTCCCTCTCAGTAGGTGTAAATGACAAACTTACACATTGAAATGCTCATACAAGAGGCAACTGGTGTGAATCAAAGGTGCAGCATTAGAAATGCTCATGGATGTCTTCTTTCAGGGACTCGGATGACAACATCTTCAGGCAGCGAGTGTCAATATAGGCCTCTGACACCGCCCCGAGTGTCACACGACAAGGACAAGGATGTGTGACTTCAGTGGGAATGGTCGGTCCATCATGTGACTTAGGTCCGAAGTCCAAGGAAAGATCAGCATCCACAGGCTAGGCAAGTCTCTCAAAGGGGATCTGGGTCTGAGCGAGGGACTTGGTGGTGAGGAAGGTGTAGGGCCTTCCCTCAGGTCCTGAAACAGTGGTGAAAGCTCATCCGCTTCTTCCATCATCACTGGGAGGGGTCTCAGGTTCATGTACCCTTCCCCAGATCTCCTCGTGGAAGCCCACAGAGCTGGGCAGCCTCCTGTCCTCAGAAGTCTGAGCCCAAGCTCTGAGGCCTCCTCTTCCAAGGTTATGGGTTCTAGGAGCTGACATATATTCCCGAGATGTTTCCAGAACCACCAGTGCCACAGTCTTCCTACCAGGGTGCCCACTTTCTGGCCCCATTGCTCCCTTTCTGCATTTTCGGTCTCCAGAGAATTCCGTCGAGTTGGTATAAGTGGACCCTGCGTCATAATGAGGTTTGTTTGGGTCTCTTTAGTTTGAAGGTCTTTCCTTGTGTTTTGGTTTTGGAAAGTTTGACTGTGACTGCTTGTGGATGTGTTCATGTCAAGTGGAAGCTCAGGGTTTGACATGTCGAGGGATATTTTTCCCCACCACCAGTTCCCCATCCCACCTTCCGGACCATCGGCCCATGCCAATGTATGCACTCCTATTCCTTTAGCAAAATGAAAATAGCTATTTTTCCACACATGATGGTATAGATTTCCATGTTACTCCTCCATGCCTCCCTCCCTATTTCTTCCCTACAATGTCCCTATTTTTATGCTCTGTCTGCTTTTCCATCAATTCCCTGTGTGTGATATCAAGACCGTCCTACTAGATTCCATATATGTGTGTTAGTATACTGGATTTGTCTTTCTCTTTTTGACTTACTTCACTTTTTATGATAGGTTCTAGAGCCAGCCACTTCATTAGGACTGAGTCTTCTGCATTTCTTTTGACAGCTGAGTAGTATTCCATTGTATATATGTACCAGGGCTTCTGTATCCATTCATTCATCGATGGACATCTAGGTTGCTTCCATGTTCTGGCTATTGTCTAGAGAGCTGCAATGAACATTGGGGTACAGGTGCCTCTTTCAGTTTTGATTTTCAGGATATAGGCCTAATAGTGGGATTGCTGGGTCATATGGTGCTTCTAGTCTTAGCTCTTTGAGGAATCTCCATACTGTCTTCCATAGTGGCTGTATCAATTTACACTCCCACCAGCAATGCGGGACTGTTCCTTTTTCTCCACACCCTCCCCAGCATTTATTATCTGCAGATTTGAGATGATGGCCATTCTGACTGGTGTGAGGTGATATCTCAGAGGAGTTTTCATTTGCATTTCTCTAATAATGAGCCATGTTGAGCAGCTTTCCATGTGATTTTTGGCCATTGGTAAGTCGTCTTTGTTTAGGTCTTTGTATAGGTCTTATTCCATTTTTTGATTGGGTTGTTGGTTTTTGTGGTGTTGAGTTGTCTGAGTTGCTTGTATATTTTGGAAATTAATTCTTCATCAGTTGTTTCATTTCCTATGATTTTCTCCCATTCTGCGGGTCGTCTGTTCACCTTGTTTGTAGTTTATTTTTTTTTCTTCTCCTTTATTTTAAAGATTTTACAGAGTTTTGTTCACAGACATGTATGTTCCCAGATTATTAATATGCATAACCCTTGACCCTTCCCCACCCATTTCGCCCCTCCCCCCCCTCCCGACCATCTCCCAAGTGGTTGTAGGTACTCCTTTCCTTAGCACAATGACAATAACTATCTTTTCCACACATGACAGTATAGGTTTCCATGTTACTCCCTCCATGCCTCCCTCCCACTGTTCGGTCTCCACAATGTCTTTATGTCTATTCTCTGTTTTTTCATGAGTTCACTGCTTGTGTTATCATGACCATCTTACTAGATCCCATATATATGAGTTAGTATACTATACTTGTCTTTTCTTTTGGATTTACTTCAGTTTCTTTGATAGGTTCTAGAGCTAGCCACGTCATTAGGACTGAATCTTCTGCATTTCTTTTAACACCTGAGTGCTATTCCATTCTGTATATGTAACAGGGATTCTCTATCCATTCATTTTTAATGAACATCTAGGTTGCTTCCATGTTCTGGCTATTGTATAGAGAGCTGCAATGAACATTGGGGTACAGGTGCCTCTATCATTTTTGATTTCATCAGGATATAGGCCTAATAGTGGGATTGCTGGGTCATAGGGTGCTTCTATTTTTAGTTTTGAAGAAATCTCCATATTGTCTACCTTAGAGGTTGTATCAATTTACATTCCGACCAGCAATGTAAGAGGGTTCCTTTTCTCCTCACACTCTCCAGCATTTATTGTCTGTCGATTTGTGGATGATGGCCATTCTGACGGGTGTGAGGTGGTATCTCATTGTGGTTTTAATTTGCATTTCTCTAATAATAAGTGAGGTTGAGCATCGTTTCATGTGCTTTTGGGCCATCTGTATGTCCTCTTTGGAGAGGCGTCTCTTTAGATCTTTTTCCCATTTTTTGATTAGGTTGTTCGTTTTTCTGGTGCTGAGTTGTCTGAGTTGCTTGTAGATTTTGGAGATTAATTCTTTGTCTGTTGTTTCATTTGCTATGATTTTCTCCCACTCTGTGGGGTGTCTGTTGAGCTTTTTTGTAATTTCTTCTGCTGTACAAAAGCTTTTTAGGTTTCATGAGGTCCCATGTGTTCACTTTTCTTTTCAGTTCCACTATTTTAGTAGGTGGGTCAGAGAAGATCTTGCTTTGAGTGATGTCCTTGAGGGTTTTGCCTATATTCTCCTCTAAGAGTTTGATGGTTTCTGGTCTTACATTTAGGTCTTTAATCCATTTTGAGTTGATCTTTGTGTATGGGGTCAGGTAATGTTCCAACTTCATTTTTTTGCATGTAGCTGTCCAATTTTCCCAGCACCATTTGTTGAAGAGGCTGTCTTTGTCCCATTTTATATGTTCGCCTCCTTTGTCAAAAATAAGGTACCCATAGGTGCGTGGCTTTATCTCTGGGTTCTCTATCTTGTTCCATTGGTCTATAGTTCTGTTTTGTGCCAGTGCCATACTGTTTTGATGACTGTTATTTTGGAATAGAGTCTGAAGTTAGGGAGGCTGATCCTCGGACTCTGTTTTTCTTTCTCAGGATTGCTTTGGCTATTCGAGGTCTTTTGTGTTTCCATATGAACTGTGTTATTCTTTGGTCTAGTTCTGTGAAAAATGTCAATGGAAGTTGAATAGGTATTGCATTGAATCTGTAGATGATATTTGGTAGTATGGTCATTTTCACAATATGGATTCTTCCGATCCAGGAACATGGAATATCTCTCCATCTGTTTAAGTCTTCTTTAATTTCTCTCATGAGTGTCTTGTAATTTTCTGTGTACAATTCTTTTGTTTCTTTGGGTAGGTTTATTCCTAGATATTTGATTCTTTTGGTTGCAATGGTGAAGGGGATTGCCTCTTTGATTTCATTTTCTGATTTTTCATTGTTTGTGTATAGGAATGCCAGTGATTTCTTTTTTTTTAATAGATCAGTAGGACTTTTAATTCTAAGGAACTGAAAATAAATACTAATCCTTGGATTTAAGTGAGCCTAAACCAGGAAGCTTAAAGAAATATATCATTTTCCTTTTCCATAGTTACGATGCACACTAAATATAAAGACAGATCAAATCTGTCTTTATCCTTGGTTTGATCCTTGGTGTGCATTAGTATGATTAGAATGTACCTTGGTGTGTTTCTTCTGGGGTTTATCCTGTATGGAACTCTTTGTGCTTCTTGGACTTGGTTGACTATTTCCTTTCCCACTGGAAGTTTTCAACTCTAGCGTCTTCAGAGAAGATCATGCTTTGAGTGATGTCCTTGAGGGTTTTTCCTATATTCTCCTCTAAGAGTTTGATGGTTTCTGGCCTTACATTTAAGTATTTAATCCATTTTGAGTTGATCTTTGTGTATGGTGTCAGGGAATGTTCCAACTTCATTTTTTTGCATGTAGCTGTCCAATTTTCCCAGCACCATTTGTTGAAGAGGCTGTCTTTGTCCCATTTTATATGTTCGCCTCCTTTGTCAAAAATAAGGTACCCATAGGTGCGTGGGTTTATCTCTGGGTTCTCTATCTAGTTCCATTGATCTATAGTTCTGTTTTTGTGCCAGTACCATACTGTCTTGATGACTGTTGCTTTGTAGTAGAGTCTGAAGTTAGGGAGGCTGATTCCTCCAGCTCTGTTTTTCTTTCTCAGGATTGCTTTGGCTATTCGAGGTCTTTTGTGTTTCCATATGAACTGTGTTATTCTTTGGTCTAGTTCTGTGAAAAATGTCAATGGAAGTTGAATAGGTATTGCATTGAATCTGTAGATGATATTTGGTAGTATGGTCATTTTCACAATATTGATTCTTCCGATCCAGGAACATGGAATATCTCTCCATCTGTTTAAGTCTTCTTTAATTTCTCTCATGAGTGTCTTGTAATTTTCTGTGTACAATTCTTTTGTTTCTTTGGGTAGGTTTATTCCTAGATATTTGATTCTTTTGGTTGCAATGGTGAAGGGGATTGCCTCTTTGATTTCATTTTCTGATTTTTCATTGTTTGTGTATAGGAATGCCAGTGATTTCTTTTTTTTTAATAGATCAGTAGGACTTTTAATTCTAAGGAACTGAAAATAAATACTAATCCTTGGATTTAAGTGAGCCTAAACCAGGAAGCTTAAAGAAATATATCATTTTCCTTTTCCATAGTTACGATGCACACTAAATATAAAGACAGATCAAATCTGTCTTTATCCTTGGTTTGATCCTTGGTGTGCATTAGTTTGATTAGAATGTGCCTTGGTGTGTTTCTTCTGGGGTTTATCCTGTATGGAACTCTTTGTGCTTCTTGGACTTGGTTGACAATTTCCTTTCCCATGCTGGGGAAGTTTTCAACTCTAACCTCTTCAAGAATGTTTTCATAGTCTTTCTTCCCTCTTCATCTCCTAGAACTCCTATAATTCTAACATTGGTGTGTTTGATATTGTTCCATAGTTCTCAAATGCTATCCTCAGTTCTTTTAATTCTTTGGGCTTTGTTCTGTTCTTCAGTACTTATTTCCACCATTCTGTCTTCCAGCTCACTTATCCGTTCTTCAGCCTCTGATCCTCTACTGTTGAGACCTTCTATAGTATTTTTGAGTTCAGCAATTGAGTTGGTGGTCTCTATTTGCTTATTTTTCATTTCCTGCATGTCTTTTCTCAATGCACTAATTTCCTCTAATATTCTGTTTTCGATGTTTTGCATCCTCATTAGTATAGCGTTTCTGAATTCTCTTTCAGATAGTTTTTCTATCTCCTCCTCTGTCATTTGAAGTGGTGTTTCTCTAGCTTGGTCCTTCATTTGTGTAGTGTTTCTCTGACATTTCATTATTAGGTTAATTTTTGTTTCTTTGTGTGTGTCTGTGTGTATGGAGTTTTTTTTTTTTTTTTTTTTTTCCCACCATGCTTCTTGGTTGAATTCTCCCTTCCTTTGGGTTTCTGTCCTTGTAGAAGGGTTCAGTGGTTTGTGTCTTGGGTGGTGTCAGGCCTTATTTACAGGTGAATAATCTCTAGTGTTGTATGTTCTTTGATAGTGTGGGGTCTTGGAATCAGGGCTTCCACTCCGAGGATCCTTGGTTTGATGACTAGTCAAGGGGTGTAGGCTCTATGTCTAGTTTGCTATGGTGTTCTGTGATATTAGTTCACATACTAGCATAGCGTCGTCTTCAGTGGCGTTTGTTGGAGGAGACCAGAGGCTGCCACCGCGGTCTGCTGTAACACAACGCAAGCTTGAGAGCACCTGAATGATGCTTCAGGATGTAAAGGGCTCTTATGAAACCCCGCACTCTTACAGTTCCAGATGGTTACCTATCTTCTATAATTCAGAGTTTAAAATGCACATTGGTTTTCCGGGATGTACCTTGAGCCCAGAGCATGAGTTCAATGTTCTCTTCTAGGAGTTTCTCAAAGATGTTTCAATGAGTCTTCCTTCAAGAACATTCCACTTTCTTGAGATGCTGAGGGCAGATGCAATTTGGTGCTCCTCAGTAATTTACATGATAATTGTAAATGTACTGTAACTCCTAGCAATTCCTGTGCTCTGTAACTGCCCACCTCTTGTCCTGCAACACTTAGCAACTCCTGTAGTTTCTTTTGCTGTGCAAAAGCTTTTAAGTCTCATTAGGCCCCATTTACTTCTTTTTGTTCTTATTCCCATAATTCTAGTGGGCGGGTCATAGAAGATCTTTCTTTGATTTATGTCTTTGAGTGTTTTGCCTATATTTTCCTCGATATTAGGAAGAGGTGGAAAGAATACACAGACGAACTATACAAAAAGGACTTAAGAAACCTGATGAGGGCTTCCCTGGTGGTCCAGTGGGTAAGGACCTTGCAGTGCAAGAGGCGCCGGTTCGATCCCTGGCCTGGGAAGATCCCATGTGCCGCGGAGCGGCTGGACTGATGTGTCCAATTACCGAGCTGAAGCTCTGGGGCGCATGCGCCCAGAGCTGGTGCCCTGTGACAACAGAGGCCACTGCGATGGGAGGCCCACACGGGCCAAAGAACAAAGACAGATGAAAATAGAGAAATGAAAGACCAAGAGAAGTGGCCCGTCCGCTCCCCTCCCTCCCCAACCTGACCCCCCCCCCCAAAAAAAAAAAAAAAAAGAAACCGGATGACCACAATGGTGTGACCACTCACCTGCAGTCAAACATCCTAGAGAGTGAGGTCAAGTTGGCAGTAGGAAGCATTGCTAGGCATAAAGCTTGTGGGGTGATGGAACGCCAGATGAGCTCTTTCACATAGTAAAAGATCATGATGGTAAAGTGCTACACTCAATATGCCAGCCAATATGGAAAACACAGCCATGACCACAGGACTGGAAAAGTCAGTTTTCGTTCCAGTCACAAAAAGGCACTGTGAAAGATTGCTCAAATGACCACACTGTTACATTCACTTCACACGCTAGCAACATTATGCTGACAATCATCCAGGCTATGTTTAAAATGCACATTGGTTTTCCGGGATGTACCTTGAGCCCAGAGCATGAGTTCAATGTTCTCTTCTAGGAGTTTCTCAAAGATGTTTCAATGAGTCTTCCTTCAAGAACATTCCACTTTCTTGAGATGCTGAGGGCAGATGCAATTTGGTGCTCCTCAGTAATTTACATGATAATTGTAAATGTACTGTAACTCCTAGCAATTCCTGTGCTCTGTAACTGCCCACCTCTTGTCCTGCAACACTTAGCAACTCCTGTAGTTTCTTTTGCTGTGCAAAAGCTTTTAAGTCTCATTAGGCCCCATTTACTTCTTTTTGTTCTTATTTCCATAATTCTAGTGGGCGGGTCATAGAAGATCTTACTTTGATTTATGGCCTTGAGTGTTTTGCCTATATTCTCCTCGATATTAGGAAGAGGTGGAAAGAATACAGAGACGAACTATACAAAAAGGACTTAAGAAACCTGATGAGGGCTTCCCCTGGTGGTCCAGTGGATAAGGGCACCGCCTTGCAGTGCAAGGGGCGCCGGTTCCATCCCTGGCCTGGGAAGATCCCACGTGCCGCGGAGCGGCTGGACCCATGTGTCCAATTACCGAGCCGGAGCTCTGGAGCGCATGCGCCCAGAGCCGGTGCTCTGATACAACAGAGGCCACAACGATGGGAGGCCCACACGGGACAAAGAACAAAGTTGGATGAAAATAGAGAAATGGAAGACCAAGAGAAGCGACCCGCCTGCTCCCTCCCTCCCCAACCTGTCCCCGCCCAAAAAAAAAAAAAAAAGAAACCGGATGACCACAATGGTGTGACCACTCACCTGCAGTCAAACATCCTAGAGAGTGAGGTCAAGTTGGCAGTAGGAAGCATTGCTAGGCATAAAGCTTGTGGGGTGATGGAACGCCAGATGAGCTCTTTCACATAGTAAAAGATCATGATGGTAAAGTGCTACACTCAATATGCCAGCCAATATGGAAAACACAGCCATGACCTCAGGACTGGAAAAAGTCAGTTTTCGTTCCAGTCCCAAAGAAAGGCACTGTGAAAGATTGCTCAAATGACCACACTGTTACATTCACTTCACACGCTAGCAACATTATGCTGACAATCATCCAGGCTAAGTTCAAACATATACGAAGCGAAAACGTCCAGATGTACAAGCGCAATTTAGAGAAGGCAGAGGAATAAGAGATCAAATTGCCAGCATCCTCTGGGTCCTAGAAAGAGCAAGTGAATTCCAGAAAAGCATCTGCTTCTGCTTCGTTGACTATACTAATGGCTTTGGCGTGTGGATCACAACAAAGTGTGGAAAATTCTTCAGGAGATGGGAATCCCAGACCCCTCTACCTGCCTCTGGGAAACCTGCAGGCAGGTAAAGAAGCAACAGCTGGAACTGGACATGGAACAACGAAATGGTTCCAAACTGGGAAAGGAGGACATCAGTGTTGTCCATTGTCACCCTGTTTATTTATGTGCAAATGCGCACCAGGTGGAATGCTGGTCTGCATGATGCACAGGTGGAATGACGATTGCTGAGAGAAATATTAATAACCACAGATATCCAGTTGCCACCACCATTCTGGCAGAAAGCAAGGAGGAAATAGAACGTCTCCTGATGAACGTGAAAATGAGAGTGAAAAGACGGTCCTAAAATGCAACATTTAAAACAAAAATTATGGGATCTGGTCCCATCACGTCATGGTAAAGAAAGAGACAGTCGATAGAAACTTTGACAGACTTGGCTTGCTTGGGATCGAAAATTACTGTGCATGGGGACTGCAGATGCAAAATTCAAAGATGCTTGTTCTGGGGCTTCCCTGGTGGCGTAGTTGGTAAGGAAATCACCATGCGGTGCACGTGACGCAGGTTCGATCCCTAACCTGGGAAGATCCCCATGCCATGGAGCAGCTGGACTGATGTGTCCAATTACCAAGCCGGAGCACTGGAGCTCTGGAGCACCTCGCACAGAGCCATCACTCTGCAATGGCAGATGCCACCACAATGGGAGGTCCACAGGAGCCAAGAACAAAGATGAATGAAAATAGAGAAATGAAAACCAGTAGAAGTGGCCTGCCTGCTACACTCCCTCCCCAACACAACCCCACCCAAAATAAATAAATAAATAAATCTTTAAAAAAAATGCTTGTTCTTTGAAGAAAAGCTAGGACACACCTAGCCAGTGTGTTCAAAAGCAGGGACATCACCTTGCCAATGAAGGCACATAAAGCCAAAGCTATAATTTTTCCAGTAGTCATGAATGATGTGAGAACTGGACCATATAAGAAGGCTGAGTGCTGAAGAATTGATGCCTTTGAAGTATGGTGTTGCAGAAGACTCTTGAGCCTCCCTTGGATGGCAAGTAGATCAAACGTGTCATTCCTAAAGGAAATCAGCCCTGAATATTCTTTGGAGGGACTGATGCTGAAGCTGAAGCTGAAACTCCAATCCTTTGGCCACCTGATGAGAAGAACTGACTCTCTGGCAAAGACCCTGATGCTGGGAAAGACTGAAGGCAAGAGGAGAAGAGGGCAACTGAGGACGAGATGTTTGGATGGCATCACTGCGTCAGTGGACATGAGTTTGGGCAAGCTCTGGGAGACGCTGAAGGGCAGGGATGCCTGGAGGACTGCAATCCATGGGTTCGCCATTAGCTGGACACAGCTTAGCAACTGAACAACATCAGTAAGAGACAGGCGAGATGGCAGGTCTTGGTAGGTAGGTCCATTCGGATGCAAAGAGTCAGAGACAACAGCCTAGAAAGGAGGTCCTGCTAGGTCTGTCCCCCTGTCGTCCACAGTAAGAACCAGTTGAAATCCTTCCTTTGGTTGGTGTACAGTTATGTAAAAGTTCAGCTGCCTGTCCTCTTGTGGGTTGCAAGGGAATGGGATGGATTTGTTTTGTTCGAAGGTCCTGGATCGAGGTTGCTCCTGGGACCATCTCGAACTAACAGTCTCCTCAGGAGAGCTGACTGGAGCATCACTGTTCCTCACTCTCCTCCCTGACATCCCAGTGGGCTATCCTCACATACTTTCCCTCTATGGGCCTCTGTTGACCCTGAGTCCTTGGAGCCTCCTCGTAAAACGTCCCTGACCTCAGGTGTCATGGCAGGTTGAAAGGGCGTCCTTAATGGGACCCACATCCTAATTTTGTGTGGGTCACGTGAAACGGAAGCTCTTGTCTTTCACGTTAATCCCTCCATAACCCATTTGGTGACAACCCCTGACCCCACTGCCTTTTCCATGAAAATACTGTCTCTAATAATCTGTTTGTCCATTCACTTGTTCCTTCCTTCCTTTGATGGATTGGCCACAAGGTATCTGTCTAATGGTCTGCATCCAACGTATTGGTCCTTTCTGGTATCCATAGAATGCTAAGAGCACTGAGAATGTTGTGATGACATTCTCATTTCCATGACAACCAGGGCAATCCAGTCTTTCCTGGAAACAGAAACAGTTTACAAGGCAACCGACAGATTGGAGAGAAGTGGAAATGTGGAGACGAGCCAATGTAAGTGATATGTGGGGGCAATTCATGGTGCCAGATGTATGGTCTTTACTTGGGTATTAAGAGCTCTGATCTGTCCTGATTTATAAAAGTCCATGGCAGTTGCTCCTCTTGTTGAGGGCTGAGGTGCCTCAGTAACCTGTGACACGCCAGCACTTGTCAGAGTCCTAGAGTGACACCGTTGTGTGAGGACGTTGTCAACAAAGTGCCTGAAAGAAGACATTCCAGAATATTTCTAATTCTTCATCTTTGTTTGACACCAGTTGCCTCTTGTATGAGCATTTAAATGTGTAAGTTTGTTTCTCATTTACACCTACTGAGAGGGAAGCGTTTGGATATGTATGGTATGGGAAAAATAATTGTAGGCCGATGAATCAGATGGGTAGCAGTGAGAGTGCTAAGGTAATTTTGCGTAACCCAGGGAGGACATCCTCAGCGATGCTGAGTAGCTGGCACAGGTAAGCCAGAAAACGTGTTCTCTACAGACATGTGGACACGGGTGAGAGGGAATCATGGGTGAGAGGTATGAAAAGAGTACCATGGAACCGTATACTATCCTATGTGAAAGAAATAACTATTGTCAATGTGCTGTGAGCTCAGGGGTCTTACATATGGGCTATGTGATGGCCTGGAGGGGTGGGATGGGGGGGATGGGATATACATACAGCTAACATGGGATTACACATATCTATCAACAACAAAACTCTATAAACACAAGAAAGAAAAATTTTAAAAAATGGAAAAAAAAAAAAACACCTTTCAGTAAGAAAGATGAGGAATCAAAGGCAAGTAAATATATGGAGAAGAAAGTCCAATACCGAGTGATTAAATGGAAAAAGAAAGAAAGAAAGAGAAAATATGTTCTCTAAAAGTCTGAGTTTCTCGTAGTACACTACTAATTAGAGTTAGGTAAATAATTTCCAAAGCAGTGAAGTGGCTCCTTTTTTATTATGGAAGCGTAAACACCAGCTCCTTCTTAAAAGGCTGTGGGATGGACTTTTCTTTGGTATTCTGTTTGGAATTGGATGCTGTTGTCTTGCGTGAGGTAGGTGGGGCTGTCTTCTGTGTTCCCAGAGAAAAGCACAGCCTTTATAGGATATGCCACTGTGTTGTAATCAGGGTACGGGCCTGCTTTGAGGAGAAGCAGGCTCCAGGTAGAAGATGCCCACGCTTCTCACTCCATCCCTGTGTGTTGATGAGTGGCGCTCAGATGGGACTCTGGCAGCCCCGATTTTCCCTCTGCCATCTGGCTTCCCGAGAGTGTCGGCCAGCTGGGTTGGTGGAAGGCAATGGGTGGACTGGAAACCAGGCACCTGGCTGTGTCTTCCTCTCTGTACCTGCTCCTCTTACGGTAACGCCCGTGACTGCCCTGCACACGACAAGGACAGCGATGTGTGACTTCAGTGGGAACGGTCGGTCCATCATGTGACTTAGGTCCGAAGTCCTAGTAAAGACCAGCATCCACAGGCTGGGCAAGTCTCTGAAGGGATTTGGGTCTGAGCTGGGGACGTGGTGGTGAGGAAAGCATAGGGCCTTCCCTCAGGTACAGAAATGGTGGTGAAAGCTCATTTTCTTTTTCCATCATCACTGGGAGGGGTCTCAGGTTCATGTACCCTTCCCCAGATCTCCTCGTGGAAGCCCACAGAGCTGGGCAGCCTCCTGTCCTCGGAGTTCTGAGCCCAAGCTCTGAGGCCTCCTCTTACACGGTTGTTCTAGGAGGTTCAAGGTTCAATGTTCTAGGTCCTAGGAGGTGATATATCTTCCCAAGATGTTTCCAGAACCACCAGTGCCACAGTCTTCCTACCAGGGTGCCCTCCTTTGTGCCCCATTGCTCCTTTCTGCTTTTTGGTCTCCAGAAAATTCCGTCGAGCTGGGATAAGTGGACCCTGCCTCAAAATGAGGTGAGCTTGGATCTCTTCATGTTGAAGCTCTTTCCTCGTGTTTTGGTTTTGGAAAGTTTGACTGTGACTGCTTGTGTGTGTGTGTGCATGTCGAGTGGAAGCTCTGGGTTTGGAACGTCGAGGGATATTTTTTCCCCATGTTGGAAATACACTACTTTTGAAAGATGTTCTCTTTTGCTCCTTCTGTATGCACCTTCTGTCTGTTCTCTCCCTTCCTGGAGTGCAACTGAGTGTCTCTTATGTGGCTACGTGCACACACGAATGTTGTTGTTTTTTTATTTTTAATTTTAAAGGTTTCACAGAGTTTTGTTGTTCACAGACATGTATGTTCCCAGATCAGTCATATGCATATCCCTGGTCGCCAACCCCCAGATTCCCCATCCCACCCCTTCGGACCATCGCCCCATGCCATTTTATGCACTCCTATTCCCTAAGCACAGTGATGATAGCTATTTTTCCACACATGACAGTATAGATTTCTATAGGACTCCCTCCATGCCTCCCCTCCGTTTTTCTTCCCTACAATGTTCCTCTGTCTGTTTTTCCATGAGTTCCCTGTGTGTTATCGAGACCGTCCTACTAGATTCCATATATATATGTCTTAGTATACTGTATTTGTCTGTCTCTTTTTGACTTACTTCACTTTTTAGGATAGGTTCTAGAGCCAGCCACTTCATTAGGACTGAGTCTTCTGCATTTCTTTTAACAGCTGAGTAGTATTCCATTGTATATATGTACCAGAGCTTCTGGATCCATTCATTCGTCGATGGACATCTAGGTTGCTTCCATGTTTTGGCTATTGTATAGAGAGCTGCAATGAACATTGGGGTACAGATGCTTCTTTCAGTTTTGATTTCATCAGGATATAAGCCTAATAATAGTGGGATTGCTGGGTCATAGGGTGCTTCTATTTTTAATTTTTTAAGGAATCTCCATAATGTCTTCCATAGAGGCTGTATCAATTTACATTCCCACCAGCAATGCAAGATGGTTCCCTTTTCTCCGCACCCTCTCCAGCATTTATTGTCTGCAGATTTTTTGAAGATGGCCATTCTGAATGGTGTGCGGGGATATCTCAGAGGAGTTTACATTTGCGTTTCTCTAATAACGAGTGACGTTGAGCAGCTTTCCATGTGATTTTTGGCCATCGGTAAGTTGTCTTTGGAGAGGTGTCTGTTTAGGTCTTTTTCCCATTTTTGGATTGGGTTGTTGGTTTTTGCGGTGTTGAGTTGTCTGAGTTGCTTGTAGATTTTGGAGATTAATTCTTTGTCTGTTGTTTCATTTGCTATGATTTTCTCCCATTCTGCAGGTCGTCTGTTCACCATCTTTGTAGTCTCTTTGATGTGCAAAAGCTTTTAAGTTTCACTAAGCTTCACTAAGTTTTTAAGCTTCACACCTTCCATGGATAAACAAACTTCCTTCAGTGTTGAACCAGCTAATGGTAAAATGTGTCCTCCACTGGTCGTTTTGACTCCATACAGAAGTTCTGGACATTTTCTTTCAGTTGTGAAATTCTAGGTCACATTACAAAGCAGGATGGTATACCCGGAAGGAATTCTTAGTGATGAGTAGCAAAGGTAAATGGAATCAAAAATCATTTTTCTTTTGAGGAAAAGCCTCTTCTCCACAGATGCTGTTTCCTTTTCATAGCTGAATAATTTCCTTGAGGTTTCTGGAACCAACCCTTAGCCCTTACACTTGGTTTCAGTGGATTCCTCATTGGTTAAACAACGACAATGACAATGTACCAACGTCCACGAAAAACAATCTTCTTCCTTTTGAACCAGCAAATGGAAGAATCTGTCCTCCACTGGTCGTTTTCACTCCATATGGAAGGTCTAGAAAGGTGCTTTCGGTTGTCAAACTTCAGGTCCCCATTACAAAGCACGGAAGACTCTTCAATTTTTGCATTTTTCCCACCATTGGCTAATAATGGGGTACAGGCGCTTCTTTCAGTTTTGATTTCATCATGATATAAGGCTAATAAAAGTGGAATTGCTGGATCCTAGGGTGCTTCTATTTTTAATTTTTAAGGAATCTCCATACTGTCTTCCATAGAGGCTCTATCAATTTGCATTCCCACCAGCAATGTAAGTGGGATCCTTATTCACCGCACCCTCTCCAGCATCTATTGTCTGCAGTTTTATGAAGATGGTCATTCTGACTGTTGTGAGGTGAAATCTCAGAGTGGTTTTCATTTGCTTTTCTCTAATAATGAGTGACGTTGAGCAGCTTTCCATATAATTTTTGCCCATCGATAAGTTGTCTTTGGAAAGGTGTCTGTTTAGATCTTTTTCCCATTTTTTGATTGGGTTGTTAATTTTTTTGGTGCTGCGTTGTCTGAGTTGCTTGTTTATTTTGGAAATGAATTCTTCATCGGTTGTTTCATTTGCTATGATTTTCTCCCATTCTGCCAGACGTCTGTTCACCATCTTTGTAGTCTCTTTGATGTGCAAAAGCTTTTAAGTTTCACTAAGCTTCACTAAGTTTTTAAGCTTCACACCTTCCATGGATAAACAAACTTCCTTCAGTGTTGAACCAGCTAATGGTAAAATGTGTCCTCCACTGGTCGTTTTGACTCCATACAGAAGTTCTGGACATTTTCTTTCAGTTGTGAAATTCTAGGTCACATTACAAAGCAGGATGGTATACCCGGAAGGAATTCTTAGTGATGAGTAGCAAAGGTAAATGGAATCAAAAATCATTTTTCTTTGAGGAAAAGCCTCTTCTCCACAGATGCTGTTTCCTTTTCATAGCTGAATAATTTCCTTGAGGTTTCTGGAACCAACCCTTAGCCCTTACACTTGGTTTCAGTGGATTCTCATTGGTTAAACAACGACAATGACAATGTACCAACGTCCACGAAAAACAATCTTCTTCCTTTTGAACCAGCAAATGGAAGAATCTGTCCTCCACTGGTCGTTTTCACTCCATATGGAAGGTCTAGAAAGGTGCTTTCGGTTGTCAAACTTCCAGGTCCCCATTACAAAGCACTAAAGCATACCCGGAAGTGAATTCTTAGGGCTGAGAAGGAAAGGTAAATGGCACTAAAAGATTTTCTTTTCAAGGAAAAGCCTCTTATCCACAGACTCTGTTTCCTTTTCATAGCTGAATAACTTCCTTGAGGTTTCTGGTACCATCCTTTATCGCTTACACCTGGGTGGAGTGGAGTCTTAATTGGTTCTATGAGGCCAAAGGCAATGTATGGCCTTCTATGGAAAAACATAATCCCTTCGGTTTTGAACCACCACATGGAAGACCCTGTCCTCCACTACTCATTTTCACTCCATATGGAAGGTCTAGAAAGGTGCTTTCGGTTGTCAAACTTCCAGGTCCCCATTACAAAGCACTAAAGCATACCCGGAAGTGAATTCTTAGGGCTGAGAAGGAAAGGTAAATGGCACTAAAAGATTTTCTTTTCAAGGAAAAGCCTCTTATCCACAGACTCTGTTTCCTTTTCATAGCTGAATAACTTCCTTGAGGTTTCTGGTACCATCCTTTATCGCTTACACCTGGGTGGAGTGGAGTCTTAATTGGTTCTATGAGGCCAAAGGCAATGTATGGCCTTCTATGGAAAAACATAATCCCTTCGGTTTTGAACCACCACATGGAAGACCCTGTCCTCCACTACTCATTTTCACTCCATCGGAAGGTCTAGAAAGGTGCATTCGCTTGTGATACATGGAGTTCCCCATGACAGAGCTGGAAAGTTTACCCAAAATGAATTCCTTATGGATGAGAAGTAAAGGTAAATGGAACTGAAAGCGTTTTCCTGTCGAGGCAAAGCCTATTCTCTACCATCAGTTTTTCCATTTTCATAGCTGAATGTTTTCCTTGAGGTTTCTAGTACCCACCACTTGTCGCTTTCACCTGTGTTGAGTGGAGTCTTAATTGACACAACGAGGCCAATGGCAATGGAGTTCCTTCCACGGAGAAACCATCGTTCCTTCGGTTTTGAACCAGTACACGGAAGTATGTGTCCTCAAATGGTCATTTTCACTCCATACAGAAGGTCCAGAAAGGTGCTTTTGGTTTTAAAATTTCTAGGTCCACATTCCAAATCATTAAGGTGTTCCTGCAGTGAATGCTCTTAGGTGTGAGTAGTAAAGGCAAATAGAACTAAATGCATTTTCCTTCCAAGACAAAACCTCTTCTCCCAGCCGGTGTTTCTTTTGAAATAGCTGAATATTTTCCTTGAAGTTTCTGATACAAACCCCTTATCACTTGCACCTGGGTTGAGTGGAGTCTTAATTGGCTCAACAAGGGCAATGACAATGGAGCATATTCTGTGGAAAAACTACCTTCCTTTTGGTTTTGAACCAGCACATGGAAGAATGTGTCCTCCACTGATCATTATCACTCCATACATAAGGTCTGGAAAGGTGCTTTCGGATGTGAAACTTCTAGGTCCCATACAAAGCAGGAAGGTATACCAGAAGTGAATTCCCTTAGGGTGAGAAGTAAATGTAAATGGAATTAAAATCAAAGCCAAAGCCTCTTCTCCACAGATGTTGTTTCCATTTTCATAGCTGAATAGATTTGTGGATTTTCTGAAACCAACCCTTATCGCTTACACCTGGGTTTCAGAGGAGTCTCATTGGCTAAATGACGACAATGGCAATGTAGCACATTCCACGGAAAAATCTTCCCTTCAGTGTTGAACCACCACATGGAAGACTGTCCTCCAGTGTTTGTTTTCACTCCATCAGGAAATTCTAGAAAGGGCTTTCAGTTTTGAAATTTCTTGTTCCCCATTCCAAAACATTAAAGTATTCCTGCAGTGAATGCTCTTAGGGGTGAGTAGTAAAGACAAATAGAACTAAAGCATTTTCCTTCCAAGGCAAAGCCTCTCTCCAGCCGGTGTTTCTTTTCAAATAGCTGAATATTTTCCTTGAGTTTCTGGTACCAACCCCTTATCGTTTGCACCTGGTTTGGGTGGAGTCTTAATTGTTTCAACGAGGCCAATGGCAATATAGCATATTCTGTGGAAAAACTACCTTCCTTTTGGTTTTGAACCAGCACATGGAAGAAGTGTCTCCACTGATCATTATCACTCCATACATAAGGTCTGGAAAGGTGCTTTCGGATGTGAAACTTCTAGGTCCCATACAAAGCAGGAAGGTATACCAGAAGTGAATTCCCTTAGGGTGAGAAGTAAATGTAAATGGAATTAAAATCAAAGCCAAAGCCTCTTCTCCACAGATGTTGTTTCCATTTTCATAGCTGAATAGATTTTTGGAGTTTTCTGAAACCAACCCTTATCGCTTACACCGGGGTTTCAGAGGAGTCTCATTGGCTAAATGACGACAATGGCAATGTAGCACATTCCACGGAAAAATCTTCCCTTCAGTGTTGAACCACCACATGGAAGACCTGTCCTCCAGTGTTTGTTTTCACCCATCAGGAAATCTAGAAAGGGCTTTCAGTTTTGAAATTTCTTGTTCCCCATTCCAAAACATTAAAGTATTCCTGCAGTGAATGCTCTTAGGGGTGAGTAGTAAAGACAAATAGAACTAAAGCATTTTCCTTCCAAGGCAAAGCCTCTCTCCACGCCGGTGTTTCTTTTCAAATAGCTGAATATTTTCCTTGAGTTTCTGGTACCAACCCCTTATCGTTTGCACCTGGTTGGGTGGAGTCTTAATTGTTTCAACGAGGCCAATGGCAATATAGCAACTTCACGGAAAAACATTCCCTTCGGTTTTGAGGCACCACATGGAAGAACTGTCCTCCACTGTTCCTTTTCTGACTCCATTGGGAAGGTCTAGATAGTTGCTTCGCTTGTGATTCTAGGTCCCATTACAAAGCTGGAGATTTTACCCAAAGGGTGAATTCCCTTAGGATGAGTAGTAAAGGTAATGAAACTGATAACATTTTCCTGTCGTTGCAAAGCCTCTTTCCACAGATAGTGTTTTCGTTTTCATAGCTGAAGAGTTTCCTCCAGGTTTCTGGTACCCACCACTTATCGCTTTCACCTGGGTGGAGTGGAGTCTTAATTGGCTGAATGAGGCCAATGGCAATGGAACACCTTCCAGGGAAAACTATCTTCCTCGGTGTTGACCAGGAAATGGAAGAATGTGTCCTACGCTGGCCGTTTTCCTCCATATAGATCATCTGGACAGGTTCTTCAGTTGTGAAACTTCTAGGTCCCATTACAAAGCAGGATGATATGCCCGGAAGTGAATTCCCTAGAAGTGAGTAGTAAAGGTAAATGGAAATAAAAGCATTTTCCTTTTGAGGCAAAGCCTCTTCCCCAAAGACGGAGTTTCCTTTTACATAGCTGAATAGATTCGTGGAGGTTTCTGGAAAAACCCTTATCGCTTACACCTGGTTTCAGTGGAGTCTTAATTGGCTAAACAATGACAATGGCAATGTAGCACCTTCCATGGAGAAAGCATCTTCCTTCTTTTTGAACCAGCAAATGTAAGAATGTGCCCTCCACTGCTGGTTGTAACTCCATATGAAAAGTCTAGATAGGTGCTGTCCATTGTGAAATTTTTAGATCCCAATTACAAAGCAGGAAGGTATACCTGGAATTGAATGCTCTTAGGGATGAGAAGTAAAGGTCAATGGAACTGAAATCATTGTCCTTATGAGGCAAAGCCTCTTCTCCACAGACGGTGTTTCCAATTTCATAGCTGAATAGATTCGTGGAGGTTTCTGGAAAAACCCTTATCGCTTACACCTGGTTTCAGTGGAGTCTTAATTGGCTAAACAATGACAATGGCAATGTAGCACCTTCCATGGAGAAAGCATCTTCTTCTTTTTGAACCAGCAAATGGAAGAATGTGCCTCCACTGCGGGTTTTGTAACTCCATATGAAAGTCTAGATAGGTGCTGTCCATTGTGAAATTTTTAGATCCCAATTACAAAGCAGGAAGGTATACCTGGAATTGAATGCTCTTAGGGATGAGAAGTAAAGGTCAATGGAACTGAAATCATTTTCCTTATGAGGCAAAGCCTCTTCTCCACAGACGGTGTTTCGTTTTCATAGCTGAATAGTTTCCTTAGGTTTGGGTACCAACCGCTTATCGCTTTCACCTTGGTGGAGTCTTAATGACTCAAAAGGCCAATGGCAATGGAGCACCTTCCACAGAGAAACCATCTTTCCTTCGGTTTTAAGCAGCACATGGAAGAAATATGTCCTCAGATGGTCATTTTCACTCCATACGGAAGGTCTACAAAGACGCTTTCAGTTTTGAAACTTCCTGTTCCCCATTCCAAAGCATTAAGGTATTCCTGCAGTGAATGTTCTTGGGGGTGAGTAGTAAAGGCAAATAGAACTAAATGTTTTTCCTTCTGAAGTAAAGCATCTTCCGCCAACCGATTTGGCTTTTGAAATAGCTGAATATTTTCCTGAGGTGTCTAGTACCAACCCTTATCGCTTGCACCTGGGTGGAGGGGGAGTCTTAATTGGCTCAACAAGACCAATATCAATGGAGCATATTCTGGGAAAAACCATCTTCCTTTGGTTTTGAACCAGCACATGAAAATCTGTCCTTCACTGACCGTTTTCACTCCACGAGGAAGATCTTGAAAGGTGGTTTCATTGATGAAAATTCTAGGTCCCATTACAAGGCAAGAAAGTAAACCCAGAAGTGAATTCCATTAGAGTTGAGTAGGAAAGGTAAATGGAACTAAAGCATTTTCCTTTCTAAGCAAAGCCTCTTCTCCACAACAGTGTTTCCGTTTTCATAGCTGAAAATTTCCTTGAGGTTTCTGGTACGAACCCCTTTTGATTACACCTGGGTGCAGTGGAGTCTTAATTGGCTCTTGATGACAATTGCAATGACGCACCTTAGACGAGAAACAATCTTATCTTCGGTTTGGAACCAGCAACTGGAAGAATGTGTCCTCCAATGGTCATTTTCACCCATATGGAAGGTCTAGAAAAGTGCTTTCAGTTTTGAAATATCTAGGTTCCCATTACAATGCAGGAGTTCATACTCAGAAGTGAATTAGCTTAGGGGTATGGTAAAAGAAAATGGAACTAAAAGCATTTTCCTTTGGTGGCAAAGCCTCTTCTCCACAGACGGTGTTTCCATTTTCATAGCTGAATAGTTTCCTTGTGGTTTCTGGCACCAACCTCTTATTGCTTACACCTGAGTGGAATAGAGCCTTAATTGACTCAACGAGGCCAATGGCAATGTAAAACCTTCCACGGAAAAAACCATCTTCCCTTCGGTTTTGAACCAGCTAATGGAAGAATGTGTCCTCAAACTGGTCGTTTTCCTCCATACAGAAGGTCTAGAAGGTGCTTCGGTTCTGAAACTTCTAGGTCCCATTACAAAACAGGATGGTGTACCCGGAAGTGAAGGCCCTTAGTGGTGAGAGTAAAGGTAAATGGAACTGAAAGCATTTTCCTTTCGAGGCAAAGCCTCTTCTCCACAGATCGGGTTTCCGTTTTCATAGCTGAATAGTTTCCTTCAGGTTTCTGGTACAACCCTTTTGATTACACCTGGGTGCAGTGGAGTCTTAATTGGCTCAAGAGGCCAATGGCAATGACGCACCTTAGACGAAAAACCATCTATCCTTCGGTTTTGAACCAGCAAATGGAAGAATGTGTCCTCCAATGGTCATTTTCACCCATATGGAAGGTCTAGAAAGTGCTTTCAGTTTGTGAAATATCTAGGTCCCATTACAATGCAGGAAGTCATACTCAGAAGTGAATTCCTTAGGGGTAGTAAAGAAAATGGAACTAAAGCATTTTCCTTTCGATGCAAAGCCTCTTCTCCACAGATGGTGTTTCCATTTTCATAGCTGAATAGTTTCCTTAGGTTTCTGGTACCAACTACTACGAGTAACCTTGAAAGGTGGTTTCATTGATGAAAATTCTAGGCCAATACAAGGCAAGAAAGTAAACGCAGAAATTCCTTAGAGTTGAGTAGGAAAGGTAAATGGAACCTAAAGCATTTTACTTTCAAGCAAAGCCGCTTCTCCACAAAGTGTTTCCGTTTTCATAGCTGAAATTTCCTGGTCTTCTGGTACGAACCCCTTTTGACTTACACCTGGGTGCAGTGGAGTCTTAATTGGCTTTGATGACAATTGCAATGCACCTTAGACAGAAACAATCTTATCTTCGGTTTTGATCTAGCAACTGGAAGAATGTGTCCTCCAATGGTCATTTTCAACCATATGGAAGGTTAGAAAAGTGCTTTCAGTTTTGAAATATCTAGGTTCCCATTACAATGCAGGAGTTCATCTCAGAAGTGAATTAGCTTCGGGGATGGTAAAAGAAATGGAACAATGTCATTTTCCTTTCGATGCAAAGCCTCTTCTCCACAGATGGTGTTTCCATTTTCATAGCTGAATAGTTTCCTTAAGGTTTGTGGTACCAACCACTTATTGCTTACACCTGGGTGGAGTCTTAATTGTCTCAATAAGGCCAATGGCAGATGGAACACCTTCCACGGAAAACCATCTCCTTCGGTTTTCATCAGCTAATGGAAGTAGAGGTTCTGGTACAATGGTTTGTTCACTCCATACAGAAGGTCTAGAAGGTGGCTTCGGTTTGAAACATGGTCCCATTACAAAACAGGATGGTTACCCGGAAGTGAAGCCCTTAGTGGTGAGAGTAAAGGTAAATGTAACTAAAGCCTTTTCCTTTCGAGGCAAACCTCTCCACAGTGTGGTTTCTCTTTTCATAGCTGAATAGTTCCTTCAGGTTTCTGTAGCAACACCTTATCATTAGGCACCTGGGTGTATTGAAGTCTTAATTGGCTCAAGGAGGGCAATGGCAATGGAACTCCTTCCATGGAAAACCATCTTCCTTCGGTGTTGAAAGCAAATGAGATATGTGTCCTCCACTGGTCGTTTTCACTCCATACAGAAGGTCTGGAAAGGTGCTTTGGTTGTGAAACTTCTATGTCCCATTACCAAGCAGGATGGTATACCCGGAAGTGAACTCATTTAGGAGTGAGTAGTAAGGTAAATGGAACAAAAGCATTTTCTTTCGAGGCAAAGCCTCTTCTCCAAGACAGTGTTTCCATTTTCATTCTGAATAGATTCATGGAGGTTTCTGGTACCAATGTTTATTGCTTACACCGGTTTAGAGGAGTCCTATTGGCTAAATGACAACAATGGTGATGTAGTATCTTCCACGGAAAAACCATCTTTCCTTCGGTTTCAACAAGCAAATGGAAGAATGTGTCCTCCACTGGTCGATTACCCTCCATACAGTAGGTCTGGAAAAGTGCTTTCGGTGGTGAAACTTCTAGGTCCACATTACAAAGCATGAATGTATACCGGAAGTGAATTTCATTAGGGGCGAATAGTAAAGGTAAATGGAACTCAAAGCATTTTCCTTTTGAGGCAAAGCCTCTTCTCCACAGACAGTATTTCCATTTTCATAGCTGAATAGATTCCCGGAGGTTTCTGGTACCAATGCTTTATTGCTTACACCTGGTTTCAGAGGAGTCTTAATTGGCTCAAATGACAACAATGGTGAATGTAGCATCTTCCACGGAGAAACAATTTTCCTTCGTTTTGAAGCAGCAAATGGAAGAATGTGTCCTCCACTGGTCGTTTTTACTCCATACAGAAGGTCTAGAAAAGTGCTTTTGTTGGAAACGTCTAGGTCCCCATTACAAAGCAGGAATTACACCCAGAAGTGAATTACCTTCAGGGTAAGTAGTAAAGAAAATGTAACTAAAAAATTTTCCTTTGAAGCAAAGCCTCTTCTCCACAGATGGTGTTTCCATTTTCATAGCTGAATAGTTTCCTGAGGTTTCTGGTAGCAACCCTTATCGCTTACACCTGGGTGGAGTGGAGGTCTTAATTGGCTCAACGAAACCAATGGCAATGTAGTGTCTTCCATGGAGAAACCATCTTCCCTTCTTTTGAACCAGCAAATGGAAGAATGTGAGTCCTCCACTGGTCGTTTACACTTCATACGGAGAGGTCTAGAAACGTGTTTCGATTGTGAAATTTCTAGGTCCCCATTACAAGAGCAGGAAAGTATACCCGGAAGTGAATGCTTAGGAATGAGTAGTAAAGGTAAATGGAACTAAAATCATTTTCCTTATGAGGCAAAACCTCTTCTCTCAGCCGTGTTTCTTTTAAAAGCTGAATATTTTCCTTGAGGTTATCTGGTTCCAACCACTTATCCCTACACCTGGGTGGAGTGGAGTCTTAATTGGCTCAAATGGCCAATGGCAATGGAGCATATTCTTTGGAAAAACCATCTTTTTTGGTTTTGAACCAGCACATGGAAGAATGTGTCCTCCACTGGTCGTTTTCACTCCACAAGAAAGGTATTGAAAGGTGCTTTCAGTGTAAACTTCTAGATGTCCCATTACAAAGCAGAGAAGTGGAAGTGAATTCCATTAGGGGTGTAGGAAAGGTAAATGGAACTAAAAGCATTTTACTTTCTAAGCAAAGTCTCTTTCCAAAGTCGGTGTTTCCGTTTTCATAGCTGAATAGTTTCTTGATGTTTCTGGTAACAGTGCCTTATCGCTTACACTGGGTGGAATGGAGTCTTAATTGGCTAACTGACAATTGCAATGTCACACCTTAGACGAAAACCATCTTCCTTCAGTTTTGAACCAGCAAATGGAAGAATCTGTCCTCCACTGGTCGTTTTCACTCCATACGGAAAGTCTCGAAAGGTTTTTGGTTTGAAATTTAGGTCCCCATTACAAGAAGGAAGGTATACCCAGAAGTGAATTCCCTAGGGTGAGTAGTAAAGGTAAATGGAACTAAAGCATTTTCCTTTCAGGCAAAGCCTCTTCTCCACAGATGGAGTTTCCGTTTTCAAGCTGAATAGTTTCCTTGAGGTTTCTGTACCAACACCTTATCGCTTTGCACCTGGTGGGTGGAAGTCTTAATTGTCTTACCGAGGCCAATGGCAATGTAGCACTTCCACGGAAAAACCGTCTTCCCTTCGGTTCTGAACCAGCAAATGGAAGAATGTGTCCTCCACTGGTCGTTTTCACACCATAAGGAAGGTCTGGATAGGTGCTTTCTGTTGTGAAGTATCTAGGTCCACCTTACAATGCAGGAAGGTATACCCCAAAGTGAATTCCCTAAGGGGTGAGTAGTAAAGGTAAATGTAAATACAGGCATTTTCCTTTCAAGGTAAAGCCTGTTCTGCACAGACGGTGTTTCCATTTTCATAGCTGAATAGATACCATGAGATTTCTGGTACCAACCCCCTATTGCTTGCACTTGTGTGGTGTGGAGTCTTTAACTGGCTCTACGAGGCCAATGGCAATGTAGCATCTTCCACGGAAAAACCGTCTTCCCTTTGATATTGAACCAGCACATGGAAGAATGTGTCTTCCACTGGATGTTTACCCTCCATACAGAAGGTTTGGAAAGGTGCTTTTGGTTGTGAATCTTCTAGGTACACCTTACAATGCAGGATGGTATACCCGGAAGTGAATCTCCTTAGGGGTGAACAGTAAAGGTAAATGGAATGAAAAGCATTTTCCTTTGAGGCAAAGCCTCTTCTCCACAAATGGTGTTTCCATTTTCATAGCTGAATAGTTCGTGAGGTTTCTGGAACCAACACCTTATTGCTTACACCTGGTTTCAGTGGAGTCTTCATTGACTAACGAGGCCAATGGCAATGTAGCACCTTCCACGGAAAAACCATCCTCCCTTCGGTTTTGAAGAGCACATGGAAGAATGTGCCCTCCACTGGTTGTTTTCTCCATACAGAAAGGTCTAGAAAGATGTTTTCGGTTGTCCATCCTTCTAGGTCCCCATTACAATGCAGGAAAGCATACCTGGTAGTGAATAACCTTTGGGGAGAAGTAAAGGAAAATGGAACTAAAGCATTTTCTTTTCAAGAAAACGTCTCTTCTCCACAGAGTTTGTTTCCTTTTCATAGCTAAATAGTTTCCTTGAGGTTTCTGGTACCAACACTTTATTGCTTACACAAGGGTGGAGTGGAATTGTAATTGTCTCAATGAGGCCAATGGCAATGTATCACCTTCTATGGAAAAACATATTCTCTTCGGTTTTAGCCACCACATGGAAGAATGTGTCCTCCACTGTTCATTTTCACTCCATTGGAAGGTCTAGAAAATCATTGGTTTGTGAAACTTAGGTCCTCATGACAAACCTGGAAGGTTTACCCAAAGGTGAATTCCTTAGGATGAGTAGTAAAGGTAAATGGAACTGAAAGCATTTTCCTGTCGAGGCAAAACCTCTTCTCCACAAACGGTGTTTCCGTTTTCATAGCTGAAGAGTTTCCTTTAGGTTTCTGGTACCACCCTTTATCACTTACACCTGGGTGGAGTGGAGTCTTAATTGATTCACGAGGCCAATGGCAATGTATCACCTCTATGGAAAAACATATTCCTTCGGTTTTGAGCCACCACATGGAAGAATGTCCTCCACTGTTCATTTTCACTCCATTGGAAGGTCTAGAAAATCATTGGTTTGTGAAACTTAGGTCCTCATACAAACCTGGAAGGTTTACCCAAAGGTGAATTCCTTAGGATGAGTAGTAAAGGTAAATGGAACTGAAAGCATTTTCCTGTCGAGGCAAAACTCTTCTCCACAAACGGTGTTTCCGTTTTCATAGCTGAAAGTTTCCTTTAGGTTTCTGGTACCACCACTTTATCTCTTTCACCTGGTTGAGTGGAGTCTTAATTGACTAAACGAAGCCAATGGTAATGGAGCACCTTCCACGGAGAAACCATCTTTCTTTCGGTTTTGAACCAGCACATGGAAGATATGGTCCTCACTGGTTGTTGTCACTCCTACGGAAGATGTAGAAAGTGCTTTCGTTATTGAAATTTCTTGTTCCCCATTCTAAAGCATTAAAATATTCCCTGCAGTGAATGCTCTTAGGGATGAGTAGTAAAGGCAAATGGAACTAAATGCATTTTCCTTTCTAAGGCAAAACCTCTTCTCCCCAGCCAGTGTTTCTTTTAATAGCTGAATGTTTTCCTTGAGGTTTCTGGTACCAACCCCTTATCGCTTGCACCTGGGTGGAGTGGGGTCTTAATTGACTCAACAAAGTCAATGGCAATGGATCATGTTCTGCGGAAAACCATCTTCTTCGGTTTTGAACCAGCACATGGAGGAAGGTGTCCTCCACTGGTTATTTTCACTCCATGAGGAAGGTCTTGAAAGGCTCTTTCAGTTGTGAAACTTCTAGGTCCTGTTACAAGGCAAGAGGCTATACCCAGAGTGAATTCCTTAGGGTGAGTAGAAAATGTAAATGGAACGAAAGGCATTTTCTTTCTAAGCAAAGCCTCTTCTAAAATTGGTGTTTCCTTTTCATAGCTGAATAGTTTCCTTGAGGTTTCTGGTACCAACCACTTTATCGCTTACACCTGGCTGGCAGTGGAGTCTTAATTGGCTCTCGATGACAATTGCAATGTCGCATCTTAGGCATGTAAACCAGCTTCCTTCGGTTTGAACCAGCACATGGAAGAATGTGTCCTCCACTGGTTTTTCACTCCATGAGGAAGTTCTGAAAGGTGCTTTCGATTTTGAAACTTCTAGGTGCCCATTACAAGGCAAGAAGGTATACCCAGAAGTGAATTCCATTAGGGTGGGTAGGAAAGGTAAATGGAACGAAAAGCATTTTCCTTTCTAAGCAAAGCCTCTTCTAAAATTGGTGTTTCATTTTCATAGCTGAATAGTTTCCTTGAGGTTTCTGGGTACCAACCACTTTATCGCTTACACCTGGTGCAGTGGAGTCTTAATTGGCTCGATGACAATTGCAATGTGCATCCCTTTCAGGATGAAACCAGCTTCCTTCGGTTTGAACCAGCACATGGAAGAATGTGTCCTCCACTGGTTTTTCACTCCATGAGGAAGGTCTGAAAGGTGCTTTCGATTTTGAAACTTCTAGGTCCCATTACAAGGCAAGAAGGTATACCCAGAAGTGAATTCCATTAGGGTGAGTAGAAAGGTAAATGGAACGAAAAGCATTTTCCTTTCAGCAAGCCTCTTCTCCACAGATTGTGTTTCCGTTTTCATAGCTGAATAGTTTCCTTGAGGTTGTCTGGTACCAAACCCCTTATCGCTTACACCTGGGTGGAGAGTGTCTTAATTGGCTCAGGAGGCCAATGGTAATGTAGATCCTTTCACGGAAAAACATCTTGTCCCTTCGGTTTTGAACCAGCACATGGAAGATGTGTCCTCCACTGGTCGTTTTCCTCCATACGGAAGGTCTAGATGGTGGCTTTCGTTGTGAAAATTCTAGGTCCCCATTAAAAGGAGGAAGTTATAAATGGAATTGAATTCTTTAGGGGTGACTAGTAAAGGGAAATGTAACTGAGAGCATTTTCCTTTCGAGGCTATGCCTCTTCTCCACAGACGGTGTTTCCATTTTCATAGCTGAATAGGTTCCTTCAGGTTTCTGGTACCAACACCATTATCATTTGCACCTGGGTTCAGTGGAGTCTTAATTGGCTCAACTAGGCCAATGGCAATATAGCAGCTTCCACGGAAAAACCATCTTCCCTTCAGTTTTGAATCAGTAAATGTAAGAATGTTTCCTCCACTGGTGGTTTTCACTCCATATGGAAGGTCTAGAAAGATGCTTTCAGTTGTGACATTTCTAGGTCCCAATTACAAAGCAGGAAGATATACCTGGAAGTGAATGCTTTAGGGATGAGAGTAAAGGTAAATGGAACTAAAAGCATTTTTCTTTTGAGGTGAAGCCTTATCTCCACAGACGGTGTTTCAGTTTTCATAGCTGAATAGTTTCCTTGAGGTTTCTGGTAGAAACCCCTGATCACTTACACCAGGGTGGAGGGGAGTCATAATTGGCTCAATGAGGCCAAAGGCAATGCAGCACCTTACACGGAAAAACAAACTTCCCTTCAGTTTTGAACCAGCACATGGAAGAATGTGTCATGTACTGGTCGTTTCCCTTCCAAATGGAAAGTCTGGAAAGGTGCTTTTGGTTGTGAAACTTCTAGGTCCACATTACAAAGCAGGAAGTTATATCCGGAAGTGAATTCCCTAAGGGGTGAGTAGTAAAGGTTAATGGAACTAAAAGCATCTTCCTTTCAAGGCAAAACCTCTTCTCCACAGAGGTGTTTCATTTTCATAGCTGAATAGTTTCCTTGAGGTTTCTGGTACCAACTTATCCTTTGCACCTGGGTGGAAGTGGAGTCTTAATTATCTCAACGAGGCCAATGACAATGTAGCACCTTCCCCAGGAAAACCATCTTCCTTTCGGTATTGAACCAGCATGTGGAAGAATGTGTCCTCCACTGATCATTCTCACTCCATACAGAAGGTCTGGAAATGTGCTTTCGGTTGAGAAACATCTAGGTCTACATTAAAAATAGGAACGTATACCCGGAAGTGAATTCACTTTGGGTGAGTAGTAAAGGTAAATGGAATGAAAAGCATTTTCCTTTGAGGCAAAGCTCTTCTCCACAGTGTTTTCTGTTTTCATAGCTGAGGAGTTTCCGTGAGGTTTCTGGTACCAACCTCTTATCGCTTACACCTGGGTGGGGTGGAGTCTTAATTGGCTCAATGAGGCCAATGGCAATGTAGAAAATTCCATGGAAAAACCGTCTTCCCTTCGGTTTTAAACCCGCAAATGAAGAATGTGTCCTCGACTGGTCGTTTTACTTCCATACGGAAGGTCTAGAAAGTGTTTTCGGTGGTTAAACTTTTAGGTCCCTATTATAAAGCACAAAGTTATACCCAGAAGTGAATTCCCTTAGAGGTGAGTAGTAAAGGTAAATGGAACTATATGCATTTTCCTTTCCAGGCAAAACCTCTTCTCCAAAGACGGTGTTTCCTTTTACATAGCTGAATTGTTTCCTTGAGGCGTCTGAAACAAACCCCTTATCGCTTACACCTGGGTGGAGTGGAGTATTAATTGACTTAATGAGGACCATGGCAACGTAGCACCTTCCTCAGGAAAACCATCTTCCCTTCAGTTTTGAACCAGCAAATGGAGGAATGTGTCCTCCACTGGTCATTTACCCTTCATACAGAAGGCCTGGAAAGGTGCTTTTGTTGTGAAACTTCTAGATCCAATTATAAAGCAGGAAGGTATACCAGGAGTGAATTAACTTAGGGTGAGTAGTAAAGGTAAATGGAACTGAAAAGCATTTTCCTTTGAGGCAAAGCTCTTCTCCACAGTGTTTTCTGTTTTCATAGCTGAATAGTCACCTTGAGGTTTCTGGAACCAACCCTTTATCACTTACACCTGGGTTGAGTGGAGTCTTAATTGGCTCAATGAGGCCAATGGCAATGTAGCGCTTTGCACAGAAAAACAATCTTCCCTTCGGGTTTGAACCAGCAAATGGAAGACTGTGTCCTCCACTGGTCGTTTTACTCCATACGGAAGGTCTATAAAGGTGCTTTCGGTTGTAAACTTCTAGGTCCCCATTACAAAGCAGAAAGCATACCTGGAAGTGAATTTTAGGGTGAGTAGTAAAGGTAAATGGAACTAAAGCATTTTCTTTTTAAGGAAAAGCCTCTTCTCCACAGACGGTGTTTCCTTTTCATGCTGAATAGTTGCCTTGAGGTTTCTGGTACCAATCCTGTATCACTGACACCTGGGTGGAGTGGAGTCTTAATTGGCTCAAGGCCAATGGCAATGTAGCACCTTCTATGGAAAAACATCTTCCCTTCAGTTTGAACCAGCACAATGGAAGAATGTGTCCTCCACTGGTCGTTTTCAGTCCATTGGGAAAGGTCTAGAAAGGTGCTTAGCTTGTGAAACTTCTAGGTCCACCATTACAAAGCAGGAAGTATACCTCAAAGTGAATTCCCTTAGGAGTGCGTAGTAATGGTAAATGGAACTAAAAGCATTTTCCTTGTCGAGGCAAGCCTCTTCTCCACAGAAGGGTGTTTCGTTTTCACAGCTGAATGGTTTCCTTGAGGTTTCTGGTACCAACCCCTTATTGCTTACACCTGGGTGGAGTGGAGTCTTAATTGGCTCAACAAGGCCAATGGCAATGACACCTTCATGTGAAAAACATCTTCCTTCGGTTTTGAAACCAGCACATGGAAGAATGTGTCCTCCACTGGTCGTTTTCACTCCATCGAGGAAGGTCTTGAAAGGTGCTTTCGATTGTGAAACTTCTAGGTCCACATTACAAGGCAAGAAGGTATACCCAGAAGTGTTCCATTAGGGTGAGTAGGAAAGGTAAATGGAACTGAAAAGCATTTTCCTTTCTAAGCAAAGCCTGTTTTCCAAAGACTGTGTTCCCGTTTACTTAACTGAATAATTTCCTTGAAGTCTCTGGTACCAACCACTTATCGCTTACACCTAGGTGGAGTGGAGTCTTAATTGGCTCAACGATGCCAATGGCAATGCAGCACGTTCCACGGAAAAAACATCTTCCCACGGTTTTGAACCAGCACATGGAAGAATGTGTCCTCCACTGGTCGTTTTCCCTCCATACGAAGGTCTGGGGAGGGGCTTTCGGTTGTTAAATTTGTAGGTCCACCTTACAATGCAGGAAAGTATACCCGGAAGTGAATTCCCTTAGGGGTGCGTAGTAAAGGGAAATGGCACTAAAAGCATTTTCCTTTCAAGGAGAAACCTCTTCTCCACAGACAGGGTTTCCGTTTTCATAGCTGAATAGTTTCCTTGAGTTTTCTGGTACCAAGCCCTTATCGCTTACACCTGGGTGGAGTGGAGTCTTAATTGGCTCAACAAGGCCAATGTCAATGACACCTTCCCTGGAAAAACCATCTTCCCTACGGTTTTGAACCCACTAATGGAAGAATGTTTCCTCCACTGGTCGTTTTCACTCCAAATGAATGGTATGGAAAGGTGCTTTCCACTGTGAAACATCTAGGTCCCCATTATAATGCAGGAAGGTATACCCAGTAGTGAATTCCCTTAGCGGTGAGTATTAAAGGTAAATGGAACTAAAACCATTTTCCTTTTGAGGCAAAGCCTCTTCTCCACAGACGGTGTTTCCATTTTCTTCTCTGAATAGTTTCCTTGAGGTTTCAGGTACCAACCCCTTTTCGCTTACACATGGGTGGAGTGGAGTCTTCCTTGGCTCAACAAGGCCAATGGCAGTGTAGCACCTTCCATGAAAAAACCATCTCCCCTTCTTTTTGGAACCAGCACAAGAAAGAATGTGTCCTCCCCTGTTTGTTTTCCCTCCATATGGAAGGTCTGGAAAGGTGCTTTCAGTTCTGAAACTTCTAGGTCCCCATTGCAAAGCAGGAAGGTATACCCCAAAGTGAATTCCCTAAGGGGTGAGTAGTAAAGGTAAATGTAAATACAGGCATTTTCCTTTCAAGGTAAAGCCTGTTCTCCGGAGACGGTGTCTGCTTTTTCATATCTGAATAGTTTTCTGGATGTTTCTGGTATGAATCCCTTATTGCTTGCACCTGGGTGGAGTGGAGTCTTAATTGTCTCGACAAGGCCAGTCGCAATATAGCACATTCCACGGAAAAACCATCTTCCCTTTGGTTTTCAACCATCAAATGTAAGAATGTGTCCTCCACTGGTCGTTTTCCCTCCATACAGAAGGTCTTGAAAGGTGCTTTCAGTTGTAAAATTCTAGGTCTACATTACAAAGCACGAAGCTATACCCTTAAGTGAATTCACTAAGGGGTTTGTAGTAAAGGTAAATGGAATAAAACATTTTTAATTTCTAAGCAAAGCCTCTTGTCCACTGACAGTGTTTCTGTTTTCATAGCTGAATGGTTTCCTTGAGGTTTCCGGTGCAAACCCCTTATTGCTTACACCTGGGTGGAGTGCGGTCTTAATTGGCTCAAGGAAGCCAATGGTAATGTAGCACCTTCTTCGGAAAAACCATCTTCCCTTCGGTATTGAACCAGCAAATGGAAGAATGTGTCCTCCACTGATCATTCTCACTCCATACAGAAGGTCTGGAAAGGTGCTTTCGGTTGTGAAATTCTAGGTCCCCATTACAAAGCAGGAAGGTATACCCGAAGTGAATTCTTAGGTGAGAGTAAAGTAAATGGAACTAAAAGCATTTTCCTTTAAGGCAAAGCCTCTTCTCCACAGATGGTGTTTCCATTTTCATAGCTGAATATTTCCTTGAGGTTTCTGGTACCACCTTATCCCTTTCACCTGGGTGGAGTGGAGTGTTTATTTGCTCAACGAGGCCAATGGCAATGTAGAACCTTCCATGGAAAAACCATCTTCCCTTTGGTTCTGAACCAGCAAATGGATGAATGTGTCCTCCACTGGTCCTTTTCCCTCCATACGGTAGGTCTGGTTACATGCTTTCAGTTGCGAAACTCCTAGGTCCACATTACAAAGCATGAAAGTATACCTGGATGTGAATTCCTTATGGGGTGAGTACTAAAGGTAAATGGAACTAAAAGCATTTTCCTTTCGAGGCCATACATGTTCTCCACGGATGGTGTTTCCCTTTTCAGAGATGAATTGTTTCCTTGAGGTTTATGGTACAAATACTTTATCACTTACACTTGGTGGAATGGAGTCTTTATTGGCTCAACAAGGCAAATGGCAATGTAGCACCTTCTGTGGAAAATCCATCTCCCTTCGATTTTGAATCAGCAAATGTAAGAATGTGTCCTCCACTGGTAGTTTTCCCTCCATACGGAAGGTCTGGAAAGGTGCTTTCAGTTGTGAAACCTCTAGGTCTACCTTACAAAGCCAGAAGGTATACCCGGTAATGAATTCCCTTAGGGGTGAGTAGTAATAGTAAATTGAACTAAAAACATTTTCCTTTCGAGGCAAAGCCTCTTCTCCACATACGGTGTTTCCATTTTCATAGCTAAATAATTTCCTTGAGGTTTCTGATACCAAGTCCTTATCGCTTACACCTGGGTGGAGTGGTGTCTTAATTGACTCAACGAGTCCAATGGCAATGTAGCACCTTCGACAGAAAAACCATCTTCCCTTTGGTTTTAAACTAACAAATGAAAGAATGTGTATTCCACTGGTCATTTTCACTCCATACGAAGGTCTAAGAAAGGTGCTTTTCGGTTGTGAAATTTTTAGCTCCACATTACAAAGCAGGAAGGTATACCTGGAAATGAATTCCCTTAGAGGTGAGTAGTAAAGGTAAATGGAACTATATGCATTTTCCTTTCCAGGCAAAACCTCTTCTCCAAAGACGGTGTTTCCTTTTACATAGCTGAATTGTTTCCTTGAGGTTTCTGGTACCACACTTATCGCTTTCACCTGGGTGGAGTGGAGTCTTAATTGCTCAAAGGCCAATGGCAATGGAGCACCTTCCACGGAGAAACCATCTTTCCTTTGTTTTGAACCAGCAATGGAAGAATGTGTCCTCACTGGTCATTTTCACTCCATACGGAAGGTCTAGAAAGGTGCTTTTGGTTTTGAAATTCTGGTCCACATTACAAAGCAGAAGGTATTCCCGAAGTGAATTCTTAGGGGTGAGTAGTAAAGGTAAATGGAACTAAATGCATTTTCCTTTGAGGCAAAGCCTCTTCTCACAGACGTGTTTCTTTTCATAGCTGAATAGTTTCCTTGAGGTTTCTGGTACCAACCCCTTATCGCTTACACCTGGTGGAGGGAGTCTTAATTGGCTCAATGAAGCCAATGGAATGGAGCATTCCACGGAAAAACCATCTTCCTTGGTTTTGAACCAGCACATGGAAGAATGTGTCCTCCACTGGTCTTTTCCTCCATAGGAAGGTCTAGAAAGGTGTTTTGGTTTGAAATTTCTAGGTCCCCATTACAAAGCAGGAAGGTATTCCCGAAGTGAATTCTTTAGGGGTGAGTAGTAAAGGTAAATGAACTAAAAGCATTTTCCTTTGAGGCAAAGCCTCTTCTCACAGACGGTGTTTCTTTTCAAATAGCTGAATATTTCCTTGAGGTTTCTGGTACCAACCCCTTATCGCTTTACACCTGGATGGAGTGGAGTCTTAATTGGCTCAATGAAGGCCAATGGTAATGGAGCTATTCCACGGAAAACCATCTTTCTAACTTTTTTGAACCAGCACATGGAAGAATGTGTCCTGCATTGGTCATTTTCCCTCCATACGGAAGCTCTGGGTACATGCTTTCGGTTGTGGAACTTCTAGGTCCACATTTAAAAGCAGGAAGTTATACCCGAATGTGAATTTCCTACTGAATGAGTAGTAAACATAAATGGAACTCAAAGCATTTTCCTTTGTAGGCAAAGCCTCTTCTCCACAGACGGTGTTTCCATTTTCATATCCAAATAGTTTCCTTGAGGTTTCTGGAATTAACCATGTATCGCTTACACCTGGGTCGAGTGGAGTCTTAATTGGCTCAAAGGCCAATGGCAATGGAACACCTTCCACGGAAAAACCGTCTTCCTTATGGCTTTGATCCAGTAAATGGAAGAATGTGTCCTCCACTGGTCGTTTTCACTCCATACGGAAGTTCTATAAAGGTGCTTTCAGTTGTAAACTCTAGGTCCCATTACAAAGCACGAAGGTATACCCAGAAGTGAATTCCATTATGGGTGAGTTGTAAAAGTAAATGGAAGTAAAAGAATTTGCCTTTTGAGGTGAAGGCTCTTCTCCACATACGGTGTTTCCATTTTCATATCTGAATACTTTCCATGAGGTTTCTGGTACCAATCCCTTATCACTTACACCTTTGTGGAGTGGAGTCTTAATTGGCTCAACGAGACCAATGGCAATGTACCACCTTCCACGGAAAAACATCTTCCCTTTGGTTTTGAACCACCACATGGAAGATTGTCCTCCACTGGTCCGTTTTCAGTCCATCAGGAAGGTCTGAAAGGTGCTTTCTTGTGAAACTTCGAGTTCCCCATTACAAAGCTGAAGGTTTACCCGAAGTGAATTCTCTTAGGAAGAGTAGTAAAGGTAAATGGAACTAAAAGCATTTTCCTTTCGAGGCAAAGCCTCTTTCCACAAATGATTTTCCATTTTCATAGCTGAAAGTTTCCTTTAGGTTTCTGGTACCAACCACTATTACTTTCACCTGGGTTGAGTGGAGTCTTAATTGGCTCAATGAGGCCAATGGCAATGGAGCACCTTCTACGGAAAAACATCTTCCCTTTGGTTTTGAACCACAAATGGAAGAATGTGTCCTCCACTGGTCCGTTTTCAGTCCATCAGAAAGGTCGAAAGTTGCTTTCGGTGTGAAACTTAGGTCCCCATACAAAGCGAAGGTTTACCCGAAGTGAATTCTCTTAGGAAGAGTAGTAAAGGTAAATGGAACTAAAAGCATTTTCCTTTCGAGGCAAAGCCTCTTTCTAACAAATGATGTTTCCATTTTCATAGCTGAAGAGTTTCCTTTAGGTTTCTGGTACCAACCACATATTACTTTCACCTGGGTGGAGTGGAGTCTTAATTGGCTCAATGAGGCCAATGCAATGGAGCACCTTCCATGG
This sequence comes from Tragulus kanchil, assembly GCA_022376925.1. NCBI lineage: Eukaryota > Metazoa > Chordata > Mammalia > Artiodactyla > Tragulidae > Tragulus > Tragulus kanchil. The sequence goes on from JAIOJX010000018.1 coordinate 348,582, forward strand.
AAAACCATCTTCCTTCGGTTTTGAACCAGCACATGGAAGAATGTGTCCTCAACTGGTCGTTTTCAACTCCATACAGAAGGTCTAGGAAAGGTGCTTTCAGTTTTGAAATTCTAGGTCCCATTACAAAGCATTAGTATCCCAGAGTGAAAAGCTCTTGGGTGAATAGTAAAGGTAAATGAACTAAATGCATTTTCCTTTCGGAGGAAAGCCTCTTCTCCACAGCCAGTGTTTCCTTTTCATAGCTGAATAGTTTCCTTGAGGTTTCTGGTACCAACCCTTATAGCTTACACCTGGGTGGATGGAGTCTTAATTGGCTCAAAAGGCCAATGGCAATGGAGCATCTTCCACGGAAAAACCATCTTCCTTTTGGTTTTGAACCAGCACATGGAAGAATGTGTCCTCCATGGTCTTTTTCACTCCACGTGAAGGTCTTGAAAGGTGCTTCGGTTGTGAAACTTCTAGGTCCCATTACAAGCAGAAGTTATACCCGAAGTGATTTCCTTAGGGATGTGTGAAAGGTAAATGGAATGAAAAGCATTTTCCTTTCAGCAAAGCCTCTTCTCCACAGACAGTGTTTTGTTTTCATAGCTGAATCATTTCCTTGAGGTTTCTGTACCAACCCTTTTCTCTTACACCTGGGTACAGTGGAGTCTTAATTGGCTCTTCGATGCCAATGGCAATGTCACACCTTAGACGAGAAACCATCTTCCTTCAGTTTTGAAGCAGCAAATGGAAGAATGTGTCCTCCACTGGTCATTTTCACTCCATACGGAAGGTCTGGAAAAGTGCTTTCGTTTGAAACTTCTAGGTCCCCATTCAAGAGGAAGGTATACCCAGAAGTGAATTACCTTAGGGGTATAGTTAAAGGTAAATGGAACTAAATGCGTTTTCCTTTCGAGGTGAAGCCTCTTCTCCAAAGACGGTGTTTATGTTTTCATAGCTGAATAGTTTCCTTGAGGTTTCTGGTACTAATCCCTCATCGCTTACACCTGGGTGGAATGGCGTCTTAATTGGCTCAACGAGGCCAATGACAATGTAGCACCTTCCACGCAAAATTCATCTGCCCTTTGGGTTGAACCAGCAAATGGAAGAATGTGTCCTCCCCTGGTCCTTTTTCCTCCATAAGGAAGGTCTGGAAAGGTGCTTTCAGTTGTGAATCTTCTAGGTCCCATTACAAAGCAGGAAGGTTTACCTGGAAGTGAATTCATGTAGGGGTGAGTAGTAAAGGTAAATGGAACTAATAGCATTTTCCTTTCGAGGCAAAGCCTCTTCTCCACAGACGGTGTTTCTGTTTTCATACCTGAATAATTTCCTTCAGGTTTCTGGTACCAACCCCTTATTGCTTCCACTTGGGTGGAGTGGAGTCTTCATTGGCTCAATGAGACAAAAGGCAGTGTAGCACCTTCCACCAAAAAAACCCTCTTCCCTTCGATTTTGAACCAGCACATGGAAGAATGTGTCCTCCACTTGTTTTCACTCCATACGGAAGGTCTGGAAATTTGATTTTGGTAGTGAAATTTATAGGTCCCCATTACAAAGCAGGAGTTATACCCGGAAGTGAATTCTCTTAGGGGTGAGAAGTAAAGGCAAATGGAATTGAAAGTATTTTCCTTTTGAGGTAAAGCCTCTTCTCCACAGACGGCATTTCCGTTTTCATTGCTGAATAGTTTACTTGAGGTTTCTGGTACCAGCGAATTATCACTTACACATGGGTGGAGTGGAGTCTTAATTGACTCGACCAGGCCAATGGAATGAGCACCTTCCGGAAAACCATCTTCCTTCGGTTTTGAACACATGGAAGAATGTGTCCTCCACTGGTCATTTTCCATACGGAAGGTGAAGGTGCTTTGTTGTGAAACTTCTAGGTCCCATTACAAAGCAGGAAATACCCAAAGTGAATTCTTAGGGTAAGTAAAGGTAAATGGAATAAAAGCATTTTCCTTTCGAAGCAAAGCCTCTTTCCACAGTGTGTTTCCTTTTCATAGCTGAATAGTTTTGAGGTTTCTGGTACCAACATCCTTACACCTGGGTGGAGTGGGTCTTAATTGGCTCAACAGGCCAATGCATGGAGCATATTCCGGAAAACCATCTTCCTTGTTTTGAACCAGAAATGGAAGAATGTGTCCTCCTGGTCATTTTCTCCATAGGAAGGTCTTGAAAGGGGCTTTTTGTGAAACTTCTAGGTCCCATTACAAAGCAGAAGGTATACCTGGAAGTGAATTCCTTAGGGTAGTAAAAAGGTAAATGGAATAAAAGCATTTTCCTTTCCAAAAAACCCTTCCACAGATGGTGTTTTTTTCATAGCTGAATAGTTTCCTTAGGTTTCTGGTCCCCCCTTAGCTTAATGGGTGGGGGTTTTTTTAAAACCCAAGGAAGGCCCCCCCAAAATTTTCCTTGTTTTTTTTAAAAAAAGAATTTTTTCTTTCACCCAAGGGTCTAAAGGGTTTTTGTTTTTTTTTAGGTTTTAAAAAAAAATTTTTCCCTTTTTTTTGGGTTGGTAAAAGTTTTTTGAGGGAAAACCCCCCCGCATTTTCCCAACTTTTTTTGATTTAAATTTCCCCCTTGGGTTTAAAGGGGTCCCTTTTTGGAAAACCCCCAATTTTAAAAAGGAAAATTTTTCCCTTTGGGAAAATAAAAAAAGGGGGGTTTTTTTTCAAAATTTTAAAGGGTTTTTTTTTTAAAAAATTTTCCCTTTTGGGGGGGGAAAAAGGGTAACCCTTTTTAGGCAAAATTTTTAAAAGGGTTTTTTTTTTTAAAAAATTTTTCCCGGGGGTTTTTTCCCCCCAAAAAAATTTTTTTTTCCCTTTTTTCAAACCCGGGGTGATTTTGGAAACCGGGGCCCCGGAAAAATTTTCCCCCCCTTTTCCCAAAAGGAAGGAAAAGGCCCGTTTTCCCCAGGAATTTTTGGGTTTCCTTTTAAAAACCGGGGAAAAAATAAAAAAACCAAAAAATTTTTTTTAAAGGTTTAAAAAAAGGTTTTTCCTTTCGGGAAAAATTTTTTGGTTTTTTCCCAAAAAATGTTCCCCCGGTTTTTTCCCCCAAGGTTAAAATGGGGTGGACTTTTCCCCCTTTCCCGGAAAAAATGAATTGGAAAAAATTTTTTAAAAAATTTTTAAAGCCCCCCCGGGGGGTTTTTTTCCCCTAAAAGGTTTTTTGGAAGTTTTTAAATTTTTAAAAGGGTTAAACCCAAAGGAAACCAAGGAAGTAAATTTTAAAAAAAAAATTTTCCCTTTGGGTTTCCCAAAATTTCCTTTTATGGGTTTTTTTTTTGGAAAAATTTTCCCGGGGAAAACTTTTTGGGGCCCCCAAGGAAAACCCAAGGAAACCCTTTTGGGGGTTTGGGAAAAAATGGGTTTTTAAAAAAGGCCCTTTTTCCCCCCAAGGGTTTTTTAAAAATGTTTTTTTGATTTTGGAAAAAAAGTTTTTTAATTCCCAAGATTAAAAATTTTTTTTAAAAAATTTTCCTTTTTGAAACCCTTTAAAAGGGGTTTTTTATTTTCTTTCCCCCGGTTTTTAAACCCCTTTAAAAAAAAATTTTTAAAAATTTTAAAACCCCCCCCGGTTTAAGGAAAAAAAATTTTTTTTTTTTTGGGGAAAATTTTCCCCCGGGGGTTTTTAAAAGTTTAAAGGGTTGTGGTTGGAAACTTTTTCCCCAAAAATTTTTTGATTTTTTTAAGGAAAGGGGATTTTTCCCCCCAAAAAAACCCTTCCCGGGGGGGGGAAAAAGGAAACCCCTGGTTTTCCCTTAAAAATTTTTTGGGTTTTTTTAAATTTAAAAGGCCTCAAAGGCCCCCCCCCGAAAAAAATTTTTTTTTTTTTTTTTTTTTTTTTTTTTTTTTTTTTTTTTTTTTTTTTTTTTTTTTTTTTTTTCCCCCCCCCCCCCCCCCCCCCCCCCCCCCCCCCCCCCCCCCCCCCCTGTAACCTTCCACGGAGAAAAACCCCTTTTTTTTTTGAACAGTAAATGGAAGAATGTGTCCTTCACTGGTTGTTTTCCCTCCATACGAAAGGTCTGGAAAGGAGCTTTCAGTTGTGAAATTCCAGGTACACCTTACAAACAGGAAGGTATACCCAGAAGTGAATTCCTTATGGGTGAGAAGTAAAGGTAAATGGAATTGAAAGCATTTTCCTTTCGAGGCAAAGCCTGTTCTCCACAGACGGTGTTTCCGTTTTCATAGCTGAATAGTTTCCTTAGGTTTTGGTACCAACCCTTATCGCAACCTGGGTGAGTGGAGTCTTAATTGACTCAACATGGCCAATGAATGAGCACCTTCCTGGAAAACCATCTTCCTTCAGTTTTAAAAGGGCATGGAAGAATGTGTCCTCCACTGGTTTTTCTCCATACGGAAGGTGTAAGGTGCTTTCTGTTGTGAAACTTCTAGGTCCCTATTACAAAGCAGAAGGGATACCCAGAAGTGAATTCCTTAGGGTAAAGTAAAGGTAAATGGAATAAAAGCATTTTCCTTTCGAGGGAAAGCCTCTTCTCCACAGTGATGTTTCCCCTTTTTATAGCTGAATAGTTTTTGAGGTTTCTGGTACCAACCCATTTTTCTCTTACACCTGGGTGGATGGGTCTTAATTGGCTCAACAGGCCAATGGGAATGAGCATATTCATCGGAAAAACCATCTTCCTTTCAGTTTTGAACCAGAATGGAAGAATGGTTTCCACTGGTCATTTTCTCCATTGAAGGTCTGAAAGTGCTTTCGGTTGTGAAACTTCTAGGTGCCCATTACAAAGCAAGAAGGTATACCTGGAAGTGAATTCCTTAGAGGTAGTGAAAGGTAAATGGAATAAAAGCATTTTCCTTTCAAGCAAAGCCTCTTCTCCACAGATGGTGTTTCCTTTTCATAGCTGAATAGTTTCCTTAGGTTTCTGGTACCAACCTTAGCTACACCTGGGTGAATGGAGTCTTAATTGGCTCAATTGAGGCCAATTGCAAGTAGCACCTTCCAGATGAAAACCATCTTCCTTGGTTTTGAACCAGCAACATGGAAGAATGTGTCCTCCACTGGTCGTTTTCACTCCATACGGAAGGTCTGAAAGTGCTTTCAGTTGTGAAACTTCTAGGTCCCATTTTCAAAGCAGGAAGGTATACCCGAAGTGAATTCCCTTAGGGTGAGTAGTAAAGGGAAATGGAACTAAAACATTTTCCTTTGAAGGGAAAAGCCTCTTCTCCACAGACGTGTTTCCTTTCATAGCTGAATGTTTCCTGAGGTTTCTGGTACAACCCTTAGTTTCACCTGGGTGGAGTGGAGTCTAATTGGCTCAACGAGGCCAATCAGTAGCACCTTCCACAAAAACCATCTTCCCTTTGGTTTTGAACCAGCAATGGAAGAATGTGTCTACTGGTCGTTTTCACTCCATCAGAAGGTCTGGGAAAGGTGCTTCGGTTGTGAAACTTCTAGGTCCCATTACAAAAGGAAGGGATAAACCGAAGTGAATTCCTTAGGGGAGTAGTAAAGGTAAATGGAACTAAAACATTTTCCTTTGAGGCAAAGCCTCTTCTCCACAGACGTGTTTCCGTTTTCATAACTGAATAGTTTCGAGGTTTCTGGAACCAACTTTTAAACGCTTAAAACCTGGGTTTAGTGGAGTCTTAATTGGCTAACGAAACTGGCAATGTAGCACCTTCCACGGAAAACAAACTTCCCTTGGTTTTGAACCAGCAATGGAAGAATGTGTCTCCACTGGTCGTTTCACTCCATAGGGAAGGTCTGAAATATTGCTTGTTGTGAAACTTCTAGGTCCCATTACAAAGCAGGAATTCATACCCAGAGTGAATTCGGGGAGTATAAAGAAATGGAATTAAAACAATTTCCTTTAGGCAAAGCCTCTTCTCCACAGGGGGTGTTTCCATTTTCATAGTGAATATTTTCCTGAGGTTTCTGGTACCAACCCTTATCACTTACACCTTGGGTGGAGTGGAGTCTTAATTGGCTCAACGAGGCCAATGGCAATATAGACCTTCCCTGAAAAAACCATCTTCCTTCTTTTGAACCACAAATGGAAGAATTGTCCTCCCCTGGTTTTTGACTCCATACGAAAAGGGCTGAAAGGTGCTTTCAGTTGTGAAAATTCTAGGTCCACCTTATAAAGCATGAAGGTATAACTGAAGTGAATTCCCTTAGGGGTGAGTAGTAAAGGTAAATGGATCTAAAGGCATTTTCCTTTCGAGGCAAAGCCTCTTCTCCACAGATGGTGTTTCCTTTTCATAGCTGAATAGTTTCCTTGAGGTTTCTGGTACCAACCCTTATCCTTACACCTGGGTATGGAGTCTTAATTGGCTCAAAGGCCAATGGCAATGTAGCACCTTCCATGGGAAAAAACCCTCTTCCCTTGGTTTTGAACCAGCAAATGGAAGAATGTGTCCTCCACTGGTCTTTTCCTCCCAAAGGGGGGTTTTTTTTTTTTTTTTTTTTTTTTTTTTTTTTTTTTTTTTTTATTTTTTTTATTTTTTTTTTTTTTTTTTTTTCTTTTTTTTTTTTTTTTATTAAAATATAAAAAAAAAATATAAAAAAAAAAAAAAAAAAAAAACAAAAAAAAAAAATCAAAAAAGAAAAAACAACAAAAAAAAAAAAAAAAAAAAAACCGGGAAATGAATTCCTTAGGGGTAGTAGTAAAGGTAAATGGAAATAAAAGCATTTTCCTTTCAGGCAAAGCCTCTTCTCCACAGACTGTTTCCTTTTTATAGCTGAATAGTTTCCTTGAGGTTTCTGGACCAACCCCCTTTTCGCTTACACCTGGGTGGAGTGGAGTCTTAATTGGCTCAAGAGGCCAATGGAATGGAGCACCTTCCACGGAAAACCATCTTCCTTCGGTTTTGAACCAGCAAATGGAAGAATGTGTCCTCCACTGGTTTTTCCCCCATAGGAAGGTCTGAAAGGTGCTTTTGTTTGAAACTTCTAGGTCCCATTACAAAGCAGGGAAATAAAGGGAAATGAATTCTTAGGGTGAAAGTAAGGGTTAACTAAAAACATTTTCCTTTCGAGGGAAAGCCCCTTCTCCCCAGAGGGGTTTTCCTTTTCATAGCTGAATAGTTTCCTTTTAGGTTTCTGGTACCAACCCATCCTTACACCTGGGTGGAGGGAGTCTTAATTGGCTCAAAGGCCAATGGCAATGAGCATTCCAGGAAAACCATTTCCCCTTTAGTTTTGAACCAAAATGGAAGAATTTTCCTCCATGGTGTTTTCCCCCATAAGAAAAAAGGGGCTTTGTTTTGAAACCTAGGTCCCATTACAAAGCAGGGAAAGGGATACCGGGAAATGAATTCCTTAGGGTGAGTAGTGGTAAATGGAATAAAAGCATTTTTTTCCAAAAAACCCTTCCACAGATGGTGTTTTTTTCATAGCTGAATAGTTTCCTTGAGGTTTCTGGTACCAATCCCTTTTCTTCACCTGGGTGGATGGAGTCTTAATTGGCTCAAGAGGCCAATGGGAATGGGGACCTTCCGGAAAAAACCCTCTTCCCTTCGGGTTTTTAACCAGCAAATGGAAGAATGTGTCCTCCACTGGGCGTTTTCACTCCATACGGAAGGTCTAGAAGGTGCTTTGGGTTTTGAAACTTCTAGGTCCCCATTACAAAAGGGGAAAGGGATACCGAAGTGAATTCCTTAGGGGAGTAGTAAAAGGGAAATGGAACTAAAAATTTTTCCTTTTGAGGGAAAGCCTCTTCTCCACAGACGTGTTTCCTTTTTATAGCTGAATGTTTCCTTTAGGTTTCTGGTACCCAAACCCCTTTTTTACACATGGGTGGAGTGGAGTCTTAATTTGCTCAACGAGGCCAATGGCCATGTAGCACCTTCCCGGAAATACCGTCTTAATTTCGGTTTTGAACCAGCAAAAGGAAGAATGTGTCCTCCACTGGTCTTTTTTCCCCATACAAAGGTCTAAATCTTTTTGGTTTGGGTTTTGGTCCCCCAAATTTCAAAAGGAATTTTTACCCCAAGTGAATTCCCCTTTGGGGGAGAAATAAAAGGGAAATGGAATAAAAGCATTTTCCTTTTGAGGCAAAGCCTCTTCTCCCCAGACGTGTTTCTTTTTTAGCTGAATAGTTTTTGAGGTTTCTGGTACCAATTTTTCGCTTACACCCGGGTGGAGTGGGGTCTTAATTGGCTCAACGAGGCCAATGGCAATGTAGCCCCTTTCCCCGGAAAAAACCATTTCCCTTGGTTTTTAACCAGCAAATGGAAGAATGTGTCCCCCACTGGTCGTTTTCCTCCATAGGAAGGTCTAGAAATGCTTTGGTTGTGAAACTTCTAGGTCCCTTTCAAACAGGAAGGAACCCGAAGTGAATTTTAGGGGGGGAAAAGGGAAATGGAACTAAAACATTTTCCTTTCGAGGCAAAGCCTCTTCTCCACAGACTGCTTTTTTATAGCTGAATAATTTCCTTGAGGTTTCTGGTAGCAACCCCTTATCACTTACACCTGGGTGAGTAGAGTCTTAATTGGCTAAAGAAGGCCAATGGCAATTAGGCCTTTTCCCGGAAAAAACCCTCTTCCCCTTTTTAACCAGCAAATGGAAGAATTGTCCTCCACTGGTGTTTTCCCCCATACGGAAGGTCTGATGCTTTCGGTTGTGAAACTTCTAGGTCCCATTACAAAGGAGGATTATACCCAAGTGAATTCCCTTAGGGGTGAGTAGTAAGGTAAATGGAATAAAACATTTCCTTTAGGCAAAGTCTCTTCTCCACAGACAGTGTTTCTGTTTTCATAGCTGAATAGGTTCCTTGAGGTTTCTGGTACCAACCCCTTATCGTTTAAACCTGGGTGGAGTGGAGTCTTAATTGGCCTAATGAGACCAATGGCAATGCAGCACCTTCCTCAGGAAAACAGACTTCCCTTCAATTTTGAACCAGCAAATGGAAGAATGTGTCCTCCACTGGCCGTTTTCCCTCCATACGGAAGGTCTAGAAGGTGCTTTCGTTGTGAAACTTCTAGGTCCCATTACAAAGCAGGAAGGATACCCAGAATGAATTCCCTTAGGGTAGTAATAAATAAATGGAATAAAACATTTTCCTTTCGAGCAAAGCCTCTTCTCCACAGAGGTGTTTCCTTTTCATAGCTGAATATTTTCCTAGGTTTCTGGTACCAACTCCTTATCACTTACACCTGGGTGGAGTGGAGTTAATTGGCTAAAGAGGCCAATGGCAATTAGTCCTTTCATGGAAAAACCATCTTCCCTTGTTTTGAACCAGCAAATGGAAGAATGTGTCCTCCACTGGTTTTTCACTCCATACGGGGAAGTCTAGAAAGGTGCTTTGGTTGTGAAATTCTAGGTCACATTACAAAGGAAAAGATACCGAAGTGAATTCCCTTAGGGTGAGAAATAAAGGTAAATGGCATAAAAGCATTTTCCTTTGAGGAAAGCCTCTTCTCCACAGATGTGTTTCCTTTTCATAGCTGAATAGTTTCCTGAGGTTTCTGGTACCAACCTTATCGCTTACACCTGGTGAATGGAGTCTTAATTGGTTCAAGAGGCCAATGGCAATGGAGCACCTTTCAAAAACATTTCCCCTTTGGTTTTGAACCACCAATGGAAGAATGTGTCCTCCACTGGTCTTTTCACTCCATCAGAAGGTCTAGAATGGTGCTTCCTTGTGAAACTCTAGTTCCCATTACAAAGCAAAGGTTACCTGGAAGTGAATTCCCTTAGGAGTGAGTAGTAAAGGTAAATGGACTGAAAGCATTTTCCTTTTCAGGAAAGCCTCTTCTCCACAAAGTGTTTCCTTTTCATAGCTGAATAGTTTCCTTTGGGTTTCTGGTACCAACACTTATCCTTTCACCTGGGTGGAGTGGAGTCTTAATTCTCAACGAGGCCAATGGCAATGGAGCACCTTCCAGGAAACATTTCCTTCGGTTTTGAACCAGCACATGGAAGATTGCTTCACTGGGTGGTTTTCAATCCATACGGAAGGTCTAGAAAGGTGCTTTCTTTGAAACTTCTTCCCATTACAAAGCAGGAAGGTATTCCTCACAGTGAATTCCTTAGGGTGAGTAGTAAAGGTCAAATGGAACTAAAAGCATTTTCCTTCAAGGAAAAGCTTTCTCCCAGCTGGTTTTTCCATCATAGCTGAATATTTCCTTGAGGTTTCTGGTACCACCCTTATCCTTTCACCTGGGTGGAGTGGAGTCTTAATTGGCTCAACAAGGCCAATGGCAATGTAGCACCTTCTACGGAAAAAAACATATTCCTTCGGTTTTGAACCACCACATGGAAGAATGTGTCCACTGGTCGTTTTCCTCCATAGGAAGTCTAGAATGTTGCATTCACTTGTGAAACTTGGAGTTCCCCATTACAAAGCAGGAAGGTTTACCTCAAAGTGAATTCCCTTACAGATGAGTAGTAAAGGTAAATGGAACTGAAAGCATTTTCCTTCAAGGAAAAGCCTCTTCTCCACAAACGGTTTTCCATTTTCATAGCTGAATAGTTTCCTTTAGGTTTCTGGTACCCACCACTTATCACTTTCACCTGGGTGGAGTGGAGTCTTAATTCACTCAACGAGGCCAATGGCAATGGAGCACCTTCCAGGGAGACACCATCTTTTCTTCAGTTTTGAACCAGCACATGGAAGTATGTGTCTCCACTGGTTTTTCAATCCATACTGGAAGGTCTAGAAAGGTGTTTTCGGTTTTGAAACTTCTTTTCCTCATTCAAAGCATTAAGGTATTCCCAGCAGTGAATACTCTTAGGGATGAGTAGTAAAGGCAAATAGAACTAAATGCATTTTCCTTCCAAGGCAGTCTTTTTCCCCAGCCTGTGTTTTTTCATATAGCTGAATATTTTTCCTTGAGGTTTCTGGTACCAACCCCTTATCGCTTGCACATGGGTGGAGTGGAATCATAATTGGCTCAAGGCCAATGGCAATGGAGCATATTCTGCAGAAGAACCATCTTCCTTTCGGTTTTGAACCAGCACATGGAAGAATGGGTCCTACTGGTCGTTTTCCTCCATGAGGAAGGTGTTGAAAGGTGCTTTCGGTTGTGAAAATTCTAGGTCCACCTTACAAGCAGGAAGGTATACGGAAGTGAATTCTTCCATGAGTGGAGAACAGGATAGGTAAATGGAACAAAACTATTTACCTTTGAGAGCAAAGCCTCTTATTCTCTACAGACGTTGTTTCCATTTTCATAGCTGAATAGTTTCATTGAGGTTTATGGTACCAACACTTTATCACTAAAAACGGATTGGAGTGGAGTCTTAATTGTCTCAACGAGACCAATGGCAAAGTAGAACTTTCCAAGAAAAAACCATCTTTCCTTCGGTTTTGAACCAGTAAGTGGAAGAATGTGTCCTCCACTGTTTGTTTTCCCTCCATATGGAAGGTCTGGAAAGGTGCTTTCAGTTCTGAAACTTCCAGGTACGTATTACAAAGCACAACGGTATACCCAGAAGTGTATTCACTTAGGGGTGAGTAATAACGGTAAATGGAACTAAAAGCATTTTCCTTTCAAGGTGAAGCCTCTTCTCCACAGACAGTGTTTCCATGTTAATAGCTGAATAGTTTTCTTGAGGTTTCTGGTATGAACTACTTATCTCTTACACCTGAGTGGAGTGAAGTCTTAATTGGCTCAATGAATTCAATGGCAATGTAACACCTTGCACGGAAAGAGCATCTTCCCTTCGGTTTTGAAGAGCACATGGAAGAACATGTCCTCCACTATTCATTTTCCCTTCATATGTAAGGTCTGGAAAGGTGCTTTCGGTTGTGAAACTTCTATGTCTACATTAAAAACAGGAAGTTATACCCAGAAGTGAATTCCCTTAGGAGTGAGTAGTAAAGGTAAATGAAACAAAAATCATTTTCCTTTTGAGGCAACACATGTTCTCCACAGATGCTGTTTCTGATTTCATAGCTGAATAGTTTTCTTGAGTTTTATGGTACCAACTGTTTATCGCTTACACTTGCTTGGAGTGGAGTCTTAATTGGCTCAACGAGGCCAATGGCAATGTAGCACCTTCCATGGAAAAACCATCTTCCCTTCGGTTTAACACCAGCATATGGTAGAATGTGTCCTCCACTGGTCATTTTCCACTCCACGAGAAGGTCTTGAAAGGTGCTTTCGGTTGTGAAACTTCTAGGTCCATTACAAAGCAGGAAGGTATACCGGAAGTGAATTCCCTTAGGGTGAGTAGTAAAGGTAAAATGGAACTAAAAGCATTTCCTTTCGAGGCTAAAACATTGTCCTCCACAGATGGTTTCCTTTTCATAACTGAATAGTTTCCTTGAGGTTTATGGCACCAACCCTTTATTGCTTACACCTGGGTGGAGTGGAGTCTTCATTGGCTCAACGAGGCCAATGGTAATGTAGCACCTTCCATGGCAAAACCACCTTACCTTCCGTTTCAAACCAGCACATAGAAGAATGTGTCCTCCACTGGTCATTTTTCCTCCATATGGAAGGTTTGAAAAGGTGCTTTCTGTTGTGAAACTTCTAGGTCCACATTACAAAGCAGGAATATACCTGAGAAGTGAATTAATTTAGGGTGAGTAGGAAAAGGTAAATGGAAGTGAAAGAATTTTCCTTTCAAGTAAAAGCCTCCTCTCCACAGATGGTGTTTCCATTTTCATAGCTGAATAGTTTCCTTGAGGTTTCTGGTACCAACCGCACCTGGGTGGAGTGGGTCTTCATTGGCTCAATGAGGCCAATGGCAATGTGCAGCTTCCATAGAAAAACCATCTTCCGTTCTTTTTTGAACCAGCAACTGGAAGAATGTGTCCTTCCACTGGTTGTTTTCACTCCATACGGAAGGTCTAGAAAAGTGTGCTATCGGTTGTGAAAATTCTAGGTCCCCTTACAATGCAGGAATTATACCCACAAATGAATTACATTAGGGAAATTAGTAAAGAAAATGGAATTAAAAAGCATTTTCCTTTCGAGCAAAGCTTCTTCTCCACAGACGGTGTTTCTGATTTCATAGCTGAATATTTTCCCTTGAGGTTTCTGGTACCAACCCCTTATCGCTACACCTGGTTGAGTGGAGTTTTAATTGGCTCAATGAGACCAATGGCAATTGAACACCTTCCAAGGAGAAACCATCTTCCTTCCTTTTGAACCAGCAAATGAAAGAATGTGTCCTCCACTGGGCGTTCTCACTCCATACGGAAAGTCTAGAAAGGTGCTTTTGTTGTGAAACTTCTAGGTCCCCATTACAATGAAATTCATACCCAGAAGTGAATTACCTTAGGGGTGAAGTAATAAAAGAAAATGGAACTAAAACATTTTCCTTTCGAAGCAAAGCCTCTTCTCCACAGATTGGGTTTCTTTTCATAGCTGAATGGTTTCCTTCAGGTTTCCTGGTACCCACACTGCATCGCTTTGCACCTGGGTGGAGTGGAGTCTTAATTGGCTCAACAGGCCAATGGCAATGGAGCATATTCCGTGGAAAACCATCTTCCTTTGGTTTTGAACCAGCACATGGAAGAATGTGTCCTGCGCTGGTCATTTTCTATCCAAGGGAAGGTCTTGAAAGGTGCTTTCAGGTTGTGAAATTATAGGTGCCATTGCAAGGCAAGAAGGCATACCCTGAAGTGAGTTCCCTTAGGGTGAGTAGGAAAGGTAAATGGAACAAAACATTTTCTTTCTAAGGCAAAGCCTCTTCTCCACAGATGGGTGTTCCTTTTTCATAGCTGAATCATTTCCTTGAGGTTTCTGGTACCAACCCCTTATCGCTTACACACCTGGATGGAGTGGAGTGTTAATTGGCTCTTCAATGACAATGCAATTTAGCACTTAGACGAAAACCGTCTTCCCTTCGGTTCTGAACCAGCAAATGGAAGAATGTGTCCTCCACTGGTCGTTTTCACTCCATACGGATGGTCTTGAAAGGTGCTTTGAATTGTGAAACTTCTAGGTCCCATTACAATGCAGAAGGTATACACGGAAGTGAATTCGCTTAGGGGTGAGTAGAAAAGGTAAATGGAATAAAAGTATTTTTCCTTTCTAGGCAAAGCCTCTTCTCCACAGACGGTGTTTCCATTTTCATAGCTGAATAGATTCGTGGAGGTCTCTGGAACCAACCCCTTATCGCACACCTGGTTTCAGTGGAGTCCTCAATTGGCTGAACCACGAAAATGGCAATGTAACACCTTCCACGGAAAAACAATGTTCCTTTGGTTTTGGAACCAGCAACTGGAAGAATATTTCCTCCACTGGTCATTTTCACTCCCTACGGAAGGTCTAGAAAGGTGCTTTCGGTTGTGAAACTTCTAGGTCCCCATTACAAAGCAGGATATCCGGAAGTGAATTCCTTTTGGGGAGAAATACAGGTAAATGGAACTAAAAGCATTTTTTTCAGGAAAAGCTCTTTTCCACAGACGGTGTTTCCCCTTTTTATAGCTGAATGTTTCATTGAGGTTTCTGGTACCAATTCCTTATCACTTACACCTGGGTGGAGTGGAGTCTTGGTTCAAAGAGGTCAATTTCAAGGAAGCACCTTCCATGGAAAATCCATCTTCCCTTTGGTTTTGAATGCGCAAGTGGAACAATGTGTCCTCCACTGATCATTTTCCCTCCATATGGAAAGTCTAAAAGTGCTTTTGCTTGTGAAATTTCTAGGTCCCATTACAGAGCAGGAAGGTATACCAGAAGTGAATGCTCTTAGGGATGAAAGTAAAGGGAAATGGAACTAAAAGCATTTTCCTTATGAGGCAAAGCCTCTTCTTCACAGATGGGTTTCATTTTCATAGCTGAAGTTTCCTTGAGGTTTTGGTACCCAAACCCTTATCACTTACACATGGGTGGAGTGGAGTCTTAATTGGCTCAACAAGGCCAATGGCAATGAAACACCTTCCACGGAAAATCCATCTTCCCTTTTGTTTTCAACCGGCAAATGGAAGAATGTCTCCTCCAGTGGTCGTTTTCCCCCCATACGGAAGGTCTAAAGGTGCTTTCGGTTGTGAAACTTCGAGGTCCACCTTACAAAGCAGAATGGTATACCTGGAAGTGAATTCCCTAATGGGTGAGTAGTAAAGGTAAATGGGACTAAAAACATTTTCATTTCGAGGCAAAACCTCTTCTTCACAAACGGTGTTTCCATTTACAGAGCTGAATAGTTTCCGTCAGATTTCGGGACCAACCTTTTAGTTTGCACCTGGGGGGAGTGAAATCTTAATTGGGTCAATGAGGCCAATGGCAATGGAACACCTTCCAAGGAGAAACCATCTTCCCTTTGTTTTAAACAGCACATGGAAGAATGTGTCCTCCATGGTCGTTTTCCCCCCATACGGAAGGTCTGAAGGTGCTTTCGGTTGTGAAACTTCGAGGTCCACCTTACAAAGCAGAATGGTATACCTGAAAGCGAATTCCCTTAGGGGTGTTTAGTAAAAGTAAATGGAAATAAAAGCATTTTCCTTTCGAGGCTAAACCTCTTCTCCACAGACTGTGTTTCCGTTTTCATATCTGAATCATTTCCTTGAGGTTTCGTACCACACCTTATGTTTGCACCTGGGTGGAGTGAGTCTTAATTGCTCAATGAGGCCAATGGCAATGGAACACCTTCCATGGAAAAACCATCTTCCTCAGTTGAACCAGCCCAAAAGGAAGAATTTCCTACTGTTAGTTTTCCTCCATACAGGAAGGTTGGAAAGGATCTTTCGGTTGTGAAACTTCTAGGTCCCATTACACAGCAGGAAGTTTACTGAAGTGAATTCCTTAGGGTGAGAGTAAAGTAAATGGACCCAAAAGCATTTTCCTTTGAGGCAAAGCCTCTTCTCCACAGACAGTGTTGCCATTTTCATAGCTGAATAATTTCCTGAGGTTTCTGGAACCAACCCCTTATCGCTTACACCTGTCAGTGGAGTCCTCAATTGGCTAAAGACGCCCAAAGGAATGTAGCACCTTCCACGGAAAAACCATTTCCTTGGTTTTAACCAGCAAAGGAAGAATGTGTCCTCCACTGGTCTTTTCCTCCATACGGAAGGTCTGAAAGGTGCTTTCGATTTTGAAATTTCTTGGTCACCTTAAAGATTGACATATTCCCGGAAGTGAATCTTAGGGTGTGGTAGTAAAGGAAATGGAATAAAGCATTTTCCTTCGAGACAAAGCCTCTTCTCCCAGGTGTTTCTTTTCAGCTGAATATTTCCTTGAGGTTTCAGGTACCAACCCCTTTTCGCTTACACATGGGTGGAGGGGTTTAAGGGTCAACAAGGCCAATGGCAATGAACACCTTCCACGGAAAAACCATCTTCCTTCGGTTTTGAACCCGCAAATGGAAGAATGTGTCCTCCACTGGTCTTTTACTCCATAAGAAGGTCTGAAAGGTGCTTTGTTGTGAAATTCTAGGTCCCATTACAAAGGGAAGGTATACAGAAGTGAATTCCCTTAGGGGTGAGTGTAAAAGGGAAATGGAATAAAAGGGATTTTTTTACAAAGCCCCTTCTCCACAGAGGTGTTTCCTTTTCATAGCTGAATAGTTTCTGAGGTTTCTGGACCCAACCCCCTTTTCGCTTACACCTGGGTATTGAGTCTTAAATTTGGGTCAACAACCAATGGCAATGAGCACCTTCCAAGGAAAAAAACCATCTTCCCTTCGGTTGTGAACAGGCAAATGGAAGAATGTGTCCTCCACAGGTCATTTTCCCTCCATACAGAAGGTCTGGAAAGGTGCTGCCGGTTGTGAAACTTCTAGGTCAACATTACAAATCATGAAGATAAACCAGGAAGTGAATTCCCTTGGGGGTGAGTAGTAAATGTAAATGTAACTAAAAGCATCTTTCTTTCAAGGCAAAGCTCTTCTCCACAGAGGTGTTTCCATTTTCATAGCTGAATAGTTTCTGAGGTTTCTGGAAAAACCCCCTTATCGCTTACACCTGGGTATTGAGTCTATTGGCTAAAACAACCAATGGCAATGTAGCCCCTTTCCCAAAGGAAAAACCATCTTCCCTTGGGTTTTGAACCAGTAAATGGAAGAATGTGTCCTCCACTGGTCGTTTTCCTCCATACGGAAGGTCTAAAAAGGGTGCTTTCAGTTGTGAAACTTCTAGGTCCCCATTACAAAGCAAAGAACCCAGAAGTGAATTCATTTGGGGGTGAGTAGTAAAGGTAAATGGAACCAAAAGCATCATTCTTTCTAGGGAAAGCCTTTTCTCCAGAGATGGTGTTTCCGTTTTCATAGCTGAATAGTTTCCTTAAGTTTTATGGTACCAAGCCCTTATCGCTTACACATGGGTGGAGTGGAGTCTTATTTGGCTCAATGAAGCAAATGGCAATGTAGCACATTCCACAGAAAAACCATCTTCCCTACGGTTTTGAACCCACTAATGGAAGAATGTTTCCTCCACTGGTCGTTTTCACTCCATCAGGAAGGTCTAGAAAGGTGCTTTGGGTTGTGAAACTTGGTTCCCTTTACAAAGCTGGAAGGTTTACCCAAGTGAATTCCTTGGGGATGAGTAGTAAAGGTAAGTGGAACTAAAAGCATTTTCATTCCGAGGCAAAAACTCTTCGCCACAGACGGTGCTTCTGTTTTCATAACTGAATAGTTTCCTTGAGGTTTATGGCACCAACCCTTTATTGCTTACACCTGGGTGGAGTGGAGTCTTCATTGGCTCAACGAGGCCAATGGTAATGTAGCACCTTCACGGAAAAACATCTTCCTTTCGGTTTTGAACCAGCACATGGAAGAATGTGCCTCCACTGGTCGTTTTCACTCCATCAGGAAGGTCTAGAAAGGTGCTTTCGTTGTGAAACTTGGTTCCCTTTACAAAGCTGGAAGGTATTACCCAAGTGAATTCTCTTGGGGGTGGGTAGTAAAGGTAAATGGAACTAAAACCTTTTTCTTTCGAGGCAAAGCCTATTCTCCACAGACAGTTTCCGTTTTCTTAGATGCATGGTTTCCTTGAGGTTTCTGGTACCAACGCTTTATCACTTACACCTGTGTGGAGTGGAGTCTTCATTGGCTCAACGAGGCCAATGGCAATGGAGCAATTCCAGGAAAACCATCTTCCCTTCGGTTTTGAACAGCACATGGAAGAATGTGTCCTCAAATGGTCGTTTTCACTCCATATGGAAGTTCTGGAAAGGTGCTTTCAGTTGTGAAACTTTCTGTTCCCCATTACAAGCATTAAGGTATTCCCAGATGAATGCTCTTAGGGGTGAGTAGTAAAGTAAATGGAACTAAAGCATTTTCCTTTCAAGGCAAAGCCTCTTCTCCACAAATGGTGTTTCTTTTGAAATAGCTGAATATTTCCTTGAGGTTTCTGGTACCAACGCTTTATCACTTACACTGGGTGGAGTGGGTCTTAATTGGTCAACAAGGCCAATAGCAATGGAGCACCTTCCACGGAAAAACAATCTTCCTTTCGGTGTTGAACCAGCAAATGGAAGAATGTGTCCTGAATCATCATTTTCACTCCATAAGGAAGGTCTTAAAGGTGCTTTTGGTTGTGAAACTTCTAGGTCCCATTACAAGCAGGATTATTTGCCAGGAAGTGAATTTCCTTATGGGAGAGAAGTAAAGATAAATGGAATGAAAAGCACTTTCCTTTCGAGGCAAAGCCTGTTCTGCACAGACGGTGTTTCCATTTTCATAGCTGAATAGATACCATGAGATTTCTGGTACCAACCCCTTAGCGCTTACACCTGGGTTACACTGGAGTCTTAATTGGCTAAACAATGACAATGGCAATGTAGCACCTTCCACAGGAAACAATCTTCCTTCGTTTTGAACCAAAAATGGAAGAATGTGTCCTCCACTGGTCGTTTTCACTCCATATGGAAGGTCTAGAAAGGTGCTTTGTTGTGAAACTTCTAGGTCCCCATTAAAGCATGAAGCATATGGAAGTGAATTGTCATAGGGTAGAAGTAAAGGTAAATGGCACTAAAAGCATTTTCTTTTCAAGGAATAGCCTCTTCTCCACAGACATGGTTTCCCTTTTCATAGCTGAATAGTTTCCTTGAGGTTTCTGGTACCAACCTTTATCGCTTACACCTGGGTTGGAGTGAGTCTTAATTTGTTAAATGAGACCAATGGCAATGGAGCACCTTCTACGGAAAAGAACATATTCCTTTGGTTTTGAACCACCACATGGAAGACCTTGTGTTACAGTTCATTTTCCTCCATCGGAAGGTTTAGAAAGGTGCATTCACTTGTGAAACTTGGAATTCCCCATTACAAAGCTGGAAGGTTTACCCGAAGTGAATTCTTACGGATGAGTAGTAAAGGTAAATGGAACTAAAGCATTTTCCTCTCGAGGCAAAGCTTCTTCTCCACAGCGGTGTTTTCATTTTCATAGCTGAAGAGTTTCCTTTAGGTTTCTGGTACCAACCTTTATCGCTTACACCTGGGTTGGAGTGAGTCTTAATTTGTTAAATGAGACCAATGGCAATGGAGCACCTTCTACGGAAAAGAACATATTCCTTTGGTTTTGAACCACCACATGGAAGACCTTGTGTTACAGTTCATTTTCCTCCATCGGAAGGTTTAGAAAGGTGCATTCACTTGTGAAACTTGGAATTCCCCATTACAAAGCTGGAAGGTTTACCCGAAGTGAATTCTTACGGATGAGTAGTAAAGGTAAATGGAACTAAAGCATTTTCCTCTCGAGGCAAAGCTTCTTCTCCACAGCGGTGTTTTCATTTTCATAGCTGAAGAGTTTCCTTTAGGTTTCTGGTACTCAACACTTATCTCTTTCACCTGGGTGAGTGGAGTCTTAATTGACTCAACGAGGCCAATGGCAATTGGAGCACCTTCCACGGAAACATTTTCCTTTGGTTTTGAACCAGCACATGGAAGAATGTGTCCTCAAATGGTCATTTTCACTGCATACGGAAGGTCTAGAAAGGTGCTTTTGGTTTTAAAATTTCTAGGTCCCCATTCAAAGCATTAAGTTATTCCTGCAGTGAATTCTCTTAGGAGGGCAGTAGTAAAGGGAAATGAACTAAATGCATTATCCTTCGAGGCAAAGCCTCTTCTCCACAGACCAGTGTTTCTTTTCATAGCTGAATATTTTCCTTGAGGTTTCTGGTACCAACCCCTTATGCTTGCACCTTGGTGGAGTGGAGTCTTAATTGGCTCAGTAAGGCCAATGGCAATGGAATACCTTCAATGGAAAAACTACCTTCCTTCGGTTTTGAAACAGCAACTGGAAGAATGTGTCCTCCACTGGTGTTTTCACTCCATACAGAAGGTCTGGAAATGTCTTTCGGTTGTGAAAATTCTAGGTCCCATTACAAAGCAGGATGGCATACCCAGAAGTGAATTTCTTACAGACAAGTAGTAAAGGTTAAATGGAACTGAAAGGATTTTCCTGTCAAGGCAAAGCCTCTTCTCCACAACGTGTTTCTTTTCATATCTGAATAGTTTCCTTCAGATTTCTTGTACCAACCCCTTATGCTTGCACCTTGGTGGAGTGGAGTCTTAATTGGCTCAGTAAGGCCAATGGCAATGGAATACCTTCAATGGAAAAACTACCTTCCTTCGGTTTTGAAACAGCAACTGGAAGAATGTGTCCTCCACTGGTGTTTTCACTCCATACAGAAGGTCTGGAAATGTCTTTCGGTTGTGAAAATTCTAGGTCCCATTACAAAGCAGGATGGCATACCCAGAAGTGAATTTCTTACAGACAAGTAGTAAAGGTTAAATGGAACTGAAAGGATTTTCCTGTCAAGGCAAAGCCTCTTCTCCACAACGTGTTTCTTTTCATATCTGAATAGTTTCCTTCAGATTTCTTGTACCAACCCTTATCACTTGCACCTGGGTGGAGTGGAGTCTTAATTGGGTCAACAAGCCAATGGCAATTTGAGCATAATATGCGGAAAAACCATCTTCCTTGTTTTGAACAGCAAATGGAAGAATGTGTCCTCCACTGGTCGTTTTCATTCCAAAGCAAGTCTTGAAAGGTGCTTTTGGTTGTGAAACTTCTAGGTCCCATTACAAGCAGGAAGGTATACGGAAGTGAATTCCTTAGGGGTGAGTAGTAAGGTAAATGGAATGAAAAGCATTTTCCTTCGAGGCAAAGCCTCTTCTCCACAGACGGTGTTTCCATTTTCATAACTGAATAGATTCCTTGAGGTTTCTGAAACCAACCCTTATCGCTTACACCTGTTTCATTGGAGTCTTAATGCTGAACGATGACAATGGCAATGTAGCACCTTCCATGGAAAACAATCTTCCCTTCCTTTTGAAACCAGCAAATGGAAGAATGTGTCCTTCACTGGTCGTTTTCACTCCATACGGAAGGTCTAGAAATATCCTTTCAGTTGTGAAACTTCTAGGTCCCCATTACAAAGCACGAAACATACCCAGAAGTGAATTCCCTTAATGTTGAGAGAAAGGTAAATGGCACTAACAGCATTTTATTTTCAAGAAAAGCCTCTTCTCCACAGACTGTGTTTCCATTTTTATAGCTGAATAGTTTCCTTGAGGTTTCTGGAACCAACCCCTTTTCGCTTACACCTGGCTGGAGTGGAGTCTTAACTGGTTCTACGAGGCCAATGGCAATGTAGAACCTTCTATGGAAAAACATATTTCCTTCCATTTTGAACCACCACATGGAAGTGTGTCCTCCACTGTTCATTTTCACTCCATCGGAAGGTCTAGAAAGATGCATTCGATTGTGAGACTTGGGTTCCCAATTACAAAGCAGGAAGGTATACCTGAAGTGATTTCTTTACGGATGAGAGTAAAATAAATGGAACTGAAAGCATTTTCCCTGTCGAGGCAAAGCCTCTTCTCCACAGTTTTACCATTTTATAGCTGAAGAGTTCCTTTAGGTTTCTAGTACCCACCATTTATGACTTTCACCTGGGTGGAATGGAGTCTTAATTGACTCAATGAGGCCAATGGCATTGGATCACCTTCCACGGAGAAACCAACTTTCCTTTGGTTTTAATCAGCACATGGAAGTATGTGTCCTCAAATGGTCATTTTCACTCCATAGGAACGTCTGGAAAGGTGCATTCGATTGTGAGACTTGGGTTCCCAATTACAAAGCAGGAAGGTATACCTGAAAGTGAATTTCTTTACGGATGAGAAGTAAAATAAATGGAACTGAAAGCATTTTCCCTGTCGAGGCAAAGCCTCTTCTCCACAACAGTTTTACCATTTTATAGCTGAAGAGTTTCCTTTAGGTTTCTAGTACCCACCATTTATGACTTTCACCTGGGTGGAATGGAGTCTTAATTGACTCAATGAGGCCAATGGCATTGGATCACCTTCCACGGAGAAACCAACTTTCCTTTGGTTTTAATCAGCACATGGAAGTATGTGTCCTCAAATGGTCATTTTCACTCCATACGGAACGTCTGGAAAGGTGCTTTTGGTTTTGAAATTTCTTGTTCCCCATTCCAAAGCAATAAGGTATTCCTGCAGTGAATGCTCTTAGCAGTGAGTACTAAAGGCAAATAGAACTAAATTCATTTTCCTTTCGAGGCAAAGCCTCTTCTCCCAGCAGTGTTTCTTTGAAATAGCTGAATATTTTCCTTGAGGCTTCTGGTACCAACCCTTATCGCTTGCACCTGGGTGGATTGGGGTCTTAATTAACTCAAAAGGCCAATGGCAATGGAGCCTATTCTGCAGAAAAACCATCTTCCTTTCGGTTTTGAACCAGCACATGGAAGAATGTGTCCTCCACTGGTCATTTTCTCCACGAGGAAGGTCTTGAATGGTGCTTTCGGTTGTGAAACTTCTAGATGTCCATTACAGGGCAAGAAGGTATACCTGGAAGTGAGTTCCATTAGGAGTGAGTAGAAAGGTAAATGGAATGAAAAGCATTTTCTTTCTAAGCAAAGCCTGTTCTCCACAGACGGTGCTACCGTTTTCATAGCTGAATCATTTCCTTGAGGTTTCGGTAGCAACCCCATTTTGCTTACACCTGGGTGCAGTGGAGTCTTAATTGGCTCTTTGAGGACAATTGTAATGTTGTAGCTTAGACAAGTGGACCATCTTACCTATGGTTTTGAACTTGCAACTCTAAGAATGTGTCCTCCACTGGTCGTTTTCATTTCCATACGGAAGATCTAGAAAGTGCTTTCGGTTGTGAAACTTCTAGGTCCCCATTACAATGCAGTAATTCATACCCAGAAGTGAATTACTTTAGGGGTAAATAGTAAAGTAAATGGAACTTGAAAACATTTTCCTTTTGAAGCAAAACGTCTTCTCCACAGATGGTGTTTCCATTTTCATAGCTGCACAGTTTCCTTAAGGTTTGTGGTACCAACCACCTTTCGCTTTCACCTGGGTGGAGTGGAGTTTAATTAGCTCAATGAGGCCAATGGCAATGGAGCACCTTTCACGGAGAAACCATCTTCCTTCGGTTTTTAAGCAGTGCATGGAAGGATGGGTCCTCAAACGATCGTTTTCCCTTCATACAGAAGGTCTGAAAAGGTTCTTTGGGCTGTGAAATTTCGAGGTCCCCATTATAAAGCAGGAAGGTATACTCAGAAATGAATGCCCTTCAGAGTGAGTGGTATAAGAAAATGGAAGTAAAAAGTTATGACACGCACAGGTGACATGTTCAAAAGCAGGGATATCACTTCCAACCAAGCCACAAAAGCCAAAACTAAGATTTTTCCAGAAGTCATGAAGGATGTGAGAACTGGATCATATAGAAAGCTGGGTGCTGAAGAATTGATGTCTTTGAAGTACGGTGTTGCAGAAGACTCTTGAGCCTCCTTGGATGGCAAGTAGATCAAATGAGTCAATCCTCAAGGAAATCAGCCCTGAATATTCTTTGCAGGGACTGATGCTGAAGCTGAAGCTGAAGTTCCAATCCTTTGGCCACCTGATGTGAAGAGCTGACTCTCTGGAAAAAGACCCTGATGCTGGGAAAGACTGAAGGCAAGAGGAGAAGGGGGCAACTGAGGACGAGATGTTTGGATGGCATCACTGTGTCAGTGGACATGAGTTTGGGCAAGCTCCGGGAGATGGTGAAGGGCAGGGATGCCTGGAGGACTGAAATCCATGGGTTCGTCATTAGTTGGGCATAACTTAGCAGCTGAACAGCAGCAGTAAGAGACAGGCGAGATGGCAAGTCTTGATAGCTAGGTCCATTCTGGTGCAAAGAGTCAGAGACAGCAGTCTAGAAAAGAGGTCCTGCTAGATCCATTCCTCCTTTCCTCCACACTAAGAAGCAATTGAAATTCTTCCTTTCGTTGGTCTACAGTTATGTAAAAGTTCAGCTGCCTGTCCTCTTGTGGGTGGCAAGGGAGTGGGATAGCTTTGTTTGGTTCTAAGGTCCTGGATGGGGTTGTTCCTGGGGCCATCTCAACTAAGGGTCACCCCAGGAGAGCTGACTAGAGCGTCACTGTTCCTCATTCTCTTCCCTTGACATCCCAGTGTGTTATCCTCACATGCTTTCCCCTCTGCGGGCCTCCGTTGACCCTGAGTCCTTGGAGTCTCCTCGTATAAACGTCCCTGGCCTCATGTGTCATGGTAGGTTGAAAGGGGCGTCCTTTAGGGGACCCACATCCTAATTGGCGTGGCTCACCCAAAACAGAAGCTCTTGTCCTTTCACGTGACTCCCCAATAACCATTTGGTGACAAGCCCTGCACCCCATTGCCTATTCCATGAAGATGATGTCTCGAATAATGCGTTTGTCCATTCAATCCTTCCCTTCCTTCACTGGATTGGCCACAAGGTATCTGTCCAAAACAGGGACCAATGTTCTGTATCTGACGTATTGGTCCTTCCTTGTATCTATAAAACGCTAACAGCACTGAGAATGTTGTGATAATGTTCTCGTTTCCATGACAACCAGGGCAAGCCAGCCTTTCCTGGAAACAGAAACAGTTTACAAGGCAACCCTCAGATTGGGGAGTGGAGTAACTGTAGAGACATGGATCCTAGTCAATGTAAGTGGTGTGTGGGGAGAGGGAGTTCACGGTGCCAGAAGTATGGTCTTTACTTGGGTATTAAGAGCTCTGATCCCTCCTGATTTATAAAAGTACAAGGCAGTTGCTCCTCTAGTTCAGGGCTGGAGTACCTCAGTAACTGTGACACTCCAGTCCTTGTCCGAGTCTAGAGTGACACCCTTGCTTGAGGACTGTCACCCGAGTCCCTGAAAGAAGACATTCCCAAGTGTTTTGAATGCTGCATCTTTGCTTGACACCAGTTGCCTCTTGTATGAGACTTTCAATGTGTAAGTTTGTTTGTCATTTACACCTACTGAGAGGGAAGCGTTTGGATGTGTATGGTATGAGGGAAAAATAATTGTCAGCCCACGAATCAGATGGGCAGCATTGAGAGAGCTAAGGCAATTTTGCGTAAGCCAGGGGAGGACATCCTCAGTGATGCTGAGTAGCTGGCACAGGTAAGCCAGAAAACATGTTCTCTACAGACATGTGAACACTGGTGAGAGGGAATCATGGGTGAGAGATATGGAAAGAGTACCATGGAACCGTATACTATCCTATGTGAAAGAAATAACTATTGTCAATGTGCTGTGAGCTCAGGGATCTTACATGGGGGCTATGTGATGGCCTGGAGGGGTGGGTTAGGGAGGATGGGGTGTGCATACGACTAACATGGGATTACACATATCTATAAACAACAAAACTCTATAAACACAAGAAAGAAAAATTTTTAAAAAGGGGGAAAAAAAAACACCGTTCAGTAAAAAAGATGAGGAATCGAAGGGAAGTAGATGTAGGGAGAAGAAAGCCCAATACCGGCTGATTAAACAGAAAAAGAAAGAAAGAGAGAGAGAATATGTTCCCTAAAAGTCAGAGTTCCTTGTAGTACACTACTAATTAGAGTTAGGTAAATAATTTCCAAAGCAGTGAAGTGGCTCCTTTTTTATTATGGAAGCGTAAACACCAGCTCCTTCTTAAAAGGCTGTGGGATGGACTTTTCTTTGGTATTCTGTTTGGAATTGGATGCTGTTGATTTGCAGGGAGGAGGGGGGGCTGTCTTCTGTGTTCCCAGGAAAAGCACAGCCTTTATATGATATACCACCCTGTTCTAATCATGGTAGGGGCGTGCTTTGAGAAGAAGCAGGCTCCAGGTAGAAGATGACCATGCTTCTCAGCTCCATCCCTGTGTGTTGATGAGTGGTGCTGCGATGGGACTCTGGCAGCCCTGATTTTCCCTCTGCCATCTGGCTTCCTGGGAGTGTCGGCCAGCAGGGTTGGTGGAAGGTAATGGGTGGTCTGGAAACAAGGCACTTGACTGTGTCTTCCTCTGTGCCCTGCTCCTCTTACGGTCAAGCCCGTGACTGCCCTGCACACGATAAGGACAGGGATGTGTGACTTCAGTGGGACAGTCGTTTCATCATGTGGCTTAGGTTCAAAGTCCAAGGAAAGACCAGCATCCACAGACTGGGGTTCTCAATTTCATGTGGACATCATCAGTGATGTTGAGTAGCTGGCACAGGTAAGCCAGAAAACATGTTCTCTACAGACATGTGGACACTGGTGAGAGGAAATCATGGGTGAGAGATATGGAAAGAGTACCATGGAACCGTATACTATCATATGAGAAAGAAATAACTATTGTCAGTGTGCTGTGACCTCAGGGATCTTACATGGGGGCTATGTGATGGCCTGGACGGGTGGGATGGGGGGGATGGGATATACATACAGCTAACATGGGATTACACATATCTATAAACAACAAAACTCTATAAACACAAGAAAGAAAAATTTTTAAAAATGGAAAAAAAAAAAAAAAAAACACCTTTCAGTAAGAAAGATGAGGAATCGAAGGCAAGTAAATATGTGGAGAAGAAAGTCCAATACCGACTGATTAAACAGAAAAAGAAAGAAAGAGAAAATATGTTCTCTAAAAGTCTGAGTTTCTCGTAGTACACTACTAATTAGAGTTAGGTAAATAATTTCCAAAGCAGTGAAGGGGCTCCTTTTTTATTATGGAAGCGTAAACACCAGCTCCTTCTTAAAAGGCTGTGGGATGGACTTTTCTTTGGTATTCTGTTTGGAATTGGATGCTGTTGATTTGCAGGGAGGAGGGGGGGGGGCTGTCTTCTGTGTTCCCAGAGAAAAGCACAGCCTTTATATGATATACCACCCTGTTCTAATCATGGTAGGGGCGTGCTTTGAGAAGAAGCAGGCTCCAGGTAGAAGATGACCATGCTTCTCAGCTCCATCCCTGTGTGTTGATGAGTGGTGCTGCGATGGGACTCTGGCAGCCCTGATTTTCCCTCTGCCATCTGGCTTCCTGGGAGTGTCGGCCAGCAGGGTTGGTGGAAGGTAATGGGTGGTCTGGAAACAAGGCACTTGACTGTGTCTTCCTCTGTGCCCTGCTCCTCTTACGGTCAAGCCCGTGACTGCCCTGCACACGATAAGGACAGGGATGTGTGACTTCAGTGGGAACAGTCGTTTCATCATGTGGCTTAGGTTCAAAGTCCAAGGAAAGACCAGCATCCACAGACTGGGGATGTCTCTGTGAAGGATTTGGGTCTGAGCGGAGACTTGGTGGTGACGAAGGGATAGGGTCTTCCCTGAGTTCCTGAAATGGTGGTGAAAGCTCATCCGCTACTTCCATCATCACTGGGAGGTGTCTCAGATTCATGCACCCTTCCCGGATCTCCTTGTGGAAGCCCACAAAGCTGGGCAGCCTCCTGTCCTCTGAGGTCTGAGCCCAAGCTCTGAGGCCTCCTCTTCCAAGGTTATGAGTTCTAGGAGCTGACATATCTTCCTGAGATGTTTCCAGAACCACCAGTGCCACAGTCTTCCTACCAGGGTGCCCTCCTTCGGTCTCATTGCTCTCTTTCTGCATATGGTCTCCAGAGAATTCCGTCGAGCTGGGATAAGTGGACCCTGCCTCATCATGAGGTGTGTTTCTCTCTTCAGTTTGAAGGTCTTTCCTTGGGCTTTGGTTTTGGAAAGTTTGACTGTGACTGCTTGTGGGTGTGTTTGCAAGTCGAGTGTAAGCTCTGGGTTTGTCATGTCTAGGGATATTTTTCCCCATGTTGAAAATACACTCTTTTGAAATATGTTAGCTTTTTGCTCCTTCTGTGTGGATCTTCTGTCTGCTCTCTCCTTGCTGGACTGTAGCTGAGTATCTCTTTTGTGGATAGGTGCACACATTTTTTTTTGTATTTTTATTTTAAATGTTTTACAGAATTTTGTTGTTCACAGACATGTATGTTCCCAGATCAGTCATATGCATATCCTTGGTCCCCTCACCCAGTTCTCCCAACACACCCTTCCAGACCATCGCCCCATGCCATTGTACGCACTCTTATTCCCTTAGCACAGTGACAATAGCTATTTTTACAGACATGACAGTATCGGTCTCCATGTTACTCCTCCATGCCTCCTCTCACTATTTCTTCCCTACAATGTCCGTATGTCAATGCTCTGTCTTTTTCCATGAGTTCCTCTGTGTGTTAACAAGACCATCATACTAGATTCTATATATGTGTGCTAGTATACT
This sequence comes from Tragulus kanchil, assembly GCA_022376925.1. Taxonomy (NCBI): domain Eukaryota; kingdom Metazoa; phylum Chordata; class Mammalia; order Artiodactyla; family Tragulidae; genus Tragulus; species Tragulus kanchil. Next base: position 376,907 of record JAIOJX010000018.1, read on the forward strand.
GTATTTGTGTTTCTCTTTTGTCTTACTTCACTTTTTATGATAGTGTCTAGAGCCAGCCACTTCATGAGGACCGAGTCTTCTGCATTTCTTTCAACAGCTGAGTCGTATTCCATTCTCTATATGTACCAGAGCTTCTGTATCCATTCATTCGTCGATGGACATCTAGGTTGCTTCCATGTTCTGGCTATTGTATAGAGAGCTGCAATGAACATTGGGGTACAGGTGCTTCTTTCAGTTTTGATTTCCTCAGGATATAGGCCTAATAGTGGGATTGCTGGGTCATAGGGTGCTTCTATTTTTAGTTTTTTAAGGAATCTCCATATTGTCTTCCATAGAGGTTGTATTAATTTACATTCCCACCAGCAATGCAAGAGGGTTCCCTTTTCTCCACACCCTCCCCAGCATTTATTATCTGCAGATTTGAGATGATGGCCATTCTGACTGGTGTGAGGTGATATCTCAGAGGAGTTTTCATTTGCATTTCTCTAATAATGAGCCATGTTGAGCAGCTTTCCATGTGATTTTTGGCCATTGGTAAGTCATCTTTGGAGGGGTGTCTGTTTAGGTCTTTTTTCCATTTTTTGATTGGGTTGTTGGTTTTGTGGTGTTGAGTTGTCTGAGTTGCTTGTATATTTTGGAAATTAATTCTTTGTCGGTTGTTTCATTTGCTATGATTTTCTCCCATTCTACGGGTCATCTGTTCACCTTGTTTGTAGTTTCTTTTGCTGTGCAAAAGCTTTGAAGTCTCATTAGGCCCCATTTACTTCTTTTTGTTCTTATTCCCATAATTCTAGTGGGCGGGTCATAGAAGATCTTTCTTTCATTTATGTCTTTGAGTATTTTGCCTATATTCTCCTTGATATTAGGAAGAGGTGGAAAGAATACAAGAACAAACTAAACAAAAAGTTCTTAAGAGACCGGATGACCACAATGAAGTGACCACTCACTCACCTGCAGTCAAACATCCTAGAATGAGAGGTCAAGTGGGCTCTAGGAAGCGTTAGTAGGCATACAGCTAATGGGGGGGATGGAATGCCAGATGAGCTCTTTCACATAGTCCAAGATGATGCTCTTAAAGTGCGACACTCAATATGCCAGCCAATTTGGAAAACACAGCCATGACCTCAGGACTGGAAAAAGTCAGTTTTCGTTCCAGTCCCAAAGAAAGGCACTGTGAAAGATTGCTCAAATGACCACACTGTTACATTCACTTCACACACTAGCAACATTATGCTAGAAACTATCCAGGTTAAGTTCAACCATGTACAAAATGAAAACTTCCAGATGTACAAGCTCAATTTAGAAAGGCAGAGGAACGAGAGATCAAATTGCCAGCACCCGCTGGGTCATAGAGAGAGCAAGTGAATTCCTGAAAAGCATCTACTTCTGCTTCGTTGACTACACTAATGCCTTTGACTGTGTGGAACACAACAAAGTGTGCAAAATTCTTCAGGAGATGGGAATCCCAGACCCCTCTACGTGCCTCTGGAAACCTGCAGGCAGGTCACGATGCAACAGTTAGAAGTGGACATGGAACAATGTACGGGTTCCAAACTGGGAATGGAGGACATCAGTGTTGTACCTTGTCACCCTGCTTTTTATGTGCAGATGTGCACCAGGTCGAATGCTGGTCTGAATGACACACAGGTGGAATGATGACTGTCGAGAGAAATATCAATAACCTCAGATATTCAGGTGCCACCACCCTTCTGGCAGAAAGCAAGGAGGAACGAAAAGTCTCCTGATGAAAGTGAAAAATGAGAGTGAAAAGACTGGCCTAAAACGCAACATTCAAAAACAATAATCATGGGATCTGGTCCCATCACGTCATGGCAAATAAAGAGACAAACGACAGAAACTTTGACAGACTTCGTTTGCTTGGGCTTGAAAATCACTGCGGATGGGGAGTGCAGCCACAAAATTAAAAGATGCTTGTTCTTTGGAAGAAAAGCTACGACACACCTAGGCAGCGTGTTCAAAAGTGGGAAATCACTTTGCCAACCAAGGCACATAAAGCCAAAGCTATGATTTTTCCAGTAGTCATGAATGATGTGAGAACTGGATCATATAAGAAGGCTGAGTGCTGAAGAATTGATGCCTTTGAAGTATGGTGTTGCAGAAGACTCTTGAGCCTCCCTTGGATGGCAAGTAGATCAAATGAGTCAATCCTCAAGATCAGCCCTGAATTTGGAAAACACAGCCATGACCTCAGGACTGGAAAAGTCAGTTTTCGTGCAGTCACAAAGAAAGGCACTGTGAAAGATTGCTCAAATAACCACACTGTTACATTCACTTCACACACTAGCAACATTATGCTAGAAACTATCCAGGTTAAGTTCAACCATGTACAAAATGAAAACCTCCAGATGTACAAGCTCAATTTCGAGAAGGCAGAGGAACGAGAGATCAAATTGCCAGCATTCGCTGGGTCATAGAGAGAGCAAGTGAATTCCTGAAAAGCATCTACTTCTGCTTCGTTGACTACACTAATGCCTTTGACTGTGTGGAACACAACAAAGTGTGCAAAATTCTTCAGGAGATGGGAATCCCAGACCCCTCTACGTGCCTCTGGGAAACCTGCAGGCAGGTCACGATGCAACAGTTAGAAGTGGACATGGAACAATGTACGGGTTCCAAACTGGGAATGGAGGACATCAGTGTTGTACCTTGTCACCCTGCTTTTTATGTGCAGATGTGCACCAGGTCGAATGCTGGTCTGAATGACACACAGGTGGAATGATGACTGTCGAGAGAAATATCAATAACCTCAGATATTCAGGTGCCACCACCCTTCTGGCAGAAAGCAAGGAGGAACGAAAAGTCTCCTGATGAAAGTGAAAACAAGAGTGAAAAGACTGGCCTAAAACGCACCATTCAAAAAAAAAAATCATGGGATCTGGTCCCATCACGTCATGGCAAATAAAGAGACAAACGACAGAAACTTTGACAGACTTCGTTTGCTTGGGCTCGAAAATCACTGCAGATGGGGACTGCAGCCACAAAATTAAAACAAGCTTGCTCTTTGGAAGAAAAGCTAGGACACACCTAGGCATCATGTTCAAAAGTGGGAAATCACTTTGCCAACCAAGCCACAAAAGCCAAAACTAAGATTTTTCCAGAAGTCATGAAGGATGTGAGAACTGGATCATATAAGAAGGCTGAGTGCTGAAGAATTGATGCCTTTGAAGTATGGTGTTGCAGAAGACTCTTGAGCCTCCCTTGGATGGCAAGTAGATCAAACAAGTCACTCCTAAAGGAAATCAGCCCTGAATATTCTTTGGAGGGACTGATGCTGAAGCTGAAGCTCCAAACCTTTGGCCACCTGATGCGAAGAGCTGACTCTCTGGCAAAGACCCTGATGCTGGGAAAGACTGAAGGCAAGAGGAGAAGGGGGCAACTGAGGACGAGATGTTTGGATGGCATCACTGTGTCAGTGGACATGAGTTTGGGCAAGCTCCGGGAGATGGTGAAGGGCAGGGATGCCTGGAGGACTGAAATCCATGGGTTTACCATTAGGTGGACACAACTTAGCAGCTGAACAACAGCAGTAAGAGACAGGCGAGATGGCAGGTCTTGGTAGGTAGGTCCACTCAGATGCAAAGAATCAGAGACAACAGCCTAGAAAGGAGGTCCTGCTATGTCTGTCCCTCCCTTTCCTCCACAGTAAGAAGCAGTTGAAATCCTTCCTTTCGTTGGTGTACAGTTATGTAAAAGTTCAGCTGCCTATCCTCTTGTGGGTGGCAAGGGAGTGGGGTGGATTTTTGGTTCTAAGGTCCTGGATGGGGTTGTTCCTGGGGCCATCTCGAACTAAGGGTCACCTCAGGAGAGCTGACTAGAGCGTCACTGTTCCTCACTCTCCTCTCCCTGACATCCCCGTGAGTTATGTTCACATGTTTATCACTCTGTGGTCCTCTGTTGACCCTGAGTCCTTGGAGTCCCCTCGTAGAAACGTCCCTGGCCTCATGTGTCATGGCAGGTTGAAAGGGGAATCCTTGAGGGGACCCACATCCTAATTGTGTGTGGCTCAGGCAAAACAGAAACTCTTGTCCTTTCATGTCATTCTTCCATCTTGTAGTTCATAACCAAAAGAAAAATAAATTCTACTTGGAATGTGCTGCATTGGCATTGGCCTCCTTGAGCCAATTAAGATGCCACACTACCCAGGTGAAAGTTATCATCTGTCTGTGCCAGAAACTTCAAAGAAAAATTTCAGCAATGGAGATGGAAAAACCGTCTGGGAGAAGAGGCTTTGATTCAAAAAGAAAACGTTTTCCAAGATATTCACGTCCATCTCCTCATACCTAAGTGAATTTGCTTCGGGTTCTCTTTCTTGCTTTCTACTGTGGAACAAGAATAACACTGCCAAAAGAACTTTTCCAGATAATAAGTATGGAGTGAGAACGTCCAATAGAGGACAGTCTTCCATTTGCCAGTTCAAAACAAAGCGAAATTTTTTTTCATGGAAGGTGATGAATTGGCATTGGCCTCATTGAATCAATTAAGACGCAACTCCACCCAGGTGAAAGCGACAATCAGTCTATGCTGGAAACCTGTAGGAAACCGTTCAGCAAAGAAGACGGTAAAACCATCTGTGGAGAAAAGGCTTTGCCTCGAAAGGAAATGTTGTTCGATATGTTCATTTTCATCTCCTCATCCCTAAGGCAATTCACTTCGGGTACTCCTTCCGGCTTTGTAATGTGGACCTTCATGTAACACAGCGCAGAGCGCCTTTCTAGACCTTCTGTAAACAGTGAAAACATCCAATGGAGGACATTTCTCCATTTGCTGGTTCAAAACCAAAGGAAAAATTGTATTTCCATTGAATGTGGTGCATTGGCATAGGCCTCATTGAGCCAATTAAGACACCACTGACCCAGGTGAAAGCGATAATGATTCTGGGCCAGAAACCACAAGGAAAATGTTCAGCAATAAGGCCAGAAAAGCCTTCTGTGGAGAAGATGTTTGCCTCAAAAGGAAAATTTTTTTCATTATACTCGCATCCATCTCCTCATCCCTAAGAATTCACTTCCGGGTGCTCCATCCTGATGTTGGTTTTTGTGGTGTTGAGTTGTCTGAGTTGCTTGTATATTTTGGAAATTAATTCTTCGTCGGTTGTTTCATTTGCTATGATTTTCTCCCATTCTGCGGGTCGTCTGTTCACCTTGTTTGTAGTTTCTTTTGCTGTGCAAAAGCTTTTAAGTCTCATTAGGCCCCATTTACTTCTTTTTGTTCTTATTTCCATAATTCTAGTGGGCGGGACATAGAAGATATTACTTTGATTTATGGCCTTGAGTGTTTTGCCTATATTCTCCTCGATATTAGGAAGAGGTGGAAAGAATACAAGGACGAACTATACAGAAGTTCTAGAAAGGTCCTTTCAGTTTTGAATTTTTTCCCTCATTCCAAAGAATTAATGAATTCCCCGAAGTGAATGCTCTTAGGGGTGAGTAGTAAAGGCAAATAGAACTAAATGCATTTTCCTTCCGAGGCAAATCCTCTTCTCCCCAGCCGGTGTTTCTTTTGAAAGAGTTGAATATTTTCCTTGAGGTTTCTTTTACCAACCCCTTATGACTTTCATGTGGGTTGAGTGGGGTCTTAATTGGCTCAACAAGGTCAATTACAATGGAGCATATTCTGAGGAGAAACCATCTTCCTTTCGGTTTTGAACCAGCACGTGGAAGAATGTGTCCTCCATGGTCGTTTTCACTCCATACAGAAAGTCTAGAAAGGTGCTTTCGGTTGTGAAATTTCTAGATCCCCATTACAGAGCAGGAAGGTATACCCAGAGGTGAATGCTCTTAGGGATGAGAAGTAAAGGTAAATGGAACTGAAAGCATTGTCCTTATGAGGCAAAACCTATTCTCCACAGATGGAGTTTCTGCTTTCATAGCTGAATAGTTTCCTTACGGTTTGTTGTACCAACCGCTTATCACTTTCACCTGTGTGGAGGGAGGTTTAATTGACTCAACGAGGCCAATGGCAATTGAGCACTTTCCACGGAGAAACCATCGTTACATCGGTTTTGAAGCAGCACGTGGAAGTATGTGTACTCAAATGGTCGTTTTCCTCCATACAGAAGGTCTACAAGTTGCTTTCGTTTTGTGAAACTTCAAGGTCCCCATTCCATAGCATGAAGGTATTTCCTGCAGTGAATGCCCTTAGGGTGAGTAGTAAAGGCAAATGTAACTGAAAGCCTTTTCCTTCTGAGGCAAAGCCTCGTCTCCACAGATGGGGTTTCTGCTTTCATAGCTGAATAGTTTCCTTACGGTTTGTTGTACCAACCGCTTATCACTTTCACCTGTGTGGAGGGAGGTTTAATTGACTCAACGAGGCCAATGGCAATTGAGCACTTTCCACGGAGAAACCATCGTTACATCGGTTTTGAAGCAGCACGTGGAAGTATGTGTACTCAAATGGTCGTTTTCCTCCATACAGAAGGTCTACAAGTTGCTTTCGTTTTGTGAAACTTCAAGGTCCCCATTCCATAGCATGAAGGTATTTCCTGCAGTGAATGCCCTTAGGGTGAGTAGTAAAGGCAAATGTAACTGAAAGCCTTTTCCTTCTGAGGCAAAGCCTCGTCTCCACAGATGGGGTTTCCATTTTCATAGCTGAATAGTTTGCTTCAGGTTTCTCGTACAAACACCGTATCGTTTTCACCTGGGTGAAGTGGAGTCTTAATTGGCTCAGCCAGGCCAATGGCAATGGAACACTTTTCACGGAAAACCATCTTCCCTTTGGTGTTGAACCAGCAAACGGTAGAATGTATCCTTCACTGGTCATTTTCACTCCATACAGAAGGTCTGGAAAGCTTTCTTCAGTTGTGAAATTTCTAGGTCCCAGTAGAAAGCAAGATGGTAACCCCGGAAGTGAATTCCTTAGGAGTGATTAGTAAAGTTAAATGGAATGAAAAGCATTTTCCTTTCGAAGCAAAGCCTCTTCTCCATAGACGATGTTGCTGTTTTCATTACTGAATAGGTTCAAGGAGTTTTCTGGAACCAAACCCTTATCGCTTGCACCTGGTTTCAGTGGCGTCCTCATTGGCTAAACGACGACAATGGCAATGTAGCACCTTCCATCAAAAACAATCTTCCCTTCGTTTTGAGCCAGCAAATGGAAGAATATGTCCTCCACTGATCGTCTTCACTCCATATGGAAGGTGTAGAAAGGTGCTTTCGTTTTCAAACGTCTAGGTACCGATTCAAAGCAGGAAAGCATACCAGGAATTGAATTTCCTTAGGGTGAGAAGTAAAGGTAAATGGCACTAATAGCATTTTCTTTAAAAGGAAAAGCCTCTTCTCCACAGACGCTGTTTCCTTTTCATAGCTGAATAGTTTCCACGAGGTTTCTGGTACCAATCCTTTATTGCTTACACCTGGGTGGAGTGGAGTCTTAATTGGTTCTACGATGCCAATGACAATGGAGAACCTTCTATGGAAAAACATATTCCTTCAATTTTCAACCACCACATGGAAGACCCTGCCATCCACTGTTCGTTTTCACTCCATCAGGCATGTCTAGAAAGGTGCATTCGCTTGTGACACATGGAGTTCCCCATGACAGAGCTGGAAGGTTTACCGAAAATGAATTCCCTTATGGATGAGAAATAAAGGTAAATGGAACTGAAAGCGTTTTCCTGCTGAGGCAAAGCCTCTTCTTCACACAGTTTTTCCGTTTTCATAGCTGAAGAGTTTCCTTTAGGTTTCTGGTACGCACCACTTATCAATTTCACCTGGGTGGAGTGGAGTTGTAATTGACTCAATGAGGCCAATGGCAATGGTGCACCTTCCACAGAGAAAGCATCTTTCCTTCGGTTTTGAACCAGCACATGGAAGTATGTGTCCTTAAAGGGTCGTTTTCACTTCATGAGGAAGTTCTAGAAAGTTGCTTTCGGTTTTGAAATTTTGTTCCCTATTCCAAAGCATTAAGTTATTCCTGTAGTGAATGCTCTTAGGGGTGAGTAGTAAAGGCGAATAGAACTAAATGCATTTTCCTTCCGAGGCAAAGCCTCTTCTCCTCAGCCAGTGTTTCTTTGGAAATAGCTGAATATTTCCCTTGAGATTTCTGGTACCAACACCTTATGGCTTGCACCTGGGTGGAGTGGGGTCTTAATTGCCTCAACAAAGCCGATGGCAATGGAGCAAATTTTCATTTTGGTTTTAAACTACCAAATGGAAGAATTTCCTCCATGGACATTCTCACTCCATACATATTATCTAGTAAAGTTCTTTCGGCAGTGTTATTCTTGTACCACATTAGAAAGCAAAAAGGAGTACCCGAAGCCAATTCACTTAGGGATCAGAAGATGGACGTGAATATATGGGAAAACGTTTTCCTTTCAAATCAAAGTCTCCTCCCAGATGGTTTTCTGTCTCCATTGCTGAACACTTTCACTGAGGTTTCTGGCACAGACACACTATCGCTTTCACCTGGGTGTGTCACGTCTTAATTGGCTCAAGGAGGCCAAGCCAATGCAGCACATTCCAGGAAAAACAATTTTCTCTTCGATTCTGAACAAGCAACTCGAAAATATCCTCCATTGGATGTTTTCATTCAATACAGAAAGTCTAGAAAGGACTTCCGGCTGTGTCATAACTAGATCCACAACACAAAACAGGAAGTAGAATCCGGAAGTGAATTTCCATAGTCGTGAAGAGTTTGACCTCATTGGAGCCAAAAACATCTTCATTTCAAAGCACAGTTGCTTGGCCAGAGAGGCTTTTCGATCTTCATGGCTGAAAAGTTTCCTTGAGGTTTCTGGCACAGACTCATTATCGCTTTCACCCGAGTCTACTGGAATCTCAATTGGCCCAAAGAGTCCAATGCCAATGCAGCACATTCCATGCAAAAGTGTTTTACCTTCAGTTTTTGACCAGCATACAGGAGAATGTCCTCCTTTGGATGTTTTACCTCGATACGGAATGTCTAGAAATGTGCCTTCAGCTGGGTCCCTTCTAGGTTCACATCACAAAGCAGGAAGGAGTACCCGGAAGTGAATTCCCTTATGGGTGAGGAGATGGATGTAAGTGGAGCTAAAGCAGTTTTCCTTTCAAGGTAAAGCCTCTTTTCCACAGATGGTTTTCCCGTCTTTATTGCTGAACAGTTTCCTTGAGGTTTCTGGCACATGTTCATTATGCCTTACAGCTAGGTGGAATGGCATCTTAAGTGACTCAGCCAGGCCAATGCCACTGCAGCGCCTTCCACAGAGAACTTCTTTTCTTTTGGTTATGAGCTAACAGATGGAACAAAGTGACCTAAAAAGTAGGTTTTCAGTCCTTTTGAATAGCCCAGTAAAGTATTTAGGTTATGTTGCTTCTAGTTCCGCATTACAAAATAGGAAGGAGCACCTGGAAATGAATTTCCTTAGGTGTTAGGAGAAGTTGTGGGCATCTTCTACCTGGAGCCATCTTCCCCACAAAGCATGCCCCCACCCTGATTAGAACACAGTGGCATATCCTATAAAGGCTGTGCTTTTCTCTCAAACCCAGAAGACAGACCCTCCCCCAACCCTGCAAATCAACAACATCCACTTCCAAACAGAATACCAAAGAAAAGTCCATCCCACAGCCTTTTAAGAAGGAGCTGGTGTTTACGCTTCCATATTAAAAAAGGACCCACTTCACTGTTTTGGAAATGATTTACCTAACTCTAATTAGTAGTGTACTACAAGGAACTCTGACTTTTAGGGAACATATTTTCACATTTTTCTGCCGTTTTCTGTTTAATCAGTTGGCATTGGACTTCCTTCTCCGTGTATTTACTTGCCTAGGGTTCCCCATTTTTCTTACTGAAAGATGTTTTCTTTTTCCATAATTTAAAATTTTGCTTCCTTGTGTTTATAGAATTTTGTTATTTATAGATATGAACAATCCCATGTTAGTCTTATGTATATCCCATCCCCAATATTCCCACACCTCCAGGCCATCAAATAGCCCTCATGTAAGATCCCTGAGTTCAGAGCACATTGACAATAGTTATTTTTTCATATATGATAGTATACTGTTTCATGGTACTCTTTCCATATCTCTCACCCATGATTCCCTCTCATCAGTGTCCACATGTCTGTCAAGAACATGTTTTCTGGCTTACCTGTGCCAGCTACTCAGCATCACTGAGGATGTCCTCCTTGGGTTATGTAAAATTACCTTCACTCTCTCAATGCCGCCCATCTGATTTGTTGGCTGACAATTATTTTTCCCTCATCCCATGCACATCATCGCGCTTCCCTCTCAGGAGGTGTAAATGACAAACAAACTTACACATTGAAAGGCTCATAAAAGAGGCAACTGCTGTCAAGCAAAGATGCAGCATTAGAAATACTCGGGAATGTCTTCTTTTAGGGACTTGGGTGACAGTGTCCTCAAGCAAGAGGTGTCACTCTAGGACTCTGACATGGACCGGAGTGTCACAGGTTACTGATGAACCTCAGCCCTCAACAAGAGAAGCAACTGTCATGAACTTTAATAAATCAGGAGGGATCAGAGCTCTTAATACCCAAGTAAAGACCAAATTTCTGACACCATGAACTCCCGCCCCAACACACCATTTATATTGACCAGTCTCCACGTTTCTACAGTTACTCCATCTCTCCAATATGTCGGTTTCCTTGTGATATGTTTCTGCTTTCGGGAAAGACTGGCTTGCCCTGCTTGTCATAGAAACGAAAACATCATCACAACATTCTCAGTGCTGTTAGCATTCTATGGATACCAGGAAGGAACAATACATCAGATACAGACCATTGATGCCACTTTTCAACAGATATTTTGTGTCCATTCCATCGAAGGAGGAAGGAAGGAACGAATGGACAAACGGATTAGTAGAGACAGCATCTTCATGGAATAGGCAGTGAGGGGCAGGCATTGTCACCAAATGGGTTATGGAGAGAGTAATGTGAAAGGACAAGAGCTTCTGTTTTGTGTGAGCCATGCGCAATTAGGATGTGGTTTCCCTCAAGGACGCCCCTTTCAACCTACCATGACACATGAGGCCAGGGACATTTATACGAGGAGACTCCAAGGACTCAGGGTCAATGGATGCCTAGAGAGGGGAAAGCACAGGAGGATAACACACTGGGATGCCAGGGGGAGGAGAGTGAGGAACAGTGGCACTTCAGTTGGCTCTCCTGAGGTGACTGTTAGTTCGAGATGGCCCCAGGAACACCCTCGATCCAGGACCTTAGAACAAAACAAAGCCATCCCACTCCCCTTGCAACCCACAAGAGGACAGGCAGCTGGACTTTTGCATAACTGTGCACCAACCAAAGGAAGGCTTTCAATTGCTTCTTAGTGTGGAGGAAAGGGAGGGACGGACATAGCAGGACCTCCTTTCTAGGCTGTTGTCTCTGATTCTTTGCATCTGAGTGGACCTACCTACCAAGACCTGCCATCTCGCCTGTCTCTTACTGCTGTTGTTCAGCTGCTAAGTTGTGTCCAGCTAATGGCGAACCCATGGATTGCAGTCCTCCAGGCATCCCTGCCCTTCAGCGTCTCCCAGAGCTTGCCCAAACTCATGTCCACTGACGCAGTGATGCCATCCAAACATCTCGTCCTCAGTTGCCCCCTTCTCCTCTTGCCTTCAGTCTTTCCCAGCATCAGGGTCTTTGCCAGAGAGTCAGCTCTTCGCATCAGGTGGCCAAAGGATTGGAGCTTCAGCTTCAACATCAATCCCTCCAAAGAATATTCAGGGCTGATTTCCTTTAGGAGTGACTTGTTTGATCTACTTGCCATCCAAGGGAGGCTCAAGAGTCTTCTGCAACACCATACTTCAAAGGCATCAATTCTTCAGCACTCAGCCTTCTTATATGATCCAGTTCTCACATCATTCATGACTATTGAAAAAATCATAGCTTTGTCTTTATGCGCCTTGGTTGGCCAAGTGATGTCCCTGCTTTTGAACACGCTGCCTAGGTGTGTCGTAGCTTTTCTTCCAAAGAACAAGCATCTTTGAATTTTGTGGCTGCACTCCCCATCCGCAGTGATTTTCGAGCCCAAGCAAACGAAGTCTATTAAAGTTTCTGTTGTTTGTCTCTTTATTTGTCACGACGGATGGGACCAGATCCAATGATTTTTGGTTTTGAATATTGCGTTTTAGGCCAGTGTTTTCACTCTAATTTTCACTTTCATCAGGAGACTTTTCGTTCCTCCTTGCTTTCTGCTAGAAGGGTGATGTCACCTGGATATCTGAGGTTATTGATATTTCTCACAGCCATATTCATTCCACTTGTGCGTCCTGCAGACCACCATTTCACCTGGTACACATCTGGACATAAATAAGAAGGGTGACAATGTACAACACTGATGTCCTCCTTTCCCAGTTTGGAACAAGTTCGTTGTCCATGTCCAGTTCTAACTGTTGCATCTTGACTTAACTGCAGGTTTCCCAGAGGCAGGTAGAGGGTCTGGGATTCCCATCTCCTGAAGAATTTTCCACAATTGGTTGTGCTCCACACAGTCAAAGGCATGAGTGTAGTCAACGAAGCAGAAGTAGATGCTTTTCTGGAATTCGCTTGCTCTTTCTATGACCCAGTGGATGCTGGCAATTTGATCACTCCTTCCTCTGCCTTCTCTAAATTCAGCTTTTACTTCTGGACGTTTTTGGTTCGTATATGGGTGAACTTAGCCTGGATGATTTTCAGCATGATTTTGCTAGCGTGAAGCGTGTGAAGTGAACGTAACAGTGTGGTCATTTGAACAATCTTTCACAATGCCTTTCTTTAGGACTTGAACAAAACTGACTTTTCCAGTCCTGAGGTCATGGTTGGTTTTCCAAATTGGCTGACATATTGAGTGTAGCACTTTAACAGCATCATCTTGGACTATGTGAAAGAGCTCCTCTGGCTTTCCATCACCCCACTAGTTTTATGCCTAGCAATCCTTCCTAGAGCACACTTGACCTCACTCTCTAGGATGTTTGACTGTCCTCAAAGACATAAATCGAAGTAATATCTTCTATGACTTTCCCACTAGAATTATGGGAATAAGAACAAAAAGAAGTAAATGGGGCCTAATGAGACTTAAAAGCTTTTGCACAGCAAAAGGAACTACAAACAAGGTGAACAGATGACCTGCAGAATGGGAGAAAATCATAGCAAATGAAACAACCGACGAAGAATTAATTTCCAAAATATACAAGCAACTCAGACAACTCAACACCACAAAAACCAACAACTCAATCAAAAAATGGAAAAAAGACCTAAACAGACACCTCTCCAAAGACGACTTACCAATGGCCAAAAATCACATGGAAAGCTGCTCAACATGGCTCATTATTAGAGAAATGCAAATGAAAACTCTTCTGAGATATCACCTCACACCAGTCAGAATGGCCATCATCTCAAATCTGCAGATAATAAATGCTTGAGGGGTGCGGAATAAAGGGATCCCTCTTGCATTGCTGGTGGGAATGTTAATTGATACAGCCTCTATGGAAGACTGGATGGAGATTCCTTAAAAACTAAAAATAGTAGCAACATATGAACCAGCAATGTATTATTAGACTTATATCCTAATGAAATCAAAACTGAAAGAGGCACCTGTACCCCAATGTTCATTGCAGCTCTCTATACAATAGCCAGAACATGGAAGCAACCTAGATGTCCATCGACGAATGAATGGATACAGAAGCCCTAGTACATATATATAATGGATTACTACTCAGCTGTTAAAAGAAATGCAGAAGACTCAGTCCTAATGAGGTGGCTGGCTCTAGAACCTATCATCAAAAGTGAAGTAAGTCAAAAAGAGAAAGACCACTCCAGTATACTCACACACATATATGGACTCTAGTAGGATAGTCTTGCTAACACATGCTGGGAGCTCATGGAAAAACAGACAGAGCATAGACATAAGGACATTGTAGGGAAGAAATAAGGTGGGGTAGGCATGGAGGGAGTACCATGGAGACTGATACTGTCATGTCTGGAAAAATAGCTATTGTCATTATGCTAAGGGAATAGGAGTGCATACAATGGCATGGGGTGATTGTCTGGAGGGGTGGGTTGGGGAACGGGGTGGGTTGGCGACCAGGGATATGCATATGACTGATCTGCAAACATACATATCTGTGAACAACAAAACTCTGTAAAACTTTTAAAATAAAAATTTTAAAAAGATAATGTGTGCACCTGGCCACATAAGAGATACTCAGTTGCAGTCCAGGAAGGAGAGAGCAGACAGAAGGTGCATACAGAAGGAGCAAAAAGCGAACATATTTCAAAAATTACGTATTTCCAACATGGGGAAAAATATCCCTCGACATGCCAAACCCATAGCTTACACTCGACATGCAAACACACCCACAAGCAGTCACAGTCAAACTTTCCAAAACCAAAGCCCAAGGAAAGACCTTAAAACTGAAGAGAGCCAAACACACCTCATTATGGGGCAGGCACCACTTGTCACAGCTCGACGGAATTCTCTGGAGGCCAAAAAGGCAGAAAGGGAGCCATGGGGCATCAAGGAGGGCACTCTGGTTGGAAGACTGTGGCACTGGTGGTTCTGGACAAATCTCGGGAAGATATGTCAGCTCCTAGAACCCATAACCTTGGAAGAGGAATCCTCAGACCTCCGAGGACAGGAGGCTGCCCAGCTCTGTGGACTTCCATGAGGACATCCGGGGAAGAGTGCTTGAAACTGAGACCCTCCCAGTGATGATGGAAGAAGCTGATGAGCTTTCACCACCGTTTCAGCACCTGAGGGAAGGCCCCTACCCTTCCTCACCACCAGGTCCCCGCTCTGACCCAAATTCTTTCGCAGAGACTTCCCCAGTCTGTGGATGCTGGATTTTCCTTGGATTTTGGACCTAAGCCACATTTTGATTCTACCGTTCGCACTGACGTCACACATTCCTGTCCTTGTCATGTGCAGGCCAGTCACGGGCTTGACCATGAGAGGCGCAGGTACAGAGAGGAAGACACAGCCAGGTGTCTGATTTCCAGACCACCCATTGCCTTCCACCAACCCTGCTTGCAGACACTCTCAGGAAGCCAGATGGCAGAGGGAAAATTGGGGCAGCCAGAGTCCCATCTCAGTACCACTCATCAACACACAGGGATGGAGTGAGAAGCGTGGGCATCTTCTACCTGGAGCCTGCTTCTCCTCAAAGCAGGCCCATACCCTGATTACAACACAGTGGCATATCCTATAAAGGCTGTGCTTTTCTCTGGGAACACAGAAGACAGCCCCCCCCCCTCCTCCCTGCAAATCAACAGCATCCAATTCCAAACAGAATACCAAAGAAAAGTCCATCCCACAGCCTTTTAAGAAGGAGCTGGTGCTTATCTTTCCATAAAAAAGCCCCTGGCCACATAAGAGATACTCAGTTGCAGACCAGGAAGGGAGAGAGCAGACAGAAGGTGCACACAGAAGGAGCCAAAAGCGAACATATTTCAAAAATTACGTATTTCCAACATGGGGAAAAATATCCCTCGACATGCCAAACCCATAGCTTCCATTCGACATGCAAACACAACCACAAGCAGTCACAGTCAACCTTTCCAAAACTGAAGCACAAGGAAAGACCTTCAAACTGAAGAGACCCAAACACACCTCATTATGAGGCAGGGTCCACTTTTCCCAGCTCGATGGAATTCTCTGGAGACTAAAAAGGCAGAAAGGGAGCAATGGGGCTGAAGGAGGGCACCCTGGTTGGAAGACTGTGGCACTGGTGGTTCTGGACAAATCTCGGGAAGATATGTCAGCTCCTAGAACCCATAACCTTGGAAGAGGAGGCCTCAGAGCTTGGGCTCAGACTTCTGAGGACAGGAGGCTGCCCAGCTCTGTGGGCTTCCACGAGGAGATCTGGGGAAGGGTACATGAACCTGAGACCCCTCCCAGTGATGATGGAAGAAGCGGATGAGCTTTCACCACTGTTTCAGGACCTGAGGGGAAGGCCCCTACCACTTCCTCACCACTAAGTCCCCCGCTCAGACCCAAATCCCATCGGAGAGACTTCCCCAGTTTGTGGACGCTGGCCTTTCCTTGGAGCTTGGACCTAAGCCACATTATGGACTGACTGTTCCCACGGAAGTCACACATCGCTGTCCTTGTCGTGTGCAGGGCAGTCACAGGCATGACCGTGAGAGGAGCAGGTACAGAGAGGAAGACACAGCCAGGTGTCTGGTTTTCAGACCACCCGTTGCCTTCCACCAACCCTGCTGGCCGACACTCTCGGGAAGCCAGATGGCAGAGGGAAAATCGGGGCTGCCAGAGTCCCATCTCAGCACCACTCATCAACGCACAGGGATGGAGCTGAGAAGCGTGGGCATCTTCTATCTGGAGCCTGCTTCTCCTCAAAGCACGCCACTACTCTGATTAGAACACAGTGGCATATCCTATAAAGGCTGTGCTTTTCTCTGGGAACACAGAAGACAGCCCCCCCTCCTCCCTGCAAATCAACAGCATCCAATTCCAAACAGAATACCAAAGAAAAGTCCATCCCACAGCCTTTTAAGAAGGAGCTGGTGTTTACGCTTCCATAATAAAAAAGGAGCCACTTCACTGCTTTGGAAATTATTTACCTAACTCTAATTAGTAGTGTACTACGAGAAACTCTGACTTTTAGGGAACATATTTTCTCTCTCTTTCTTTCTTTTTCTGTTTAATCAGTCGGTATTGGGCTTTCTTCTCCATACATTTACTTGCCTTCGATTCCTCATCTTTCTTACTGAAAGGTGTTTTTTTTTTCCCATTTTTAAAAATTTTTCTTTCTTGTTTTTATAGAGTTTTGTTGTTTATAGATATGTGTAATCCCAGGTTAGTCACATGTGTATTCCATCCCCCACTTCCCACACCTCCAAGCCATGACATAGACCCCATGTAGGATCCCTGAGCTCACAGAACATTGACAAAAGTTATTTCTTTCACATATGATAGTATACGGTTCCATGATTCTCTTTCCATATCTCTCACCCATGATTCCTTATCACCAGTGCCACATGTCTGTAGAGAACATGTTTTCTGGTTTACCTGTGCCAGCTACTCAGCATCACGGATGATGTCCTCCCTGGGGACATCAAATTACCTTAACTCTCTCAATACTGCCCATCTGATTCATCGGATGACAATGATTTTCCCTCATACCATACGTATCCAAACGCTTCCCTCTCAGTAGCTGTAAATGACAAAGAACCTTATACAGTGAAAGGCTCATACAAGAGGCAACTGGTGTCAAGCAAAGATGCAGCATTAGAAATACTCGGGGATGTCTTCTTTCAGGCACTCGGGTGACAACATCCTCATGCAACGGGTGTCACTCTAGGACTCTGACATGGGCTGGAGTGTCACAGGTTACTGAGGTACCTCAGTCCTCGAAAAGAGGAGCAACTGCCATGGACTTTTATAAATCAGGAGGGATCAGAGCTCTTAATACCCAAGTAAAGACCATACTTCTGGCACCATGAACTCCCGTCCCCCACACACCACTTACATTGACTAGTCTCCACGTTCCTACATTTACTCCATCTCTCCAGTCTGTCGGTTGCCTTGTAAACTGTGTCTGTTTCCAGGAAAGACTGTTTTGCCCTGGTTATCATGGAACCGAGAATATCATCACAACATTATCAGTGCTGTTAGCATTCTATGGATAACATGAAGGACCAATACGTCAGATGAAGACCATTGGTTCCACTTTTAGACAGATAGCTTGTGGCCAATCCATTGAAGGAAGGAAGAAAGGCAGGAACGGATGGGCAAATGGATTATTAGAGACAGAATCATGGAATAGGCAGTGGGGACAGGGGTTGTCACCAAAGGTTATGGTCCCATTGGTGAAACAATGTGACCTAAATAGTAGGATGAAACAGTGGAACAATGTGACCTGAATAGGAGGTTTTCAGGTGATTTGAATGGCCTAGTAATGTAATTTTGGCTGTGTTACTTCTAGGTCCACATTACAATGTAGGAAGCACCACCCGGAAGTGAATTCCCTTAGGTGTAAGGAGATGGAGTAATGTCGCTAAAGGCTCTTTCCGTTCAGTTCAAGTCGCTTAGCCACAGAGACTTCTCCACCTTCATGACTTAACAGTTTCCTTGAGGTTTCAGGCACAAACTCATTATTGCTTACACCGGGGTGGAATGAAGTCTTAATTGGATGAAAGAGGCCAATACTAATACAGCTCATTCCATGGAGAAACCATTGTCCTTTGTTTGTTATCCAGCAAATGGAAGAATGTGTCCTTCATTAGAAGTTTTCACATTGTACAAAGGCCTATAAAGGTGCTTTCAGCTGTTGCACTCCAGGCCCACATTATAAAGCAGGAAAGAATACCCAGAAGTGAATTCCCTCAGGGTGATTCGATGGATATAAATGGAGCAAAAGTGTTTTCCTTTCGTTTCAAAAGTTCTTCTCCAGAGATGTTTTTCATCATCATTGCTGAATATTCTTCTTGAGGCATCCAGCAGAAACTCATTATTGCTGACACCTGGGTGGCCTATAGTCTTACTAGGTGCAATAAGGCCAAGGTCATGGCAGCTCAATCCTTGGACTAACTCCCACCGCCCACCACCACTTATATTGACCAGTCTCCACGTTTCTACAGTTACTCCATCTCTCCAATCTGTCGGCTGCCTTGTAAACTGTGTCTGTTTCCAGGAAAGACTGTTTTGCCCTGGTTATCATGGAACCGAGAATATCATCACAACATTATCAGTGCTGTTAGCATTCTATGGATAACATGAAGGACCAATACGTCAGATGAAGACCATTGGTTCCACTTTTAGACAGATAGCTTGTGGCCAATCCATTGAAGGAAGGAAGAAAGGCAGGAACGGATGGGCAAATGGATTATTAGAGACAGAATCATGGAATAGGCAGTGGGGACAGGGGTTGTCACCAAAGGTTATGGTCCCATTGGTGAAACAATGTGACCTAAATAGTAGGATGAAACAGTGGAACAATGTGACCTGAATAGGAGGTTTTCAGGTGATTTGAATGGCCTAGTAATGTAATTTTGGCTGTGTTACTTCTAGGTCCACATTACAATGTAGGAAGCACCACCCGGAAGTGAATTCCCTTAGGTGTAAGGAGATGGAGTAATGTCGCTAAAGGCTCTTTCCGTTCAGTTCAAGTCGCTTAGCCACAGAGACTTCTCCACCTTCATGACTTAACAGTTTCCTTGAGGTTTCAGGCACAAACTCATTATTGCTTACACCGGGGTGGAATGAAGTCTTAATTGGATGAAAGAGGCCAATACTAATACAGCTCATTCCATGGAGAAACCATTGTCCTTTGTTTGTTATCCAGCAAATGGAAGAATGTGTCCTTCATTAGAAGTTTTCACATTGTACAAAGGCCTATAAAGGTGCTTTCAGCTGTTGCACTCCAGGCCCACATTATAAAGCAGGAAAGAATACCCAGAAGTGAATTCCCTCAGGGTGATTCGATGGATATAAATGGAGCAAAAGTGTTTTCCTTTCGTTTCAAAAGTTCTTCTCCAGAGATGTTTTTCATCATCATTGCTGAATATTCTTCTTGAGGCATCCAGCAGAAACTCATTATTGCTGACACCTGGGTGGCCTATAGTCTTACTAGGTGCAATAAGGCCAAGGTCATGGCAGCTCAATCCTTGGACTAACAATTTACTCTCCGGTTTTGAACCTGTAAATTGAAGAAAGTGTCCCACACTGGTCCATTTCACTCCATACGTAAGGTCTAGAAAGGTGTTTTCGGCTGTGGCACATGTAGGTCCACAATACAAATCAGGAAGGAGTAACCGGAAGTGAATTCCCTTAGGGATGAGGCAATGGACGTGAATATAACTAAGAACGTTTTCCTTTTGAGGCAAAATCTCTTCTTCACAGATGGTTTTCCTGTCGTCATTGCTGAACAGTTTCCTTGAGGTATCTGGCACAGATTCATTATCGCTTACACCTTGGTGGACTGGCATCTTAATTGGCTCAAAAAGCCAAGGCCAATGCAGCACATTCCATGGAAAAATCATTGTTCCATTGCTTTTGGACCAGCAAATGGAAGAATGTGTCCTTCACTGGTCGTTTTCATTCCATACAAAAAGGGAAAAAAAAGGTTCTTTCTCCTGTGTTATATCTCGGTTCAAAACCCACCTCAGGACGGAGTACCCAGAAGAGAATTCCCTTAGGGATGAGGAGATGAATGTGAGTATAATGAAGAACGATTTCCTTTCGAGGCAAACCTCTTCTCCACAGACGGTTTCTCTCCTTATTGCTGAACAGTTTCCTGGTGGTTTCTGGCCCAGACTCATTATCGCTTTCACCTGGGTGGACTGGCATCTTAATTGGCTCAAAAAGCCAAGGCCAATGCAGCACATTCCATGGAAAAATCATTGTTCCATTGCTTTTGAACCAGCAAATGGAAGAATGTGTCCTTCACTGGTCGTTTTCATTCCATAAAAAAGGAAAAGAAAGGTTCTTTCTCCTGTGTTATATCTCGGTTCAAAACCCACCTCAGGACGGAGTACCCAGAAGAGAATTCCCTTAGGGATGAGGAGATGAATGTGAGTATAATGAAGAACGATTTCCTTTCGAGGCAAACCTCTTCTCCACAGACGGTTTCTCTCCTTATTGCTGAACAGTTTCCTGGTGGTTTCTGGCCCAGACTCATTATCGCTTTCACCTGGGTCAGTGGCGTCTTAATTGGCTCAATGACGCCAATGCCAACACAGCGCATTCCATGGAAAACCATTTTCCCTCTGGTTTTGAACCATCAAATGAAAATATGTCCTCATTGGACGTTTTCACACTTTACAGAATGTCTAGAAAGGTGCTCTGGGCTGTGCTACATCAAGGTCCACATTAAAAGCCGGAAGGAGTACCCAGAATTGAATTGCCTTAGGGATGAGAAGATGAAAATGAACATATCAAGCAACATTTCCTTTTGAGGCAAAGCCTCTTCTCCACAGATGGTTTTTCATCTTCCTTGCTAAAACGTTTCCTTGAGGTCTCTGGCACAGACTCATTGTTGCTTTCACCTAGGTGGAGTGCTGTGTGTATTGGTTCAACGAGGTCAATGCTGTTCCAGAACTTTCCATGAAAAACCATTTTGCTTTAGTTTTGAACCGGCAAATGGAAGAATTTCCTCCATTGGATGTTCTCACTCCATAATTATTTTCTAGAAAAGTTCTATTTGCAGTGTAATTCCTGTTCCACGTTAGAAAGCAAGAAGGAGTACCCGAAGTGAATTCACTTAGGGATGAGTACATGCACGTGAATATATCGGAAAACATTTTCCTTTCGAATCAAAACTCTTCTCCCCAGACGGTTTTTCTGTCTCCATTGCTGAACACTTTCCCTGAGGTTTCTGGCACAGACTTACTAACGCTTTCACCTGGCTGGAGTGGTGTCTCAGTTGGCTCAAGGAGGCCAATGTCAATGCAGCACATTCCATGTCAAAACCATTTTCCTTTCGGTTATGAACCAGCAACTGCAAGAATGTCCTCCATTGGATGTTTTCATTCATTACGGAAGGTCTAGAAAAGTTCTTTCGGCTGTGTAATATCTAGATCCACAAAACAAATCAGGAAGTTGAATCTGGAACTGAATTTCCGTAGTCCTGAAGATTCTGACCTAAATGGAGCCAAAACGTTTTCATTTCAAAGCAGAGTTGCTTGGCCAGAGCGGCTTTATCCATCTTCATGGTGGAACAGTTTCCTTGAGGTTTCTGGCACTGACTCATTATCGCTTTCACCTGGATGGAGTGGTGTCTCAGTTGGCTCAAGGAGGCCAATGTCAATGCAGCACATTCCATGTCAAAACCATTTTCCTTTCGGTTATGAACCAGCAACTGCAAGAATGTCCTCCATTGGATGTTTTCATTCATTACGGAAGGTCTAGAAAAGTTCTTTCGGCTGTGTAATATCTAGATCCACAAAACAAATCAGGAAGTTGAATCTGGAACTGAATTTCCGTAGTCCTGAAGATTCTGACCTAAATGGAGCCAAAACGTTTTCATTTCAAAGCAGAGTTGCTTGGCCAGAGCGGCTTTATCCATCTTCATGGTGGAACAGTTTCCTTGAGGTTTCTGGCACTGACTCATTATCGCTTTCACCTGGATGGAGTGGCATCTTAATCGGCTCGAGGAGACCAAGGCTAATGCAGCATATTCCACGGAAAAACCACTTTCCCTTCAGTTTTGAACCAACAAATTGAAGAAAGTACTCCATTGGACATTTTCACTCCATACTTAACATCTAGAAACGTGCTTTTGACTGTGTCACTTTTAGTTCCACATCACAAAGTTGGAAGGAGTATCCTGAAGTGAATTTTCTTAGGAATGAGGAGATGGACATGAAGATAACTGACTACATTTGCCTTTCAAGTTCAAGTCTCTTGTTCAGAGATGGTTTTTCTGTCTTCATGGCTAAAGAGTTTCCTTGAGATTTCTGGCACAGATCATTATCACTTTCACGTGGGTGGAGTGGAGTCTCAATTGGCCCAATGAGTGCAATGCCAATGCATATTGCCACAGATACTTTTCCCCTTCATGACTTATGAGTTTCCTTGAGGATTCAGGCACAAAGTCAGTGTTGCTTTCACATGGGTGAAAAGAAGTCTTAATTGGATGAAAGAGGTCAATGTTAATAGAGTCCAATCCGTGGAGAACCATTGTGCTTCAGTTTTTATCCAGCAAATGGAAGAATGTGTCCTTCATTAGAAGTTTTCACTTTGCACAAAGGCCTAGAAAGGTGCCTTCAGTTGCTGCCTCTAGGCCCACATTATAAAGCAGGAAAGAATACCTGGAAGTGAATTCTCCCAGGGTGATTCGATTGATATAAATGCAGCTAAAAGTGTTTTCCTTTCTTTGCAAATCCTCTTCTCCAGAGACAGCTTTTCCATCTTCATTGCTGAACATTCTCCTTGAGGTTTCCAGCAGAAACTCATTATCACTGACACCTGGATAGCGTGCAGTCTTAATAGGCTAATTGAGGCCAAGGCCAGGGCTATTCATTCCCTGGAAAAACCATTTGTCTTTGGTTTTGAACCTATAAAATGAAGAATCTGTCTTACACTGGTCTATTTCACTCCATACAGAAGGTCTAGAAAGGAGCTTTCGGCTGTGGCACTTGTAGGACCACATTACAAATCTAGAAGGAGTAACCAGAAGTGAATTGCCTTAGGGATGAGGAGATGGACGTGAATATAACTAAGAATGTATTCCTTTCGAGGCAAAACCTCTTCTCCACACACAGATTTCCTGTCGTCGTTGCTGAACAGTTCCTTTGAGGTTTCTGGCACAGACTCATTATCGCTTATGCCTTAGTGGACTGGCATCTTAATTGGCTCAAAGAGGCCAGTGCCAATGCTAATGCAAAACAGTCCATGAAAAAACATTTTCCGTTTGCTTTTGAACCAGCAAATAGAAGAATGTGTCCTTCACAGGCCATTTTCACTCCATACGAAAGGAAAAGAATGGTGCTTTCACCTGTGTTTCATCTGGGTCGCAACCCAACTCAGGACGGAATACCTGGAAGTGAATTCCTTTAGGGATGAGGAGATGGATGTGAGTATAATGAAGAACGTTTTGATTTAGAGGCAAACTTCTTCTCCCAGAAAGTTTTTCTGTCCTTAATGCTGTACAGTTTCCTTGTGGTTTCTGGCACAGACTCATTATCAGTAAAAACTTGCTGGAGTGGCGTCTTATTTGGCTCAATGAGGCCAATGCCAAAACAGCACATTCCACGGAAAAACAATTTTCCCTTCAGTTTTGAGCCAACAAATGGAAGATTGTCCTCCATTGGACATTTTCACTCCATACTTAAGTTCTAGAAATGAGCTTTCAGCTGTGTCACTTTTAGTTCCACATCACAAAGTAGGACAGAGTATCCTGAAGTAAATTTTCTTAGAGAAGCGGAGACGGACGTGAAGATAAATGAGTCCATTTTACTTTCAAGACAAAGTCTCTTGTTCAGAGACAGTTCTTCTGTCTTCATAGTTAAAGAGTTTCCTTGAGGTTTCTGGCACAGACTCATTATCAGTAAAAACTTGCTGGAGTGGCGTCTTATTTGGCTCAATGAGGCCAATGCCAAAACAGCACATTCCACGGAAAACAATTTTCCCTTCAGTTTTGAGCCAACAAATGGAAGATTGTCCTCCATTGGACATTTTCACTCCATACTTAAGTTCTAGAAATGAGCTTTCAGCTGTGTCACTTTTAGTTCCACATCACAAAGTAGGACAGAGTATCCTGAAGTAAATTTTCTTAGAGAAGCGGAGACGGACGTGAAGATAAATGAGTCCATTTTACTTTCAAGACAAAGTCTCTTGTTCAGAGACAGTTCTTCTGTCTTCATAGTTAAAGAGTTTCCTTGAGGTTTCTGGCACAGACTCATATTGCTTTCACCTGGGTGGAGTGGAGTCTCAATTGGCCCAACAAGTCCAAAGCTAATGCAGCACATTACATGCCAAACCATTTTCTTTCGGGTTTTGACAAGCAAACGTATGAATGTCTTCCTTTGGATGCTTTAGCTCGATACAGAATGTATAGAAATGGGCTTTCCATTGTGTCATTTCTGGGTCCACAGCACAAAGCAGGAAGGAGTACCCGGAAGTGAATTCCCTTATGGGTGAGGAGATTGAGGTAAGTGGAGCTAAATCAGTATTCCTTTCCAGGCAAAGCCTCTTTACCACAGACGGTTTTATATCTGTATTGCTGAACAGTTCCTTGAAGTTTCTGGTGCATGTTCATTATGCCTTCGAGCTGGGTGGAATGGTGTCTGAAATGGCTCAACCAGGCCAATGCCAATGCAGCGCATTCCACAGAGAACTTATTTTTCTTTTGGTTTTGAACTAACAGATGGAACAATGTGACCTAAATTGGAGGTTTTCAGTCCATTTGAATGGCCTAATCATGTAATTTTGACCTGTGTTACTTCTAGGTCCACATTACAATGTAGGAAGGAAATTAATTCTCTTAGGTGTTAGGAGATGGAGCAAATGTCGCTAAACGCTTTTTCCCATTGGTTCAAACTCCTTCGCCACAGAGTCTTTTCCACCTTCATGAATGGAATTTCCTTGAGGTTTCAGGCTGAAACTCATTGTTGCTTACACCTAGGTGGAATGAAGTCTGAATAGGAAGAAAGAGGTCAATGCTAATACAGCTCATTCCATGGTGAAAACCTTGTCCTTCAGTTTTAATCCAGCAAATGGAAGCATGTTTCCTTCATTAGAAGTTTTCACTTTGCACAAAGGCTTAGAAAGGTGCCTTTAGCTGCTGCACTCTAGGCCCACATTACAAAGCAGGAACGAATACCTGGAAGTGAATTCCCTCAGGGATGATTCGATTGATATAAATGGAGCTAAGATTGTTTTCCTTTCATTGCAAAACCACCTCTCCAGAGATGGCTTTTCCATCTTCATTGATGAATATTCTCCTTGAGGTTTCCAACAGAAACTCATTATCGCTGACACCTGGATGGCGTGCAGTCCTTATAGGCGCAAGGAGGCCAGGCCAGGGCAGCTCCTTCCATGGAAACACCATTTTCTCCTTGGTTTTGAACCCGCAAACTGAAAAATGTGTCCTACACTGGTCCATTTCACTGCATATGGAAGGTTTAGAAAGGAGCTTTCGGCTGTGGCACTTGTATGTCCACATTACAAATCAGGAAGGAATACCTGGAAGTGAATTCCCTCAGGGATGATTCGATTGATATAAATGGAGCTAAGATTGTTTTCCTTTCATTGCAAAACCACCTCTCCAGAGATGGCTTTTCCATCTTCATTGATGAATATTCTCCTTGAGGTTTCCAACAGAAACTCATTATCGCTGACACCTGGATGGCGTGCAGTCCTTATAGGCGCAAGGAGGCCAGGCCAGGGCAGCTCCTTCCATGGAAACACCATTTTCTCCTTGGTTTTGAACCCGCAAACTGAAAAATGTGTCCTACACTGGTCCATTTCACTGCATATGGAAGGTTTAGAAAGGAGCTTTCGGCTGTGGCACTTGTATGTCCACATTACAAATCAGGAAGGAATGACCGGAAGTGAATTCCCTTGGGGATGAGAAGATGGACATGAATATAACTAAGAAAGTTTTCCTTTCGAGACAAAACCTCATCTCCACAGACAGTTTTCCGTCTTCTTTGCTGAACAGTTTCCTTCAGGTTTCTGGCACAGACTCATTATCGCTTGCACCTTGGTGGAGTGATGGCTTAATTGGCTCAAAGAGGCCAAGGCCAATGCAGCACATTCCAAGGAAAAACATTTTCCCTTTTCTTTTGAAGCAGCATCTGGAATAATGTGCCCTTCACTGGTCATTTTCACTCCATACGAAAGGAAAAGAATGGTGCTTTTGCCTGTGATACATCTCGGCCACCTCCCAAATCAGGACGGAGTACCCAGAAGTGAATTCCCCTTTCAGATGAGGAGATGGATGTGAGTATAACGAAGAACGTTTTCCTTTCGAGGCAAACCTCTTCTCCACAGAAGGTTTTTCTGTCCTTATTGCTGAAGAGTTTCCTGGTGGTTACTGGCAGATACTCATTATCACTTTCACCTGGGTCAGTGGCATCTTAATTGGCTCAACGAGGTCAATGCCATTGCAGCACCTTCCACGAAAATAGCATTTTCGCCTTGATTTTGAACCGACAACTGGAAGAATTTCCTACATAGGATGTTTACACTCCATACTTATTATCTAGAAAATCACTTTCAGCAGTGTTATTCTTGTTCCACATTAGAAAGCAAGAAGGTGTACCGAAGTGAATTCATTTAGGGATGAGTACATGCACGTGAATATATCAGAAAACCTTTTCCTTTCGAATCAAAGCCTCTTCTCCAACAGACGATTTTTCCGTCTTCATGGCTGAAACTGTTCCTTGAGGTTTCTGGCACAGACTCAATATCGCTTTCACCTGGCTGGAGTAGAGTCTTAATTGGCTCAAGGAGGCCAATGTCAATGCAGCACATTCCACGAAAATAGCATTTTCGCCTTGATTTTGAACCGACAACTGGAAGAATTTCCTACATAGGATGTTTACACTCCATACTTATTATCTAGAAAATCACTTTCAGCAGTGTTATTCTTGTTCCACATTAGAAAGCAAGAAGGTGTACCGAAGTGAATTCATTTAGGGATGAGTACATGCACGTGAATATATCAGAAAACCTTTTCGTTTCGAATCAAAGCCTCTTCTCCACAGACGATTTTTCCGTCTTCATGGCTGAAACTGTTCCTTGAGGTTTCTGGCACAGACTCAATATCGCTTTCACCTGGCTGGAGTAGAGTCTTAATTGGCTCAAGGAGGCCAATGTCAATGCAGCACATTCCACGTCAAAACTATTTTCCCTTCAGTTTTGAACAAGCAACTGGAAGAATGTCCTCCATTGGACATTTTCACCCCATACGGAAGGTCTAGAAAGTTCTTTTGGCTGTGTCATATCTAGATTCACAATATAAAGCAGGAAGTAGAATCTGGAAATCAGTTTCCTTATTCGTGAAGAGTGTGACCTCAATGAAGCCAAAAAATCTTCATTTCAAAGCAACGTTGATTGGCCAGAGAGGCTTTTTCCATCTTCATGTCTAAACATTTTCCTTTAGGTTTCTTACACAGACTCATTATCGCTTTCACCTTGGTGGAGTGGAGTCTTATCTGGCTAAATCAGGTCAATGGAAATGCAGCACATTCCACATAAAACCATTCTCCTTCAGTTTTGAATCAGCAAATGGAAGAACGTGTCCTACACTGGTCATTTGCAATCCATACGGAGGTCTAGAAATGAGCTTTGGACTGTGTTACTGCCAGGTCCACATTACAAACCAGGAAGGAGTACACGGAAGTGAATTCCCTGAGGGGTGAGAAGATAGAGCTAAATGAAGCTAAAAGCACCTTAATTTCAAAACAAAGTGGTTTGGCCTCACAAACTGTTTCTGTTTTCATGGCGGAAGAGTTTGCTTGAGGTTTCTGGCACAGACTCATTATCGGTAACAACTGGGTTTAATGGAATCTTAATTGGCTGAACAAGGCCAATGCAAAACAGCACATTCCATGGAAAACCATTGTCCCTTCGGTTTTGAACCAACAATGGAAGAATGTCCTCCATTGGACATTTTCACTCCATACTTAAGGTCTAGAAACGTGCTTTCGGCTGTGTCACTTTTAGTTCCACATCCCAAGCAAGGAAGGGTTATCTTGAAGTGAATTTTCGTAGGGATGAGGAGACGGATGTGAAGATAACTCATTACATTTTCCTTTAGAGACAAAGTCTCTTGTTCAGAGATGGTTTTTCTGTCTTCATGGCGAAAGAGTTTCCTTGAGTTTTCTGGTACAGACTCATTTTCGCTTTCACCTGGGTGGAGAGGAGTCTCAATTGGCCCAAGGAGCCCAATGCCAATGCAGCACATTCAATGCAATAAACATTTTCCCTTCATTTTTTTTCCAGCAAATGGAACAATGTCCTTCTTTGGATGTTTTAACTCAATATGGAATGTCTAGAAATGGGCTTTCAACTGTGTCACATCTAGGTTCACATCACAAAGCGCTAAGAAGTAACCCAAAGTGAATTCCCTTACGGGTGAGGAGATTGAGGTAAGTGGAGCTAAACCAGTTTTCCTTTCAAGGCACAGCCTCTTTTCCACAGATGTTTTTCCATCTTTATTGCTGAACAGTTTCCTTGAGGTATCTGGCACAGACTCATTATCACTTTCACCTTGGTTGAGTGGTGTCTTAATTGGCCCAAGGAGCCCAATGCCAATGCAGCACATTCAATGCAATAAACATTTTCCCTTCATTTTTTTTCCAGCAAATGGAACAATGTCCTTCTTTGGATGTTTTAACTCAATATGGAATGTCTAGAAATGGGCTTTCAACTGTGTCACATCTAGGTTCACATCACAAAGCGCTAAGAAGTAACCCAAAGTGAATTCCCTTACGGGTGAGGAGATTGAGGTAAGTGGAGCTAAACCAGTTTTCCTTTCAAGGCACAGCCTCTTTTCCACAGATGTTTTTCCATCTTTATTGCTGAACAGTTTCCTTGAGGTATCTGGCACAGACTCATTATCACTTTCACCTTGGTTGAGTGGTGTCTTAATTGGCTCAAAGGGCCAATGCCATTGCAGTGCATTCCAGGGAAAAAACCATTTTCCCTTTGCTTTTAAATGAGCAACTGGAATAATGTGTCCTTCACGGGTCATTTTCACTCCATACAAAAGTAAATGAATGTTGCTTTCACCTGTGTTACATCTCGGTCCACAACCCAAATCAGGACGGAGTACCCAGAAGTGAATTCCATTAAGAATGAGGAGATGGATGTGAGTATAAGGAAGAATGTTTTCCTTTCGAGGCAAACCTCTTCTCCACAGATGCTTTTTCTGACCTTATTGCTGAACAGGTCCTGGTGGTTTCTGGCCCAGACTCATTATCGCTTTCAGCTGGGTCAGTCATGTATTAATTGGTGCATGAGGCCAATGCCAACACAGCACATTCCATGGAAAACCATTTTCCCTCTGGTTTTGAACAAGAAAATGAAAATATGTCCTCACTGGACGATTTCACTCTTTACAGAAGGTCTAGAAAGGTGCTCTGGACTGTGTCACATCAAGGTCCACATTACAAAGCCAGATGGAGTACCCGGAAGTGAATTGCCTTAGGGATGAGGAGATGAAAATGAACATATTGAACAACATTTCCTTTCAAGGCAAAGCCTCTTCTCCACAGATGGTTTTTCTGTCTTCTTTGCTGAACGGTTTCCTTAATGTTTCTGGCAGAGACTCATTTTCCTATCACCTGGGTGGAGTGGAGTCTCAATTGTCCCAATGAGTCCAGTGCCCAGGCAGCACATTCCATGCAAAACTATTTTCCCTTCGGTTTTGACCAGCAAACGGAAGAATGTCCTCCTTTGGATGTTTTAGTTCGATACAGAATGTCTAGAAATGTGCTTTCAGCTGTGTCACTCCTAGGTTCACATCACAAAGCAGGAAGGTGTACCTGGAAGTCAATTCCTTACAGGTGAGGAGATTGAGGTAAGTGGAGCTAAACCAGTTTTTTTTTTTTCAAGGCAAAGTCTTTTTCCACAGAGCTTTTTCCATCTATATAGCTGAACAGTTTCCTGAGGTTTCTGGGACATGTTCATTATGCTTACATCTGGGTGGAATGGCATCTGAAATGTCTCAACTAGGCCATTGCCATCGCAGCATTCACAGAGAACTTATTTTTCTTTTGGTTATTAACCAACAGATGGAACAATGTGACCTAAATAGGAGGTTTTCTGTCCATTTGAATGGTCTAGTAATGTAATTTTGGCCATGTTACTCCTAGGTCCACATTACAAAGTAGGAAGGAGCACCCGGAAGTGAATTCCTTACAGGTGAGGAGATTGAGGTAAGTGGAGCTAAACCAGTTTTTTTTTTTTCAAGGCAAAGTCTTTTTCCACAGAGCTTTTTCCATCTATATAGCTGAACAGTTTCCTGAGGTTTCTGGGACATGTTCATTATGCTTTACATCTGGGTGGAATGGCATCTGAAATGTCTCAACTGGGCCCAAATTGCCATCGCGGGCATTCGACAGAGAACTTATTTTTCTTTTGGTTATTAACCAACAGATGGAACAATGTGACCTAAATAGGAGGTTTTCTGTCCATTTGAATGGTCTAGTAATGTAATTTTGGCCATGTTACTCCTAGGTCCACATTACAAAGTAGGAAGGAGCACCCGGAAGTGAATTCCCTTAGGTGTTAGGAGATGGAGTAAATGTCACTACACACTTTTCCCATTCAGTTCAAAGTTACTTCGCCACAGAGACTTTTCCACCTTCATGACTTAACAGTTTCCTTGAGGTTTCAGGCACAAACTCTGTATTGTTTACACCTGGGTGAAATGAAGTCTTAATTTGATGAAAGAGGCCAGTGCTAATACAGCCCATTCCATGGAGAAACCATTTTCCTTACGTTTTAATCCAGCAAATGGGACAATGTGTCCTTCATTAGAAGTTTTCCTTCGTACAAAGGCCTAGAAAGGTGCTTTCAGCTTTGGCACTCTAGGTCCCCATTACAAACCAGGAAAGAATATACAGAAGTGAATTCCTCAGGGTGATTAGATTGATATAAATGGAGATAAAAGTGTTTTCATGGGCTTCCCTGGTGTTCCAGTGTGTAAGGACACCGCCTTGCAGTGCGAGGGGTGCCAGTTTGATTCCTGGCCTGGGAAGATCCCATGTGCCATGGAGCGAATGGCCCGATGTGTCCAATTACCGAGCCAGAGCTCTGAGTGCATGCGCCCAGAGCCAGCGCTCTGCAACAACAGACGCCACAGCGATGGGAGGCCTACAGGAGCCAAGGAACAAAGACGGATGAAAATAGAGAAATGAAAGACCAGTAGAAGTGGCCCACCTGCTCCCTCCCTCCCCAAGCCGAACCCTGACCAAAATAAATAAATAAATAAATAAATCTTTAAAAAAAGTGTTTTCCTTTCGTAGCAGAGCCTCTTCTCCAGAGAGGTTTCTTCCATCTTCATTGATGAATATCCTCCTTGAGGTTTCCATCAGAAACTCATTATTGCTGACACCTGGGTGGTGTGCAGCCTTAATAGGTGAAATGAGGCCCAGGCCAGGCAGCTCATTCCACGGAAATGCCATTTTCTCTTGGTTTTGAACCTGTCAATTGAAGAACGTGTCCTAACAAGTACATTTCACTCCATATGGAAGGTCTAGAAAAGTGCTTTCGGATTGGCACTTCTAGGTTCACATTACAAATCAGGAAGGAGTATACAGAAGTGAATTCCTCAGGGTGATTAGATTGATATAAATGGAGATAAAAGTGTTTTCATGGGCTTCCCTGGTGTTCCAGTGTGTAAGGACACCGTCTTGCAGTGCGAGGGGTGCCAGTTTGATTCCTGGCCTGGGAAGATCCCATGTGCCATGGAGCGAATGGCCCGATGTGTCCAATTACCGAGCCAGAGCTCTGGAGTGCATGCGCCCAGAGCCAGCGCTCTGCAACAACAGACGCCACAGCGATGGGAGGCCTACAGGAGCCAAGGAACAAAGACGGATGAAAATAGAGAAATGAAAGACCAGTAGAAGTGGCCCACCTGCGTCTCTCCGTCCCCAACCTGAGCCCTGACCAAAATAAATAAATAAATAAATAAATCTTTAAAAAAAGTGTTTTCCTTTCGTAGCAGAGCCTCTTCTCCAGAGAGGTTTCTTCCATCTTCATTGATGAATATCCTCCTTGAGGTTTCCATCAGAAACTCATTATTGCTGACACCTGGGTGGTGTGCAGTCTTAATAGGTGAAATGAGGCCCAGGCCAGGCAGCTCATTCCACGGAAATGCCATTTTCTCTTGGTTTTGAACCTGTCAATTGAAGAACGTGTCCTAACAAGTACATTTCACTCCATATGGAAGGTCTAGAAAAGTGCTTTCGGATTGGCACTTCTAGGTTCACATTACAAATCAGGAAGGAGTAACCGGAAGTGAATTCCCTTAGGGATGAGGAGAAGGACATGAATATAACTAAGAACGTTTTCCTTTCGAGGCAAAACCTCTTCTCCACAGATGGTTTTCCATCGTCATTGCTGAACAGTTTCCGTGAGGTTTCTGGCACAAACTCATTATCGCTTACACCTTGGTGGAGTGGTGTCTTAATTGGCTCAAAAGGCCAATGCCATTGCAGTACATTTGACGGAAAAGGCATTTTCCTTTTGCTTTTGAACCAGCAAATGAAAGAATGTGTCCTTCACTGGTCATGGTCACTGCATACGAAAGGAAAATAATGGTGCTTTGGCCTGTGTTACATCTCGTCCACAACCCAATTCAGGATGGAGTACCCGGAAGTGAGTTCCCTTAGGTATGAGGGGATGGATGAGTATAAAGAAGAACCTTTTCCTTTCGAGGCAAACCTCTTCTTCACAGACGGTTTTTCTGTCCTTATTGCTGAACAAATTACTTGTGGTTTCTGGCACAGACTCATTATGGCTTTCACCTGGGTCTGTGGCGTCTTAATTGGCTCAACGAGGCCACTACCAATGCAGTACATTCCATGGAAAATGATTTTCCCATTGGCTTTGAACGAGCGAATGGAAAATGTCTTCCATTGGATGCTCTCAGTCTTTACAGAAGGTCTAGAAAGGTACTCTGGACTGTGTTACATCAAGGTCCCCATTACAAAGATGGAAGGAGTACCTGGAAGTGAATTGCCATAGGGATGAGAAGATGAATATGAACATATCAAACAACATTTCCTTTTGAGGCAAAGCCTCTTCTCTATAGTTGTTTTTTCGGTCTTTGCTGAACGGTTTCCTTGAGGTTTCTGGCACAGACTCATTGTCGCTTTCACCTGGGTCTGTGGCGTCTTAATTGGCTCAACGAGGCCACTACCAATGCAGTACATTCCATGGAAAATGATTTTCCCATTGGCTTTGAACGAGCGAATGGAAAATGTCTTCCATTGGATGCTCTCAGTCTTTACAGAAGGTCTAGAAAGGTACTCTGGACTGTGTTACATCAAGGTCCCCATTACAAAGATGGAAGGAGTACCTGGAAGTGAATTGCCATAGGGATGAGAAGATGAATATGAACATATCAAACAACATTTCCTTTTGAGGCAAAGCCTCTTCTCTATAGTTGTTTTTTCGGTCTTTGCTGAACGGTTTCCTTGAGGTTTCTGGCACAGACTCATTGTCGCTTTCACCTGGGTGGAGTGACATCTTAATTGGTTCAACGAGGTCCATGCCATTGCAGCACATTCCATGGAAAATCATTTTGCTTTGGTTTTGAACAGGCAGATGGAAGAATTTCCCCATTGGACGTTCTCACTCCATACTTAACATGTAGAAAAGTTATTTTGGCAGTGTTATTCTTGTACCACATTAGAAAGCAAGAAGGAATATGCGAAGTGAATTCACTTCGGGATGAGTAGACGGATGTGAATAAATCGGAAAATGTTTTCCTTTGGAATCAAAGCCTCTTCTCCCTAGACGGTTTATCGGTCTCCGTTGCTGAACACTTCCTTGAGGTTTCTGGAACAGACTCATTATCGCTTTCACCTTGCTGGAGTGCAGTCTTATTTGGCTGAACGATGTCAATAGGAAATGCGCACATTCCTCAAAATAACAATTATCCCTTCAGTTTTGAATCAGCAAATGGAAGAACGTGTCCTACACTGGTCATTTGCTATCTAAACAGGAGGGATAGAAATGAGCTTTGGGTTACATTACTGCCTGTTCCGCATTACAAACTGGAACAGAATACACAGAATTGAATTTCCTGAAGGGTGGGAATATAGAGTTAAATAAAGCTAAATGCGTCTGAATTTAAAAACAAAGTGGCTTGGCCTCAGAGACTTTTTCCGCTCATGTTATAAGTGTTTCCTTGAGTTTTCTAGCGCAGACTCATTATCAGCAACAACTGGGTGAAGTGCAATCTTAATTGGTTCAATGGGGCCAATGCCAAAACAGCACATTCCACGAAAAATAATTTTCCCTTTGGTTTTGAACCAACAAATGCAAGAATGTCCTCCTTTCGACATTTTCACTCCATACTTAAGGTCTAGAAACATGTTTTTGGCTGTGTCACTTTTAGTTCCACATCCCAAAGTAGGAGGGAGTATCCTGAAGTGAATTGCCTTAGGGATGAGGAGACGGACGTGAAGATAACTGACTACATTTTCCTTTTGAGACAAGGTCTCTGAATAAGAGATAGCTTTTCTTTCTTCATTGCTAAAGAGTCTCCTTGAAGTTTTTGGCACAGAATCATTATTGCTTTCACCTGGGTGAAGTGGAGTCTCAATTGGCCCAACGAGTCCAATGCCAATGCAGCACATCCCATGCAAAACCATTTTCCCTTTGGTTTTGAACCAACAAATGCAAGAATGTCCTCCTTTCGACATTTTCACTCCATACTTAAGGTCTAGAAACATGTTTTTGGCTGTGTCACTTTTAGTTCCACATCCCAAAGTAGGAGGGAGTATCCTGAAGTGAATTGCCTTAGGGATGAGGAGACGGACGTGAAGATAACTGACTACATTTTCCTTTTGAGACAAGGTCTCTGAATAAGAGATAGCTTTTCTTTCTTCATTGCTAAAGAGTCTCCTTGAAGTTTTTGGCACAGAATCATTATTGCTTTCACCTGGGTGAAGTGGAGTCTCAATTGGCCCAACGAGTCCAATGCCAATGCAGCACATCCCATGCAAAACCATTTTCCTTCGGTTTTGACCAGCAAATGGAGGAATATCCTCCTTTGGAAGTTTTATCTTGATACATAATGTCTAGAATTGGGCTTTCAGCTGTGTCACTTCTAAGTTCACATCAAAAGGAGGAAGGAGTTCCCAGAATTGTATTCCCTTACAGGTGAGGAAATTGCGTTAAGTGGAGCTAAACCAGTTTTCCTTTCAAGGCACAGCCTCTTTACCACAGATGGTTTTTCCATCTTTATTGCTGAATAGTTTCCTTGAGGTTTCTGGCACATGTTCTTTATGCCTTACAGGTGGGTGGAATGGTGTCTGTAATTGCTCAACCAGGCCAATGCCAATGCAGCTCATTCCATGGAGAATTGATTTTTCTTTTTCTTTTTTTAATTTATTTATTTATTTATTTATTTATTTATTTTTGTACATGTATGTTCCCAGATCAATTAGATGCATATCCCTTGGC
The DNA here is from genome assembly GCA_022376925.1 of Tragulus kanchil. Classification (NCBI taxonomy): domain Eukaryota; kingdom Metazoa; phylum Chordata; class Mammalia; order Artiodactyla; family Tragulidae; genus Tragulus; species Tragulus kanchil. The sequence continues at coordinate 412,453 of JAIOJX010000018.1, forward strand.
CCTCCCCCCACCCAGGTTCCCCCCCCCATCCCTCCAGACCATTGCTCCAAGTGGTTGTAGGTACTCCTATTCCCTAGCACAATGACAATAGCTATCTTTTCTACACATGACAGTATAGGTTCCCATGTTACTCCCTCCCATTGTTCGGTCTCCACAATGTCTTTATGTCTATTCTCTGTTTTTTCATGAGTTCACTGTGTGTGTTATCATGACCATCTTACTAGATCCCATATATATGAGTTAGTATACTATACTTGTCTTTCTATTTTTGACTTACTTCACTTTTTATGATAGGTTCTAAAGCCAGCCACCTCATTAGGACTGAGTCTTCTGCATTTCTTTTAACAGCTGAGTAGTATTCCATTGTATATATGTACCAGAGCTTCTGGATCCATTCATTTGTCGATGGACATCTAGGTTGCTTCCATGTTCTGGCTATTGTATAGAGAGCTGCAATGAACATTGGGGTACAGGTGCCTCTTTCAGTTTTGATTTCATCAGGATATAGGCCTAATAGTGGGATTGCTGGGTCATAGGGTGCTTCTATTTTTAGTTTTTCAAGGAATCTCCATATTGTCTTCCATAGAGGTTGTATTAATTTACATTCCCACCAGCAATGCAAGAGGGTGATTTTTCTTTGGTTATGAACTAACAGATGGAACAATGTGAGCTATATAGGAGGCTTTCTGTCCATTTGATTGGCCTAGTCTTGTAATTTTGACTATGTTACTTCTAGGTCCACATTACAAAGTAGCAAGGAGCACCCGGAAGTGAATTCCTTAGGGGTTAGGAGCTGGAGTAAATGCTGCTAAACATTTTTTCCTTCGGTTCAAAGTCGCTTCAGCAAAGAGACTTTTCCGTCTTCATGACTTGACAGTTTCCGTGAGATTTCAGGCACAAACTCATTATTGGTTACACCTGGATGGAACGAAGTTCTAACTGGATGAAAGAGGCCAGTGCTAGTACAGTCCATTCCATGGAGAAACCATTTTCCTCTAGTTTTAATCCAGAAAAGAAACAATATTTTCTTCATTAGAAGTTTTCACTTTGTACGAAGGCCTAGAAAGGTGCTTTCAGCTATCGCACTCTAGTTCCACATTACAAAGTAGGAAAGAATACCCGGAAGTGAATTCCCTCAGGGATGATTCAATTGGTATAAATGGAGCTAAAAGTGTTTTCCTTTCATTGCAAAACCTCTTCTCCAGAGATGGCTTTTCCATCATCATTGTTGAATATTCTCCTTGAGGTTTCCAGCAGAAACTCATTATTGCTGACACCTGGGTGGTGTGCCGTCTTAATAGGCGAAATGAGGCCAATGTCATGGAAGGTCATTCCCCAGAAACACCATTTTCTCTTCGGTTATGAACCTATAAATTGAAGAGTGTGTCCTACACGGGTCCATTTCACTTCATAGAAAAGGTCTAGAAAGGTGCTTTCGACTGTGACACTTGTAAGTTCACATTACAAATCTAGAAGGAGTAACCAGAAGTGAATTCCCTTAGGGATGAGGAAATGGACGTGAATATAATGAAGAACGTTTTCCTTTCGAGGCAAAACCTCTTCTCCACAGACAGTTTTCCCATCGCTATTGTTGAACCGGTTCCTTGAGGTTTCTGGCACAGACTCATTATCGCTTCCACCTGGATGGAACGAAGTTCTAACTGGATGAAAGAGGCCAGTGCTAGTACAGTCCATTCCATGGAGAAACCATTTTCCTCTAGTTTTAATCCAGAAAAGAAACAATATTTTCTTCATTAGAAGTTTTCACTTTGTACGAAGGCCTAGAAAGGTGCTTTCAGCTATCGCACTCTAGTTCCACATTACAAAGTAGGAAAGAATACCCGGAAGTGAATTCCCTCAGGGATGATTCAATTGGTATAAATGGAGCTAAAAGTGTTTTCCTTTCATTGCAAAACCTCTTCTCCAGAGATGGCTTTTCCATCATCATTGTTGAATATTCTCCTTGAGGTTTCCAGCAGAAACTCATTATTGCTGACACCTGGGTGGTGTGCCGTCTTAATTGGCGAAATGAGGCCAATGTCATGGAAGGTCATTCCCCAGAAACACCATTTTCTCTTCGGTTATGAACCTATAAATTGAAGAGTGTGTCCTACACGGGTCCATTTCACTTCATAGAAAAGGTCTAGAAAGGTGCTTTCGACTGTGACACTTGTAAGTTCACATTACAAATCTAGAAGGAGTAACCAGAAGTGAATTCCCTTAGGGATGAGGAAATGGACGTGAATATAATGAAGAACGTTTTCCTTTCGAGGCAAAACCTCTTCTCCACAGACAGTTTTCCCATCGCTATTGTTGAACCGGTTCCTTGAGGTTTCTGGCACAGACTCATTATCGCTTCCACTTTGGTTGAGTAGCATCTTAATTGGCTCAAAGAGGCCAATGCGAATGCTGGACATTCCATGGAACAACCATTTATCCTTTTCTTTTGAACCAACAAATGGAAGAATGTGTCCTTCACTGGTCATTTTTACTCCATACCAAAGGAAACATATCGTGCTTTCACCTGTGCTTCATCTCAGTCCACAACACAAATCAGGACAGAGTCCCCAGAAGTGAATCTTTTAGGGATGAGGAGATGGATGTGATTATAATGGGGAATGTTTTCTTTTCAATTGAAACCTTTTCTCCACAGATTTTCTGTCCTTATTTATTGCTGAACAGTTTCCTGGTGGATTCTGGCACCGACTCATTATTTCTGCCACCTTGGTGGATTGAGTCTTAATTGTCTCAATGAGACAAATGCCAATGCAGCACATTCCTGGAAAAACCATTTTCCCTCTGGTTTTGAACAAGAAAATGGAAAATGTCCTCCATTGGACATTTTCACTCTTACAGAAGGTCTAGAAAGGTGCTCTGAGCTGTGTCACATCAAGGTCCATATTACAAAGCCAGATGGAGTACCCGGAAGTGAATTGCCTTAGGGATGAGGAGATGAAAAAGAACATATTGAACAACATTTCCTTTCAAAGCAAAGCCTCTCTCCACAGATGTTTTTTCCGTCTTCTTTGCTGAGTGGTTTCCTTGAGGTTTATGGTATGGACTCATTGTCGCTTTTGCCTGGATGGAGTGTCGTCTTAATTGGCTCAGAGGCCAATGCCAATGTAGCACATTCCACGTAAAACCACTTTCCCTTCAATTTTGAAGGAGCAACTGGAAGAATGCCCTCCATTGGACGTTTTCACTCAATACGGAAGATCTAGAAAAGATCCTTTGGCTGTGTTATATCTAGTTCCAGAAAACAAAGCAGCAAGTAGAATCTGAAATAAATTTTCTTAGTCTTGAAGAATTTGACCTCAATGGAGCCAAAAACATCTTCATTTCAAAGCTAAGTTGCTTGGCTAGAGAGGCTTTTTCCATCTTCATGACTGAACAGTTTCCTTGAGGTTTCTGGCACAGACTTATTATTGCTTACACCTGGGTGGAGTGGAGTCTTAATTGGCTCAACGAGGCCAATGGCAATGTAGCACATTCCGCAGAAAATCCATTTTCTCTTCAGTTTTGAATCAGCAAATTGAAGAACGTGTCCTACCCTGGTCACTTCCAATCCATACTGGAGGTCTAGAAATGAGCTTTGGGCTGTGTTACTGCCAGGTCCACATTACAAAACGGGAAGGAGTAAACGGAATTGAATTCCCTGCAGAGTGAGAAGATAGAGTTAAATAAAGCTAAAAGCATCTTAATTTCAAAACAAAGTGGCTTGGTCTCACAGTCTGTTTCCATTTTCATGGGGAACAGTTTCCTTGAGGTTTCTGGCACAGACTCATTATCGGTAGCAACAGGGTGGTGTGGAATCTTATCTGGCTGAATGAGGCCAATGGAAATGCAGCACATTCCGCAGAAAATCCATTTTCTCTTCAGTTTTGAATCAGCAAATTGAAGAACGTGTCCTACCCTGGTCACTTCCAATCCATACTGGAGGTCTAGAAATGAGCTTTGGGCTGTGTTACTGCCAGGTCCACATTACAAAACGGGAAGGAGTAAACGGAATTGAATTCCCTGCAGAGTGAGAAGATAGAGTTAAATAAAGCTAAAAGCATCTTAATTTCAAAACAAAGTGGCTTGGTCTCACAGTCTGTTTCCATTTTCATGGTGGAACAGTTTGCTTGAGGTTTCTGGCACAGACTCATTATCGGTAGCAACAGGGTGGTGTGGAATCTTAATTGGCTCAATGAGGCCAATGCCAAAACAGCAAATTCCACAATAAAACCTTTCTCCTTCGGTCTTGAACCAAGAAATGGAAGAATGTCTTCTACTGGACATTTTAACTCCATATTTAAGGTCTAGAAACGTGCTTTCGGGTGTGTCATTTTTAGTTCCACATCCCAAAATAGGCAGCAGTATCCTGAAGTGAATTTTCTCAGGGTTAAGGGATGGATGTGAAGATAACTGACTACATTTTCCTTTCGAGACAAAGTTGTTGTGGACACCTGGAGACATGTTTGTTTCTCACAAAAATTAAGAAAGATATCTGGACTAAACAGACAATTGCCTCCTCACACTAAGGATGAGTGTTGACTGCAAACCTTGCCTCACTGAGACCAATACAGAACACAAAGGTTCTTCCTCTTACCACTTTTAATGTTAATGAAACAGTTTCCAAACTCTGAGTGCCCTTTGTAACTTAAGAATTGTAAGAATGTTTCTCCTCAAGAGCAAAGGTGTTGGTAGAGGAGTAAAGGGCTCAGGTGATGACCTCTTTACATCTTTAGAGAGACAAAACCTTCTTCATGATTATTAATTAGCTTGAGGTTTCTAGTTGGAATAAATATAAAAATGGTGGGCGCAGATTGTGCATTAGACTCGCCCATGGATTTTGGCTGAGCCCGATGGGGTCGAGATTCTCCAGCTCTGGGGTAAGAACATCTGTTTACATTTGGTTGAGTTCTGATTATTTCTGATTACCTGTGCTTGCTTTTCTTTGATGATTACTAAACCCACTCTTGGCTTGACAATACTTGAGACCACGATACTTTATTGTCGAAGTCCGAGACTCACACCCTGAGGGGACCTCGCCATGTTCATGGATAAGTCTCTGACCTATTTAACATAGTATCTCATAGTGATAACTAGTGATAATAGTAATCTGAGTAAGCTCGAACACTGTGCCCACGACAAAGTCTCCTGTTCAGAGACGGTTTTCTGTCTTCATGGCTAAAGAGTTTCCTTGAGGTTTCTAGCACAGACTCATTATCGCTTTCACCTGGGTGGAGTGGAGTCTCAATTGGCCCAACGAATCCAAAACCAATGCAGCACATTCCATGCAAAACCATTTTGTCCTCGGTTTTGACCAGCAAATGGATGAATGTCTTATTTTGGAGGTTTTAGCTCGATACTGAATGTCTGGAAATGTGCTTTCAGCTGTGTCACTCCTAGGTCTACACTACAAAGCAGGAAGGAGTACCTGGAAGTGAATTCCTTACAGGTGAGGAGATTGAGGTAAGTGGAGCTAAACCGGTTTTCCTTTCAAGGCAAAGTCTCTTTTCCACAGACGGTTTTTCTGTCTTTATTGCTGAACAGTTTCCTTGAGGTTTCTGGTACAGACTCATCATCACGTTCACCTGGGTGGAGTGGTGTCTTAATTGATTCAACGAGGTCAATGCCATTACAGCACATTCCACAGAAAACCATTTTCCTTTGGTTTTGAACTGGCAAATGGAAGAATTTCCTCCGTTGGACGTTCTCACTCCATACTTATTATCCAGAAAATTCTTTAGGAAGTGCTATTTTGTTCCACATTAGAAAGTAAGAAGGATTAACAGAAGTGAATTCGCTTATGGATGAGTAGATGGACGTGAATATATTGGAAAACTTTTTCCTTTCGAATCAAAAACTCTTCTACACAGACGGTTTTTCAATCTCCATTGCTGAACACTTTCCTGAGGTTTCTTGTATAGACTGATTACTGGATTCACCAGGGTTTAGTGCCATCTTAATTGGCTCAAGGAGGCCAATGCCAATTCAGCACAGCCCACGGAATAACCATTTCCCTTTGATTCTGTACCACCAAATGAAAGTTTCTCTCCATTGGATGTTTTCACACCATACTGAAGGTTTAGAAAGGAGTATTCATCTATGGCACTTCTAGTTCCAAATTACAGAGCAGGAAGGAGTACCCGGAAGTGAATTCCCTAAGGGATGAGGAGATGGATGTGAATCTAACTAAGAACATTTTCCTTTCCAGGCAAAACCTCTTCGCCACAGACAGTTTTCCCATCTCCACTGCTGATCAATTTCCTGAGGTTTCTTGTATAGACTGATTACTGGATTCACCAGGGTTTAGTGCCATCTTAATTGGCTCAAGGAGGCCAATGCCAATTCAGCACAGCCCACGGAATAACCATTTCCCTTTGATTCTGTACCACCAAATGAAAGTTTCTCTCCATTGGATGTTTTCACACCATACTGAAGGTTTAGAAAGGAGTATTCATCTATGGCACTTCTAGTTCCAAATTACAGAGCAGGAAGGAGTACCCGGAAGTGAATTCCCTAAGGGATGAGGAGATGGATGTGAATCTAACTAAGAACATTTTCCTTTCCAGGCAAAACCTCTTCGCCACAGACAGTTTTCCCATCTCCACTGCTGATCAATTTCCTTGAGGTTTCTGGCACAGACACATTATTGCTTCCACATTGGTGGATGGCGTCTTAATTGGCTCAAAGAGGCCAATGCTAATGCAGTACATTCGACGGAAAAACCATTTACCCTTTGATTTTGAACCAGCAAATGCGAAAATGACCTCAATTAGTCATTTTCACTCTTTACAGAAGGTCTAGAAAGGTGCTCAGGACTGTGTTACATCAAGGTCCACATTACAAAGCCGGAAGGAGTACGTTTTCACTCAATCCAAAGGTCTAGAAAAGTTCTTCTGCTGTCTCATATCTAGATTCGCAATACAAAGCATGAGGTAGAATCTGTAAGTGAATTTCCTTAGTCATGAAGAGCTTGACTTCAATGAAACCAAAAGGGTCTTCATTTCAAAGCAAAGTTCCATGGCCAGAGAGGCTTTTCTGTCTTTATGGATGAACAGTTTCCTTGAGGTTTCTGACACCAACTCATTATCGCTTTAACCTTGGTGGAGTGGAGTCTCCTTTGGCCCAATGAGTCCAATGCCAATGCTGCACATTCCACAGAAAACCATTTTCCCTTTTGTTTTGATCAGCAAATGTAACAACGTACTCCTTTGGATGTTTAGCTTGATATGGAATGTTTAAAAAGTGCTTTCAGGTGTGTCACTTCCACATTCACATCACAAACCAGGAAGTAGTACCAGAAGTTAATTCCCTTACGAGTGAGGAGATTGCAGTAAGTGGAGCTAAACCACTTTTCCTTTCAGGGCAAAGCCTCTTTTCCATAGACAGTTTTTCTGTCTTTATTGCTGAACAGTTTCTCTGAAGTTTCTGGCACATGTTCATTATGCCTTACAGCTGGGTGGAATGGCATCTGAAATGGCTCAACCAGGCCAAAGCCAATGCAGCGCATTAAACAGAGAACTTATTTTTCTTTTGGCTTGAACTAACAGATGAAACAATGTGACCTAAATAGGAGGTTTTCCATCCATTTGAATGGCCTAGTCATGTAATTTTGGCTGTGTTACCTCTAGATCCACATTACAAAGTAGAAAAGAGCACCCGGAAGTGAATTCCCTTAGGTGTTAGGAGATGGAGTAAATGTCGCTAAACACTTTTTCCTTCAGTTCAAAGTCCCTTCGCCACAGAGACTTTTCCGCCTTCATGAATTAACAGTTTCCTTGAGGTTTCAGGCACAAACTCATTATTCCTTACACCTGGGTGGATGAAGTTTTCACTGGATGAAAGAGGCCAATGCTAATACAGCCCATTCCAAGGAGTAACCTTGTCCTTCGGTTTGAATCCAGCAAATGGAAGAATGTGTCCTTCATTAGATGTTTTCACTTCGTACAAAGACCTAGAAAGGTCCTTTCAGCTATTGCACTCTAGGCCCTCATCACAGAGCTGGAAAGAATACCCAGAAGTGAATTCCCTCAGCGGTGATTCAATCGATATAAATGGAGCTAAAAGTGTTTTCCTTTCATTGCAAAACCTCTTCCCCAGAGACGGATTTTTCATCTTCATTGCTGACTCTTCTCCTTGAGGTTTCCAGCAGAAACTCATTATCGCTGACACGTGGGAGGCATGCAGTCATAATAGGTGAAATGAGGCCCAGGCCAGGGCAGGTCATTACCCAGAGAAATCATTTTCTCTTTGGTTTTGAACCTATAAATTGCAGAATGTGTCCTACACTGGTCCATTTCACTCCATATGGAAGGTCTAGAAAGGTGATTTCGGCTGTGGCACTTGTATGTCCACATTAAAAATCAGGAAGGAGTAACTGGAAGTGAATTGCCTTAGGGACGAGGAGATGGACATGAATATAATTAAGAACATTTTCCTTTTGAGGCAAAACCTCTTCTCCACAGAGAGTTTTGCTATCATCATTGCTGAACAGTTTCCTCATGGTTTCTGGCACACACTCATAAACGCTTACACCTTCGTGGAGTGGCATTTTAATTGGCTCAAGGAGGCCAAGGCCAATGCAGGACATTCCAAGGAGTAACCTTGTCCTTCGGTTTGAATCCAGCAAATGGAAGAATGTGTCCTTCATTAGATGTTTTCACTTCGTACAAAGACCTAGAAAGGTCCTTTCAGCTATTGCACTCTAGGCCCTCATCACAGAGCTGGAAAGAATACCCAGAAGTGAATTCCCTCAGCGGTGATTCAATCGATATAAATGGAGCTAAAAGTGTTTTCCTTTCATTGCAAAACCTCTTCCCCAGAGACGGATTTTTCATCTTCATTGCTGACTCTTCTCCTTGAGGTTTCCAGCAGAAACTCATTATCGCTGACACGTGGGAGGCATGCAGTCATAATAGGTGAAATGAGGCCCAGGCCAGGGCAGGTCATTACCCAGAGAAATCATTTTCTCTTTGGTTTTGAACCTATAAATTGCAGAATGTGTCCTACACTGGTCCATTTCACTCCATATGGAAGGTCTAGAAAGGTGATTTCGGCTGTGGCACTTGTATGTCCACATTAAAAATCAGGAAGGAGTAACTGGAAGTGAATTGCCTTAGGGACGAGGAGATGGACATGAATATAATTAAGAACATTTTCCTTTTGAGGCAAAACCTCTTCTCCACAGAGAGTTTTGCTATCATCATTGCTGAACAGTTTCCTCATGGTTTCTGGCACACACTCATTAATCGCTTACACCTTCGTGGAGTGGCATTTTAATTGGCTCAAGGAGGCCAAGGCCAATGCAGGACATTCAACAGAAAAGCATTTTCCCTTTGCTTTTGAACCAGCAAATGGAAGAATGTATCCTTCACTGGTCATTTTCACTCCATACAAAAGGAAAAGGATGGTGCTTTCACCTGTGTTGCATCTCGGTCCACAACCCAACTCAGGAGGGAATACCCAGAAGTGAATTCCCATAGGGATGAGGAGATAGATGTGAGTACAATGAAGAACGTTTTCCTTTCGAGGCCAACCTCTTCTCCACAGACGGTTTTTCTGTCCTTATTGCTGAACAGTTTCCTGAGGTTTCTGGCACAGACTCATTGTCGCTTTCACCTGGGTGGAGTGGCATCTTAATTGGCTCAACGAGGTCAATGTCATTGCAGCACCTTCCACGAAAAACCGTTTTCACTTTGGTTTTGAATGGACAAATGGAAAATTTTCCTCCATTGGACGTTCTCCTCCATACTTATTATCAAGAAAAGTTCTTTCGACAGTGTTCTTCTTGTTCCACATTAGAAAGAAAGAAGAAGTATGTGAGAGAATTAACTTTGGGATGATTAGATTGACGTGAATATATCGGAAAATATCCTTCTTTCGAATCAAAGCCTCTTTTCACCAGATTGTTTCTCCATCTCCTTGGTTGAACACTTTCCTTGAGTTTTCTGGTACAGACTCATTATTGCTTTTACCTGGGTGGAGTGGCATCTTAATTGGCTCAAGGAGGCCAAGGCCAATGCAGTGCATTCCACGGAAAATCCATTTTCCCTTCGGTTTTGAACCAGCAACTGGAGAATGTCCTCCTTTGGAAATTTTCACTCAATACAGAAGGTCTAAAAATTTCTTTCGTCTCTATCATATCTGGATCCACAATACAAAGCAGAAAGTAGAATTTGGAAGTGAATTTCCTTAGTCCTGAAGGGTTTCACCTAAATGGAGCCAAATAAGTCTTCATTTCAAAGCAAAGTTGCTTGAACAGAGAGGCTTTTCTGTCTTCATGGCTGAACAGGTTCCTTGAGGTTTCTGGCACAGACTCATTATCACTTCCACCTTGGTGGAGTGGCATCTTAATTGGCTCAACGAGGTCAATGTCATTGCAGCACCTTCCACGAAAAACCGTTTTCACTTTGGTTTTGAATGGACAAATGGAAAATTTTCCTCCATTGGACGTTCTCCTCCATACTTATTATCAAGAAAAGTTCTTTCGACAGTGTTCTTCTTGTTCCACATTAGAAAGAAAGAAGAAGTATGTGAGAGAATTAACTTTGGGATGATTAGATTGACGTGAATATATCGGAAAATATCCTTCTTTCGAATCAAAGCCTCTTTTCACCAGATTGTTTCTCCATCTCCTTGGTTGAACACTTTCCTTGAGTTTTCTGGTACAGACTCATTATTGCTTTTACCTGGGTGGAGTGGCATCTTAATTGGCTCAAGGAGGCCAAGGCCAATGCAGTGCATTCCACGGAAAATCCATTTTCCCTTCGGTTTTGAACCAGCAACTGGAGAATGTCCTCCTTTGGAAATTTTCACTCAATACAGAAGGTCTAAAAATTTCTTTCGTCTCTATCATATCTGGATCCACAATACAAAGCAGAAAGTAGAATTTGGAAGTGAATTTCCTTAGTCCTGAAGGGTTTCACCTAAATGGAGCCAAATAAGTCTTCATTTCAAAGCAAAGTTGCTTGAACAGAGAGGCTTTTCTGTCTTCATGGCTGAACAGGTTCCTTGAGGTTTCTGGCACAGACTCATTATCACTTCCACCTTGGTGGAGTGGAGTCTGATAATTGCCTGAACGAGGCCAATGGAAATGCAGCACCTTCCACAGAGAAACCATTTCCCTTCAGTTTTGAAAAGCAAATGGAAGATCATGTCCTACACTGGTCATTTGCAATCCATACGGATGTCTAGAAATGAGCTTTGGGCAGTGTTACTGCCAGGTCCCCATTACAAACCAGGAAGGAGTCCATGGAAGTGAATTCCCTGAGGGGTGAGAAGAGAGAGCTAAATGAAGCTAAAAGCGTCTTAATTTCAAAACAAAGTGGCTTGGCCTCTCAGACTTATTCCTTTCTCATGGCGGAACAGGTTCCTTGAGGTTTCTGGCACAGACTCATTACGGTAACAACTACGTGGAGTGGAATCTTAATTGGCTCAACGAGGCCAATGCCAAATGGCACATTCCACAAAAACCATTTTCCTTTCGGTTTTGAACGACAAAAGGAAGAAGGTCCTCCACTGGACATTTTCATTCCATACTGAAGGTCTAGAAACATGGTTTCGGCTGTGTCACTTTAGTTCCACCTCACAATATAGGAAGGATTATCCTGAAGTGAATTTTCATAGGGATGAGGAGACAGATGTGCAGATAACTGACGCATTTTCCTTTTGAGACAATGTCTCTTGTTTAGAGGCGGTTTTTCTGTCTTCATGGCTGAAAGAGGTTCCTTGAGGTTTCTGGCACAGACTCACTACGGTAACAACTACGTGGAGTGGAATCTTAATTGGCTCAACGAGGCCAATGCCAAATGGCACATTCCACAAAAACCATTTTCCTTTCGGTTTTGAACGAACAAAAGGAAGAAGGTCCTCCACTGGACATTTTCATTCCATACTGAAGGTCTAGAAACATGGTTTCGGCTGTGTCACTTTAGTTCCACCTCACAATATAGGAAGGATTATCCTGAAGTGAATTTTCATAGGGATGAGGAGACAGATGTGCAGATAACTGACGCATTCCTTTTGAGACAATGTCTCTTGTTTAGAGGCGGTTTTTCTGTCTTCATGGCTGAAAGAGGTTCCTTGAGGTTTCTGGCACAGACTCACTATCCCTTTCACCCAGGTGGAGTGGAGTCTTAATTGGACCAGCGAATCCAATGCCAATGTAGCATATTCCATGGAAAAACCATTTTCCCTTTGGTTTTTATCACAATATGGAAGAATGTCCTCCTTTGGAGGTTTAGCTTGATACAGAATGTCTAGAAATGTGCTTTCAGTTTTATCACTTCTAGGCTCACATCACAAAGCAAGAAGGAGTACCTGGAAGTCAATTCCCTTACAGGTGAGGAGATTGCGGTAAGTTGAGCTAAACCAGTTTTCTTTTTTTTTTCAAGGCAAAGTCTTTTCCACAGAGTTTTTCCATCTTCATAGCTGAACAGTTTCCTGAGGTTTCTGGGACATGTTCATTATGCCTTTCACCTGGGTGGAATGGCGTCTAAATGTCTCAACTAGGCCATTGCCATGCAGTGCATTCACAGAGAACTTATTTTTCTTTAGATTATGAACTAACAGATGGAACAATGTGCCTAAATAGGAGGTTTTCAGGCCATTTGAATGGGCTAGTAATGTAAATTTGGCTATGTTACATCTAGGTCCACATTACAAAGTAGGAAGGAGCACCCAGACATGAATTGCCTTAGGTGTTAGGAGATGGAGTCAATGATGCTCACGCTTTTCCATTTGGTTCAAATGCTCTTCTCCAAGAGACTTTTCCACCTTCCTGACTTAACAGTTTCCTTGAGGTTTCTGGCACAAACTCATTATTGCTTACACCTGGGTGGAATGACGTCTTAATTCCATGAAAGAGGCTAATGTTAATACAGCCCATTCCATGGAGAAACCATTTTCTTTTGTTTGAATCCAGCAAATGGTAGAATGTGTACTTCATTAGAAATTTTCACTTCGTACAAAAGCCTGGAGAGGTGCTTTCAGCTGTTGCACTCTAGCCAACATTACAAAGCAGGAATGAACACCGGAAGTGAATTTCATCAGGGTGATGCTTGATATAAATGGAGCTAAAAGTGTTTTCCTGTCGTTGCAAAACCTCTTCTCCAGAGATGGTTTTCCATCTTCATTGCTGAATATTTCCTTGAGTTTTCTGCAGAAACTCATTATCGTTGACACCTGGTGCTGTGCAGTCTTAATTGGCGAAATGAGGCCAATGCCAATGGCAGCTCATTCCATGGAAAACCATTTTCTTTTCGGTTTTGAACCTAGCATTAATTCAAGAATGTGTCCTACACGGGTCCATTTCACTCCATACGGAAGGTCTAGAAAGGTGCTTTTGGCTGTGGCTCTTGTATGTCCAGATTCCAAATCAGGAAACTAACCGGAAGTGAATTCCCTTAGGGATGAGGTGATGGATGTGAATATAATTAAGAACGTTTTCCTTTCGAGTCAAATCTCTTCTCACAGACGGTTTTCCGTCATCATTGCTGAACAGTTTCCTTGAGGTTTCTGGCACAGACTCATTATCACTTACAACTTGCTGGAATGGCATCTTATATGGCTCAAAGAGGCCAATGCCAGGGTTCCCCTTTCCAGTCGGAAAGACACCGCCTTGCAGTGCAAGGGCTGCTGATTTTATCCCTGGCCTTGGAAGATCCCACGTAATGTGGAGCGGCTGGACTTATGTGTCCAGCTACAGAGCCAGAGCTCTAGGGCGCATGTGCCCAGAGCTGGCACTCTGCGATGACAGAGGCCACTGTGATGGGAGGCCCATTAGAGCCAAAGAAGAAAAATGACAGATGAAAAATAGAGAAATGAAAGACCAATAGAAGTGGCCTGCCCATAACCGTCCCTTCCCACCTCACCCCTGAAAGATGAATAAATAAATAAATAAAAATTTTTAAAAAGAGGCCAATTCCAATGCAGCATTTTCCATGGAAAACCATTTTTCCTTTGCTTTTGACTATAAAATGGAAAAAGTATCCTTCACTGATCATTTTCACTCCATATGAAAGGAAAAGAATGGTGCTTTCGCCTGTGTTACATCTCAGTCCACAATCCAAATCAGGACGGAATACCTGGAAGTGAATTCCCTTAGGGATGAGTAGATGGATGTGAGTATAATGAAGAACATTTTCCTTTCGAGGCAAACCTCTTCTCCTCAGATGGTTTTCCATCTCCATTGCTGAACAGTTTCCTGATGGTTTCTGGCACAGACTCATTATCGCTTTCACCTGTGGCATCTTAATTGCTTAAGATGCTTTCAGTGGCATCTTAATTGGCTCAATGAGGCCAATGCTAAAGCAGCACATTCCATGGAAAAACCATTTTCCTTTTGGTTTTGAATCAGCAAATGGAAAATGTCCTCCACTGGAGGTTTTCACTCTTACAGAAGATCTCAAAAGGTGTTCTGTGAGTTGCTGTCGAGGTCCACATTACAAAGCTGTAAGGAGTACCCGGAAGGAATTACTTTAGGGATGAGGAGATAATAATGAATATATCAAACAACATTTCCTTTTGAGCAAAGCCTTTTCTCCAAGATGATTTTTCCGTCTTCATTGCTGAAGTTTCCTTGAGGTTTCTGGCACAGACTCATTATCACTTACACTTGCGGAATGGCATCTTATATGGCTCAAAGAGGCCAATGCCAGGGTTCCCCGGTTTTCCAGTCGGAAAACACCGCCTTGCAGTGCAAGGGCTGCTGATTTATCCCTGGCCTTGGAAGATCCCACGTAATGTGGAGCGGCTGGACTTATGTGTCCAGCTACAGAGCCAGAGCTCTAGGGCGCATGTGCCCAGAGCTGGCACTCTGCGATGACAGAGGCCACTGTGATGGGAGGCCCATTAGAGCCAAAGAAGAACAATGACAGATGAAAAATAGAGAAATGAAAGACCAATAGAAGTGGCCTGCCCATAACCGTCCCTTCCCACCTCACCCCTGAAAGATGAATAAATAAATAAATAAAAATTTTTAAAAAGAGGCCAATTCCAATGCAGCATTTTCCATGGAAAACCATTTTTCCTTTGCTTTTGACTATAAAATGGAAAAAGTATCCTTCACTGATCATTTTCACTCCATATGAAAGGAAAAGAATGGTGCTTTCGCCTGTGTTACATCTCAGTCCACAATCCAAATCAGGACGGAATACCTGGAAGTGAATTCCCTTAGGGATGAGTAGATGGATGTGAGTATAATGAAGAACATTTTCCTTTCGAGGCAAACCTCTTCTCCTCAGATGGTTTTCCATCTCCATTGCTGAACAGTTTCCTGATGGTTTCTGGCACAGACTCATTATCGCTTTCACCTGTGGCATCTTAATTGCTTAAGATGCTTTAGTGGCATCTTAATTGGCTCAATGAGGCCAATGCTAAAGCAGCACATTCCATGGAAAAACCATTTTCCTTTTGGTTTTGAATCAGCAAATGGAAAAATGTCCTCCACTGGAGGTTTTCACTCTTTACAGAAGATCTCAAAAGGTGTTCTGTGAGTTGCTAAGTCGAGGTCCACATTACAAAGCTGTAAGGAGTACCCGGAAGGAATTACTTTAGGGATGAGGAGATAATAATGAATATATCAAACAACATTTCCTTTTGAGCAAAGCCTTTTCTCCACAGATGATTTTTCCGTCTTCATTGCTGAATGGTCTCCTTGAGGTTTCTGGCACAGACTCATTGTCGCTTTCACCTGGGTAGAGTGGCACCTTAATTGGTTCATCGAGATCAATGCCATTGCAGCACATTCCACGAAAAAACATTTTCGCTTTGGCTTTGAACTGGCAAATGGAAGATGTTCCTCCATTGGTCATTCTCACTCCATACTTATTATGTATAAAAGTTCTTTAAACAGTGTTATTCTTGTTCCACATTAGAAAGCAAGAAGGAGTACCCAAAATGAATTTACTTAAGGATGAGTAGATTGACGTGAATAAATCGGAAAATGTTTTCCTTTCGAATCAAAGCCTCTTCTCCCAGACGGTTTTTCTGTCTCCATTACTGAGCACTTTCCTTGAGGTTTCTAGCACAGACTCATTATCACTTTCAACTGGGTGGAGTGGCATCTTAATTGGCTGAAGGTGGTCAATGTCATTGCAGCACAGTCCATGGAATAACCATTTTCCCTTTGTTTTGAACCAGCCAATGGAAGTTGTGTTCCATTGGATGCTTTCACACCATGAAGGTTTAGAAAGGAGTATTTGGCTGTGGCATTTCTAGGTCCACAAAATAAAACAAGAAGGTGTACCCAGAAGTGAATTCCCTTAGGTTGAGGAGATTGCGCTAAATGGAGCTAAAAGCGAGTTACTTTTGAGGCAAAACCTCTTCTCCACAGTTTTTCCATCAGCATTGATGAACAGTCTCCTTGAGGTTTCTGGCACAGACTCATTATCACTTTCAACTGGGTGGAGTGGCATCTTAATTGGCTGAAGGTGGTCAATGTCATTGCAGCACAGTCCATGGAATAACCATTTTCCCTTTGTTTTGAACCAGCCAATGGAAGTTGTGTTCCATTGGATGCTTTCACACCATGAAGGTTTAGAAAGGAGTATTTGGCTGTGGCATTTCTAGGTCCACAAAATAAAACAAGAAGGTGTACCCAGAAGTGAATTCCCTTAGGTTGAGGAGATTGCGCTAAATGGAGCTAAAAGCGAGTTACTTTTGAGGCAAAACCTCTTCTCCACAGTTTTTCCATCAGCATTGATGAACAGTCTCCTTGAGGTTTCTGGCACAGACTCATTAAGGTTTTCACCTGTGTGGAGTGGAGTCTTAATTGGCTCAATGAGGCCAATGCAATGCAGCACATTCTATGGAAAAACATTTTCCCTTTTCTTTTGAACAAGCAAATGGAGGAATGTGTCCTTTACTAGTAGTATTCACTCCATACGAAAGGAAAAGAATGGTGCTTTCGCCTGTATTATGTCTTGGTCCACAACACAAATCAGGATGATGTACCGGAAGTGAATTCCCTTAGGGATGTGGAGGTGGATGTGAGTGTAACGAAGAATGTTTTCCTTTCGAAGCAAAACCTCATCTTCACAGACGGTTTTTCTGTCCTTATTGCTGAACAGTTTCCTGGTGGCTTCTGGCACAAACTCATTATCACTTTCACCTGGGTCAGTGGTGTCTTATTGGCTCAACGAGGCCAATGCCAACAGCACATGCCATGAAAAACCATTTTCCCATTGGTCTTGAACCAGCAAATTGAAAATGTCCTCCATTGGACGTTTTCACTCTTCACAGTAGGTCTAGAAAGGTGCTCTGGTCTGTGTTACATCAAGGTCCATATTACAATGCTGTAAGGAGTACCCGGAAGTGAATTGCCTTCGGGATGAGGAGATGAAAAAGAATATATCAAACAGCATTTCCTTTCGAGGCAAAGCCTCTTCTCCACAGATGGTTATTCCATCTTCTTTGCTGAATGGTTTCCTTGAGGTTTCTGGCACAGACTCATTTTCGCTTTCACCTGGGTGGAGTGGCGTCTGAATTGGTTCAAAGAGGTCGATGTCACTGCAGCACACTCCATGAAAAAACATTTTCACTTTGGTTTTGAACGGGCAAATGGAAGACTTTCCTTCATTGGACATTCTCACACCATACTTATTATCTAGAAAAGTTCTTTACAGCATTATTCTTGTTCCACATTAGAAAGCAAGAAAGATTACCTGAAGCGAATTCACTTAGGCATGAGTAGATGGACATGAATAAATCGGAAAATGTTTTCCTTTCGAATCAAAGTCTCTTCTCCCAGACAGTTTTTCCATCTCCATTGCTAAACACTTTCCTTGAGGTTTCTGGCACAGCCTCATTATCGCTTTCACCTGGGTCAGTGGTGTCTTATTGGCTCAACGAGGCCAATGCCAACAGCACATGCCATGAAAAACCATTTTCCCATTGGTCTTGAACCAGCAAATTGAAAATGTCCTCCATTGGACGTTTTCACTCTTCACAGTAGGTCTAGAAAGGTGCTCTGGTCTGTGTTACATCAAGGTCCATATTACAATGCTGTAAGGAGTACCCGGAAGTGAATTGCCTTCGGGATGAGGAGATAAAAATGAATATATCAAACAGCATTTCCTTTCGAGGCAAAGCCTCTTCTCCACAGATGGTTATTCCATCTTCTTTGCTGAATGGTTTCCTTGAGGTTTCTGGCACAGACTCATTTTCGCTTTCACCTGGGTGGAGTGGCGTCTGAATTGGTTCAAAGAGGTCGATGTCACTGCAGCACACTCCATGAAAAAACATTTTCACTTTGGTTTTGAACGGGCAAATGGAAGACTTTCCTTCATTGGACATTCTCACACCATACTTATTATCTAGAAAAGTTCTTTACAGCATTATTCTTGTTCCACATTAGAAAGCAAGAAAGATTACCTGAAGCGAATTCACTTAGGCATGAGTAGATGGACATGAATAAATCGGAAAATGTTTTCCTTTCGAATCAAAGTCTCTTCTCCCAGACAGTTTTTCCATCTCCATTGCTAAACACTTTCCTTGAGGTTTCTGGCACAGCCTCATTATCGCTTTCACCCAGGTGGAGTAGCGTCTTAATTGGCTAAAGGAAGCCAATGCCAATGCAGCACATTCCATGGATAAACAATTTTCCCTTCTTTTTTGAACTAACAAATGGAAGAATATCCTCCATTGGATATTCTCACTCCATACTTTTATCTAGAAAAGTTCCTTTGGCAGTGTTATTCTTGTTCTACAATAGAAAGCATGAATGAGTATCCTGAAGTGAATTCACTTAGGGATGAGTAGATGGACGTGAATATCGGAAAAGTTTTCCTTTTGAATCAAAGTCTCTTATCCCCAGATGGTTTTTCCATCTCCATTTCTGAGCGCTTTCCTTGAGGTTTCTGGCACAGACTCATTATCGCTTTCACCTGGGTGGAGTGGAGTCTCAATTGACCCAACACGTCCAATGCCAATGAAGCACATTCCATGAAAAACATTTTCCCTTCTTTTTTTGACCAGCAAATGGAAGAATGTCCTCCTTTGGATGTTTGAGCTCGATATGAAATGTCTAGAAATGTGCTTTCAGACTTATTAGTTCTAGGTTCACATCAGAAAGGAGGAAGGAGCACCCAAATGTGAATTCCTTTATGGGTGAGGAGATTGTGGTAAGTGGAGCTAAACCAGTTTTCCTTTCAAGGCAAATCCTCTTTTCCACCCGTTTTTCCATCTTTATTGCTGAACAGTTTCCTTGAGGTTTCTGGCACATGTTCATTGTGGCTTACAGTTGGGTGGAATGGCATCTGAAATGGCTCTACCAGGCCAATGCTAATGCAGAACATTCCACAGAGAACTTATTTTCTTTTGGTTATTAACCAACAGATGGAACAATGTGACCTAAATAGGTTTTCAGTCCATTTGAATGACCTAGTCATGTAATTTTGGCTGTGTTACTTCTAGGTCCACATTAGAAAGTAGGAAAGAGCACCCAAATGTGAATTCCTTTATGGGTGAGGAGATTGTGGTAAGTGGAGCTAAACCAGTTTTCCTTTCAAGGCAAATCCTCTTTTCCACCCGTTTTTCCATCTTTATTGCTGAACAGTTTCCTTGAGGTTTCTGGCACATGTTCATTGTGGCTTACAGTTGGGTGGAATGGCATCTGAAATGGCTCTACCAGGCCAATGCTAATGCAGAACATTCCACAGAGAACTTATTTTCTTTTGGTTATTAACCAACAGATGGAACAATGTGACCTAAATAGGTTTTCAGTCCATTTGAATGACCTAGTCATGTAATTTTGGCTGTGTTACTTCTAGGTCCACATTAGAAAGTAGGAAAGAGCACCCAGAAGTGAATTGCCATAGGTGTTAGGAGATGGAGTAAATGTCGCTACAAGCTCTTTCTGCTCGGTTCAAAGTCGCTTCTCCACAGAGACTTTTCCACCTTCATGACTTAACAGTTTCCTTGAGGTTTCAGGAACAAACTCATTATTGCTTACACCTGGGTGGAATGAAGCCTTAATTGGATGAAAGAGGCCAATGTTAATATAGCCCATGCCATGGAGAAACCATTGTCCTTCAGTTTTAATCCAGAAAAGAAAGAATGTGCCCTTGATTAGAAGATTTCTCTTCATACAAAGGCCTAGAAAGGTGCTTTCAGCTGTTGCACTCTAGGCCCACACACCTGGAAGTGAATTCCCTCAGGGTGACTCAATTGATATAAATGGAGCTAAAAGTGCTTTCCTTTCTTTGCAAAACCTCTTCTCCAGAGACAGTTTTTTCATCTTCCTTGAGGTTTCCATCAGAAACTCATTATCGCTGACACCTGAGTGGCATGCAGTCTTAATAGGCGAAATGAAGCCAAGGCCAGGGCAGGTCATTCCCCGGAAATCCTGGAAAGGTGCTCTGGGCTGTGTCACATCAAAGTCCACATTACAAGGAGGGAGCCAAGATGGCGGAGGAATGAGAGGAAGATTTCACAAGGTCCCCAATAGAATCACCAGAACTAATCAAGAAATGAAAGACCACCACCAAACCAGCCGCCAGACGACAAAAGATTTCCATAGGTCCTCGAGAGTAGAAGAGTGAATAGCAAGAAATTTCCCAGAGGTAGTGTTCTAAGAATCCTCTATCCTAACAACCACGCTGGACCACACCGATGGAAAGCGCATCAGCAAGTGCCCTAAAATTGGGCCTAAGCAGAGCCTCGGGGAGAGAAGGCAGCGCTCAGTGTGAAAACTCCAAGAATCCACCCAGATCACTGGCAGGAAATAAGACACTGCGAAGATAGGATACCGGAGCAGGGCTGAGCAGAACGCACTTGGTGCCTAGCGACCTGAGACAGGACGGAATGCGGGATGTGCTAAGCGCCCAGTGTGAAAATCGCTGCTCGGCCAGGTGAAAATCGCGACTTTCTGCCTGGCACTGGGTGATTTCAAACACCCTACTGGGGACTGGCTGAAGGAAGTCGCCCACAGATTGCTGACCAGGGACCAGGCTCAAACCAGACGGGTAAGCTTGTGCCTGCCTTTGGAACTTGGATGTGTAACCAGCAGTGCGCGCTCCAGTGGTGGAGGAGCCCTTGCACCCCATAGCTACAACCGCAGCGGAGGAAACTGGGAGAAGGGCAGGTATCAGAGGCTACCAGCAGGTGCACGGCAGAGCCAGGACACCCCACCCAACACAGGATTGCGCACAATGCGGCCCCCGCCCAATGGACTGGGATCTGCCCGCGTCCTCGCCCACCCGGGACAGAACGCGCTGCGGTCCCCCGCCCGAGGGACTGGGATCAGCCCGCCGTCCTGGCCAGCATGTGAGCTTGCAGACTGGTGCCATAAAGGGAAGGCTGCATCATCAAGACAACACCATCAAGAACAGACTGGCTTCCACCAGACAGATGAGAGGATAAAAATCAGGGACAGTGTTTAGCTTTTTCGCTTATCAGTTGCGGACGGTTCTGTTTATTCGTTTGATCGGTCAGGTTTGGGGTTTTTTTTTTTGTTTTTTTTTTTTTTTCTCTTTTGTCTCTTCTTATTAAGTTTCTCTTCCCTTTTTAATTTTTAATTTTTGATTTTTAATTATTAATTTTTTTAACATTTTAATTCTTGAACTTATAATTTTCTTTCCTCTTTCCCACTCCTTCCTCCCTCTATGTTCTAAATCTAAAACTTTCTCCTATCTACCACTACCCCCTAGATAAATATTTCCTACCTTCCTGTCTCCACTATTCTCTTTCAGCTGCACTAAACAATACAACACACTAATCTTGGCTACATAACACTATAAAATCCATCCAAGTTGAATCTACTCCTTCTCATTACCCATACACTCTCCACCTCCTCACCCTCAACACATGTCTTAGTTAAAAATTGCTTTCGATGAAAGAGTCCAAGCTAGGAACTTACCCAAGAGCTATTTTGCCTGGCACAATTTTAATTAATTAAGAGCTTAACAGGCAAGTACCATCTTTGAATGCGTTGTTTGCAAGAAAAATTTCCTATGCTTTGTCACTGTAAGACTGGTTAGATGTGGTTATTGCTGTGTATGTACATATATCTTATGACTATATTAGAAAACATCTGCATGCTTTTATGACTCTCACCCACCAGGGACACACCTCTTGCTCCTCAGACGCTAGTATTTGAACTAAAATCACGGAACACCATAGCAAACCAAACATAGAGCCTACACCCCCTGACCAATCATAAAACCAAGGACCCTCGGAGCAGAAGCCCTGATTCCAAGACCACACCCTATCAAAGCACATACAACACTGCAGATTGTTCACCTGTAAACAAGACCCAACACCACCCAAGACACAGCCCATTGAACCCTTCTAGACGGACAGAAACCCAAAGGAAGGAAGAATTCAAGCAAGAAGCCTGGTGGGAGTAAGAACTCCATACACACAGACACACACAAAGAAACAAAAATTAACCTAATAATGAAACGACAGAGAAACACTGCACAAATGAAGGACCAAGCTAGAGAATCACAGCTTCAAATGACAGAGGAGGAGATAGACAAACTATCTGAAAGAGAATTCAGAAAAGCTATACTAATGAGGATGCAAAACACCGAAAACAGAATATTAGAGGAAATTAGTGCATTGAGAAAAGACATGCAAGAAATGAAAAACAAGCAAATAGGGAACACCAACTCAATTGCTGAACTCAAAAATACTATAGAAGGCCTCAACAGTAGAGTATCGGAGGCTGAAGAATGGATAAGCGAGCTGGAAGATAGACTGGTGGAAATAACTGGTGAGGAACAGAACAAAGCCAAAAGAATTAAAAGAACTGAGGATAGCCTCAGGGACCTATGGGACAATATCAAATGCACCAACATTAGAATTATAGGAGTTCCAAGGAAGAAGAGAGGAAGAAAGGTTAAGAAAAAATTCTTGAAGAGGCTATAGTGGAAAACTTCCCTGCATGGGAAAGGAGATAGTCAAACAAGACCAAGAAGAACAAAGAGTTCCATACAGGATAAACCCCAGAAGAAACACACCAAGGCACATTCTAATCAAACTAGCACAGACTAAATATAAAGGGAGATTACTAAAAGCAGCTAGAAGCAAACAACAAATAACATATAAAGGAAACCCCATACGTCTAACTTCGGATCTCTCAACAGAAATGCTGCAGGCCAGAAGAGAATGACAGGACACATTTAAACGACTAAAAGAGAATAATCTCCAACCAAGAATTCTCTACCCAGCAAGAATCTCATTCAGAATCTATGGAGAAGTCAAAAGCTTCACAGACAAGCAAAAACTAAAAGAATTCTGTACCACAAAACCAGCCCTACAACAAATATTAAAAAATCTAATATAGCCAAAAAATAGAGTAGGAGAAGCCTGACAAAACAAACCCCAGACTTCTAAGAAGAGGACAATAGGAACATACGTATCAATAATTACTTTGAATGTAGATGGAGTAAATGCTCAAACCAAATGACACAGGATGGCTGAATGGATCCAGAAACATGACCCATATATATGCTGTTTACAAGAGACCCACTTCAGACCTAGAGACACTCATAGACTGAAAGTGAGAGGCTGGAAAAGATATTCCATGCAAACGGAAATCAAAAGAAAGCTGGGGTAGCAATCCTAATATCAGACAAACAGATTTCCTTTGGTTTTAATCCAGCAAATGGAAGAATGTGTCCTTCTTTAGAATTTTTCACTTCATACAAAGGCCTAGAAAGGTGCTTTCAGCTGTTGCACTCTAGTTCCACATTAAAAGAAGGAAAGAGTACCCGGAAGTGAATTCCCTCAGTGGTGATTAGATTGATATAAATGGAGTTAAACGTGTTTTCCTTTCATTGCAAAACCTTTTCTCCAGAGATGGTATTTCCATCTTTATTGCTGAATATTCTCCTTGAGGTTTCCAGTAGAACCTCATTATCACTGACACCTGGCTGGCATGCAGTCTTAATAGCCGAAAGGAGGCTGAGGGCAGGGCAACTCATGCCTCAGAAAAACATTTTCTCTTTGGTTTTGAACCTGTAAATTGAAGAATGTGTCCTTCTTTAGAATTTTTCACTTCATACAAAGGCCTAGAAAGGTGCTTTCAGCTGTTGCACTCTAGTTCCACATTAAAAAGAAGGAAAGAGTACCCGGAAGTGAATTCCCTCAGTGGTGATTAGATTGATATAAATGGAGTTAAACGTGTTTTCCTTTCATTGCAAAACCTTTTCTCCAGAGATGGTATTTCCATCTTTATTGCTGAATATTCTCCTTGAGGTTTCCAGTAGAACCTCATTATCACTGACACCTGGCTGGCATGCAGTCTTAATAGCCGAAAGGAGGCTGAGGGCAGGGCAACTCATGCCTCAGAAAAACATTTTCTCTTTGGTTTTGAACCTGTAAATTGAAGAATGTGTCCTACCCTGGTCCACTTAACTCCATACGGAAGGTATAAATAGGTGCTTTCGGCTGTGGCACTTGTAGGTTCACAGTATAAATCAGGAAATAGTCAACGGAAGTGAATTGCCTTAGGGATGAGGAGATGGACGTGAATATAACTAAGAATGTTTTCCTTTCGACGTAAAACCTCTTCGCCACTGACGGTTATCCGTCGTCATTGCTGAACAGTTTCCTGGTAGTTTCTGGCAGATACTCATTATCGCGTTCACCTGGGTCGCTGGCATTGTAATTAGCTCAATGAGGCCAATTCCAACGCAGAACATTCCACAGAAAATCCATTATCCCTTCAGTTTTGAATTGACTTTCGGTTGTCAAACTTCTTGACTCCATTTCAAAGCACGAAAGCATACCCTGAAATGAATTACCTTAGTGGTGAGAAGTAAAGGTAAATGGCACTAAAAGCATTTACTTTTCAAGGAAAAGCCTATTCTCTGCAGATGGTGTTTCCCCTTTTTATAGCTGAATAATTTCTTTGAGGTTTCTTGTACCACTCCTTTATTGCTTACACCTGTGTGGAGTGGAGTCTTTTGTTGGGGAGGGGCACTTTGTTGTTCTTTCATTTTGCTTTTGTTTTCATCCATCATTGTTATTCGGCGCATGTGGGACTCCCATTGCAGCGGCCTCTCTTGTTGCAGAGCACCAGCTCCAGGCGCATGCACTCCAGAGCGCTGGCTCAGTAGTTGGACACATCAGTCCAGCCGCTCCGCGGCACATGGGATCTTTCCAGGCCAGGGATCAAACCGGCACCCCTTGCCCTACAAGGCAGAGTCTTTACCCACTGGACCACCAGGGAAACCCTGAAGTGGAGTCTTAATTGGTTCTAGAGCCCAATGGCAATGGAGCACCTTCTATGGAAAAACATATTCCCTTCGGTTTTGAACAATAAGATGGAAGAACCTGTCCTCCACTGTCTGTTTTCACTCAATCAGGAAGGACTAGAAAGGTGCATTCACTTGTGAAACTTGGATTTCCCATTACAAAGCTGGAAGTTTTACCCAAAAGCAAATTCCCTTACAGATGAGCAGTAAAGGTAAATGGAACTGAAAGCATGTTATGGTCGGGGCAAAACCTCTCCTCCACAAACAGTTTTTCCGTTTCCATAGCTGAAGTGTTTACTTTAGGTTTCTGGTACACACCACTATCGCTTTCACCTGGGTGGAGTACAGTCTCAATTTACTCAATGAGGCCAATGGCAATGGAGCACCTTCCACGGAGAAACCATCTTTCCTTCGATTTTAAAACAGAAACTGGAAGAATTTGTCCTCTGCTGGTCATTTTCACTCCATACAGTAGGTTTAGAAAAGTGTTTTCAGTTGTGAAATTGCTTGTTCCCCAATCCAAAGCATTAAAGTATTCCCTACAGTGAATGCTCTTAGGGGTGAGAAGTAAAGGCAAATAGAACTAAATGCATTTTCCTTCCGAGGCAAAACCTCTTCTCGACAGCCAGTGTTTCTTTTGAATTAGCTGAATATTTTTCTTGAGGTTTCAGGTACCAACCCATTAAGGTTTGCACCTGGGTGGACTGGGGTCTTAATTGGTTCAACAAAGCCAATAGCAATGGAGCATATTCTGCAGAAAAACCATCTTTTTTCGGTTTTGAACCAGCACATGGAAGAATGGGTCCTCCACTAGTCATTTTCACTCCACATGGAAGGTCTTGAAAGGTGTATTCCATTGTCAAACTTCTAGGTGCCCATTACAAGGCAAGAAAATATACCCGGAAGTGAGTTCCTTAGGGTTGCATAGGAAAGGTAAATGGAATGAAAAGCATTTTACTTTCTAAGCAAAGCCTTTTCTCCACAGATGGTGTTTCCATTTTCATAGCTGAATCATTTCCTAAGGTTTCTCATACCAACCCCATTTGCTTGCACCTGGGTGCAGTGGAGTCTTACTTGGCTGTTCAGTGACAATTGCAATGTCACACCTTAGACGAGTAAACTATCTTACCTTCGGTTTTGAATCAGCAACTGGAAGAATGTGTCCTCCACTGGTCATTTTCACTGCGTACAGAAGGTGTAGAATAGTGCTTCCGGTGGTGAAACTTCTAGGTCCCCATTGTAATGCAGGAACACATACCCAGAAGTGAATTTCCTTAGGGGTAAGTAGTAAAAGAAAATGGAAATAAAAACATTTTCCTTTCGAAGCAAGGCCTCTTCTCCCAGCTGGTGTTTCCTTTTCAAAGCTGAGTAGTTTCCTGAGGTTTGTGGTACCAACCCCTTATCGCTTACACCTGGTTGGAGTGGAGTTTTAATTGGTTCAACAGGGCAATGGCAATGTAGGGCCTTCAAAGAATAAACCATCTTCCCAACATTTTGAATCAGTAAATGGAAGAATGTGTCCTCCACTGGTCATTGTCACTCCTACAGAAGGTGTAGAATAGTGCTTCCGGTGGTGAAACTTCTAGGTCCCCATTGTAATGCAGGAACACATACCCAGAAGTGAATTCCTTAGGGGTAAGTAGTAAAGAAAATGGAAATAAAAACATTTTCCTTTCGAAGCAAGGCCTCTTCTCCCCAGCTGGTGTTTCCTTTTTCAAAGCTGAGTAGTTTCCTGAGGTTTGTGGTACCAACCCCTTATCGCTTACACCTGGTTGGAGTGGAGTTTTAATTGGTTCAACAGGGCAATGGCAATGTAGGGCCTTCAAAGAATAAACCATCTTCCCAACATTTTGAATCAGTAAATGGAAGAATGTGTCCTCCACTGGTCATTGTCACTCCATACACAAAGGCTAGAAAGGTGTTTTGGTTGTGAAACTTCTAGGTCCCCATTACAGAGCAGGAAGGTATACCTGGAAGTGAATGCTCTTAAGGGTGAGAAGTAACAGTAAATGGAACTAAAAACATTGTCCCTATGAGGCAATGCCTCTTCTCCACAGACGGTGTTTCCATTTTCAAAGCTGAATAGTTTCCTTAAGGTTTCTGGTACCAACCCTTTTCGCTTTAACCTGGGGGAGTTGAGTCTTAATTGACTCAATGAGGCCAATGGCAATGGAGCACTTTCCACGGAAAACAATCATTCCTTCGGTTTTAATCAGCACATGGAAGTATGTGTCCTCAAATGGTCGTTTTCACTGCATATGGAAAGTCTAACAAGGTGCTTTCAGTTGTGAAACTACGAGGTCCCCATTACAAGGAAGGAAGTTATACCTGTAAGTGAATGCCCTTAGGGTGAATAGTAAAGGTAAATGTAGCTGAATGCTTTTCCTTTTGAGGCAAAGCCTCTTCTCAACAGACAGTGTTTCCCTATTCATAACTGCATAGTTTCCTTCAGGTGTCTAGTACCAACACCTATCATTTGCACCTGGGTGGAGTGGAGTCTTAATTGACTCAATGAGCTGAAGGGCAAAGAAACACCTTCCATGGAAAAACCACCTTCACTTCGGTGTTGACTCAACACATGGTAGAATGTGTCCTCCACTGATCGTTTTCACTCCATACAGAAGGTCTGGAAAGGTTCATTCGGTTGTGACACTTCTAGGTTTCCATTACAAAGCAGAATGGTATACCCAGAAGGAATTCCCTTAGGGGTGAGTAGTAAAAGTAAATGGAATGAAAAGTATTTTCCTTTCGAGGTAAAGCCTCTTCTCCTCCGACGGTGTTTCCATTATCGTAGCTGAATAGATTAGTGGACGTTTCTGGAACCAAACCCTTATCGCTTACACCTGGTTTCAGTGGAGTCCTCATTGGCTAAACGACGACAAGGATAATGCAGCAACTTTCATGGAAAAACAATCTTCCTTCGTTTTGAACTAGAAAATGGAAGAATGTGTCCTCCACTGGTCGTTTTCACTCCATACGGAAGGTCTAGAAAGGTGCTTTCGGTTGTGAAACTTCTGGGTCCCCATTACAATGCAGAATGGTATACCCAGAAGGAATTCCCTTAGGGGTGAGTAGTAAAAGTAAATGGAATGAAAAGTATTTTCCTTTCGAGGTAAAGCCTCTTCTCCTCCGACGGTGTTTCCATTATCGTAGCTGAATAGATTAGTGGACGTTTCTGGAACCAAACCCTTATCGCTTACACCTGGTTTCAGTGGAGTCCTCATTGGCTAAACGACGACAAGGATAATGCAGCAACTTTCATGGAAAAACAATCTTCCCTTCGTTTTGAACTAGAAAATGGAAGAATGTGTCCTCCACTGGTCGTTTTCACTCCATACGGAAGGTCTAGAAAGGTGCTTTCGGTTGTGAAACTTCTGGGTCCCCATTACAATGCACGAAAACATACCCTGAAGTGAATTCCCATAGGCTTGAGAAGCAAAGGTAAATGGCACTAAAAGCATTTTCTTTTCAAGGAAAAGCCTCTTCTCCACAGACGCTGTTTCCTTTTCATAGCTGAATAGTTTCATTAAGGTTTCTGGTACCAATCCTTTATCAGTTACACCTGGATGGAGTGGAGTCTTAATTGGTTCTAAGAGGTCAATGGCAGTGGAGCACCTTCTATGGAAAAACATATTCCCTTCAGTTTTGAACCACCACATGGAAGACCGTGTCCTCCACTGTCTGTTTTCACTCCATCGGAAGGTCTAGAAAGGTGCATTCACTTGTGAAACTTGGAGTTCCCATTACAAAGTTGGAATGTTTACCCAAAGTGAATTCCTTACGGATTAGTAGTAAAGGTAAATGGAACTGAAAGCATGTTCCTGTCGAGGCAAAACCTCTTCTCCACAAACGATTTTTCCAATTTCATAGCTGAAGAGTTTCCTTTAGGTTTCTGGTACCCAACACTTATAGCTTTCACCTGGGTGGAGTGGAGTCTTACTTGACTAGATGAGGTCAATGGCAATGGAGCAGCTTCCACAGAGAAACAATCTTTCCTTCGGTTTTAAGCAGCACATGGAAGTATGTGTCCTCAAATGGTCGTTTCTCTCAATACTGATGGTCTAGCAAAGGTGCTTTCGGTTGCAAAATTCTAGGTCCCTACCTGAAATGGAATGCCCTTAGGGGTGAGTAGTAAAGGTAGATGTAACTGAAAGCCTTTTCCTTTTGAGGTGAAGCCTCTTCTCCATGGACAGGGTTTCCATTTTCATAGCTGAAGAGTTTTCCTCAGGTTTCTCGTAGCAACAGCATATCGTTTGCACCTGGGTGGAGTGGAGTCTTAACTTGGGGAGAATGTAATGGAACACCTTCCACGGAGAAACCATCTTCCCATCGTTACTGAACCAGTAAATGTTTGAATGTGCCCTCCACTGGTCTTTTTCACTCCATACAAAAGGTCTGGAAGGTACCTTCGGTTGTGAAACTTCTAGATTCCATTACAAAGCATGATGGTTTACCCGAAGTGAATTCCTTAGGGGTAAGTATTAAAGGTAAAAGGAACTGAAAGCATGTTCCTGTCGAGGCAAAACCTCTTCTCCACAAACGATTTTTCCAATTTCATAGCTGAAGAGTTTCCTTTAGGTTTCTGGTACCCAACACTTATAGCTTTCACCTGGGTGGAGTGGAGTCTTACTTGACTAGATGAGGTCAATGGCAATGGAGCACTTCCACAGAGAAACAATCTTTCCTTCGGTTTTGAAGCAGCACATGGAAGTATGTGTCCTCAAATGGTCGTTTCTCTCAATACTGATGGTCTAGCAAAGGTGCTTTCGGTTGCAAAATTCTAGGTCCCTACCTGAAATGGAATGCCCTTAGGGGTGAGTAGTAAAGGTAGATGTAACTGAAAGCCTTTTCCTTTTGAGGTGAAGCCTCTTCTCCATGGACAGGGTTTCCATTTTCATAGCTGAAGAGTTTTCCTCAGGTTTCTCGTAGCAACAGCATATCGTTTGCACCTGGGTGGAGTGGAGTCTTAACTTGGGGAGAATGTAATGGAACACCTTCCACGGAGAAACCATCTTCCCATCGTTACTGAACCAGTAAATGTTTGAATGTGCCCTCCACTGGTCTTTTTCACTCCATACAAAAGGTCTGGAAGGTACCTTCGGTTGTGAAACTTCTAGATTCCATTACAAAGCATGATGGTTTACCCGAAGTGAATTCCTTAGGGGTAAGTATTAAAGGTAAAAGGAATGAGAAGCATTTTCTTTTGAGGCAAAGCCTCTTCTCCACAGTTGGTGTTTCCATTTTTGTAGCTGAATAGATTCGTGGATATTTCTGGAACAAACCCTTTATTGCTTACACCTGGTTTCAGTGGAGTCCTCATTGGTAAACGACACAATGGAAATGTAGCACCTTCCACGGACACACTATCTTCCCTTCTTTTGAACCACCACATGGAAGACCCTGTGCTCCAATGTTCATTTTAACTCCATCGGAAGGTCTAGAAAAGTGCATTTACTTGTGACATTTGGAGTTCCCCATTACAAAGCTGGAAGGTTTACTCAAAGTGAATTCCTTACGGATGAGTAGTAAAAGTAAATGGAACTGAAAGCATTTTCCTGTCGAGGCAAAACCTCTTCTCCACGAACGGATTTTCCGTTTTCAGAGCTGAAGTGTTTCCTTTAAGTTTCTGGTACCCACCACTTATCGCTTTCACCTGGGTGGAGTGGAGTCTTAATTGACTCAATGATGCCAATGGCAATGGAGCACCTTCCACGGACAAAACATCTTTCCTTCGGTTTTAAACAGAAACTGGAAGAATTTTCCTCCACTGGTCTCATAAGTCGACTTTCTGTTTTGAAATTGCTTGTTCCCAATCCAAAGCATGAAGTTATTCCCTGAGTGAATCTCTTAGGGTGAGTAGTAAAGTAAATGAACTAAAGAATTTTCCTCCGAGGCAAAATGTCTCTCCCAGCCAGTGTTCTTTTGAAATAAATGAATATTTTCCTTGAGGCTGATCAACCCTTATGGCTTGAGTAGTAAAGTAAATGGAACTAAAGCACTTTTCCTATCGAGGCAATGCCTCTTCTCCACAATTTTTTTTTTCATTTTCATAGCTGAAGAGTTTCCTTTAAGTTTCTGGTACCTCCACTTATCACTTTCACCTGGGTTAAGAGGTGTCTGACTTGACTCAATGAGGCCAATGGCAATGGAGCACCTTCCACGGAGAAATCATCTTTGCCTTAAGTTTCTCAAATGCACATGGAAGCATGTGTCCTCACTGGTCGTTTTCACTCCATCGGAAGGTCTAGAAAAGTGCTTTCAGTTTTGAAATTTCTGGTTCCCCATTCCAAAACAGTAAGGTATTCCTGCAGTGAATGCTCTTAGGGGTGAGAAGTAAAGGCAAATAGAACTAAATGCATTTTCCTTCTAAGGAAAGCTTCTTCTCCCAGCCAGTGTTTCTTTTGAAATAGCTGAATATTTTCCTTGAGGTTTCTGGTACCAAACCCTTATCGCTTGCACCTCGGTGGAGTGGGGTCTTAATTGGCTCAACAAGGCCAATGGCAATGGAGCATACTCTGTGGAAAACCATCTTCCTAACGGTTTTGAACCAGCACATGGAAGAATGGGTCCTGCACTGGTCATTTCAATCCACGAGGAAGGTCTTGAAAGGTTCTTTCGGTTGTGAAACTTCTAGGTGCCCAATACAAAGGCAACAAGGTATACCGAAAAGTGAAGTTCCATTAGGGGTGAGGAGGAAAGGTAAATGAAATAAAAGCATTTTACTTTCTAAGCAAAGCCTCTCTCCACGGATGGTGTTTCCTTTTCATAGCTGAATAGATTCATGGAGGTTTCTGCATCCAACCCCTTATCTCTTTCATCTGCTTTCAGTGGAGTCCTCAGTGGCTAAACGTACAATGGCAATGCAGCACATTCCACGGAAAACAGTCTTCCCTTCGTTTTGAACCACCACATGGAAGACTGTGTCCTCCATTGTTCGTTTTCACTCTGTCTGGAAGGTCTAGAAATGCATTAGCTTGTGATATTTGGAGTTCACCATTACAAAGCTGGAAGGTCTATGCGAAAATGAATTCCCTTATGGATAAGTAGTAAAGTAAATGGAAATGAAAGCATTTTCCTTTCGAAGCAAAGCTTCTTCTCCACAGATGGTGTTTTCATTTTCATAGCTGATTCTTTTCCTGAGGTTTCTGGAACCAAGCCCTTTTCCTTACACCTGGATGGAGTGGACCTTAATTAGCTCTTCGATGACAATTGTAATGTCACACCTTAGACAAGTAAACCATCTTCCTTCAGTTTTCAACCAGAAACTGGAAGAATGTGTCCTCCACTGGTCGTTTTCTCAGCATAAATAAGGTCTAGAAATGTTCTTTCGGTGGTGAAACTTCTAGGTGCCCAATACAAGGCAACAAGGTATACCGAAAAGTGAAGTTCCATTAGGGGTGAGGAGGAAAGGTAAATGAAATAAAAGCATTTTACTTTCTAAGCAAAGCCTCTCTCCACGGATGGTGTTTCCTTTTCATAGCTGAATAGATTCATGGAGGTTTCTGCATCCAACCCCTTATCTCTTTCATCTGCTTTCAGTGGAGTCCTCAGTGGCTAAACGTGACAATGGCAATGCAGCACATTCCACGGAAAACAGTCTTCCCTTCGTTTTGAACCACCACATGGAAGACTGTGTCCTCCATTGTTCGTTTTCACTCTGTCTGGAAGGTCTAGAAATGCATTAGCTTGTGATATTTGGAGTTCACCATTACAAAGCTGGAAGGTCTATGCGAAAATGAATTCCCTTATGGATAAGTAGTAAAGTAAATGGAAATGAAAGCATTTTCCTTTCGAAGCAAAGCTTCTTCTCCACAGATGGTGTTTTCATTTTCATAGCTGATTCTTTTCCTTGAGGTTTCTGGAACCAAGCCCTTTTCCTTACACCTGGATGGAGTGGACCTTAATTAGCTCTTCGATGACAATTGTAATGTCACACCTTAGACAAGTAAACCATCTTCCTTCAGTTTTCAACCAGAAACTGGAAGAATGTGTCCTCCACTGGTCGTTTTCTCAGCATAAATAAGGTCTAGAAATGTTCTTTCGGTGGTGAAACTTCTAGGTCCCATTACAATGCAGGAATTCACACCTAGAAGTCAATTACTTTAGGGTATGTTGGAAAAGATACTGGGACTAAAACATTTTCCTTTCGAAGCAAAGCCTCTTCTGCACAGAAAGTTTTTCCATTTTCATAGCTGAATAGTTTCCTGAGGTGTGTGTAGTAAGCCCTTATCGCTTACACTGCTGGGTGGAGTGAAGTTTTAATTGACTCAACGAGGCCAAAAGCAATGTAGCGCCTTCCATGGATAAACCACCTTCCCATCATTTTGAACTAGCAACTGAAGAAGAACTCCACAAGGAAGGTCTAGCAAGGTGCTTTTGGTTGTGAAACTTCGTGGTCCCTATTACAAAGCAGGAAGATATACAATTAAGTTAATGCCCTTAGGGGTTAGTTGTAAAGGTAATGTAATTGAAATTCTTTTCCATTCAAGACAAAGCTTCTTTTCCACAGAAGGGGTTTCCATTTTCAATGCAGAAAAGTTTCCTTCATGTTTCCTGTACCAACATGGTATCATTTGTACCTGGGTGGAGTGGAATCTTAATTGGCTCAACAAGGTCAATGGCAAGGAACACCTTCCACAAAAATCCTTTTCCCTTGGTTTTGAACAAGTAAATGGTAGAATATGTCCTTCACTGGTCGTTTTCCCTCCATACAGAATGTCCGGAAAAGTTCTTTCAGTTGTGAAACTTCTAGGTCCTATTACAAAGCATGAATTCACACCTAGAAGTCAATTACTTTAGGGTATGTTGGAAAAGATACTGGGACTAAAACATTTTCCTTTCGAAGCAAAGCCTCTTCTGCACAGAAAGTTTTCCATTTTCATAGCTGAATAGTTTCCTGAGGTGTGTGGTAGTAAGCCCTTATCGCTTACACTGCTGGGTGGAGTGAAGTTTTAATTGACTCAACGAGGCCAAAAGCAATGTAGCGCCTTCCATGGATAAACCACCTTCCCATCATTTTGAACTAGAAAACTGGAAAAGAACTCCACAAGGAAGGTCTAGCAAGGTGCTTTTGGTTGTGAAACTTCGTGGTCCCTATTACAAAGCAGGAAGATATACAATTAAGTTAATGCCCTTAGGGGTTAGTTGTAAAGGTAATGTAATTGAAATTCTTTTCCATTCAAGACAAAGCTTCTTTTCCACAGAAGGGGTTTCCATTTTCAATGCAGAAAAGTTTCCTTCATGTTTCCTGTACCAACATGGTATCATTTGTACCTGGGTGGAGTGGAATCTTAATTGGCTCAACAAGGTCAATGGCAACGGAACACCTTCCACAAAAATCCTTTTCCCTTGGTTTTGAACAAGTAAATGGTAGAATATGTCCTTCACTGGTCGTTTTCCCTCCATACAGAATGTCCGGAAAAGTTCTTTCAGTTGTGAAACTTCTAGGTCCTATTACAAAGCATGATGATATACCTGGATGTGAATTCCCTTAGGGGTGAGTAGTACAGGTAAATAGAATGAAAAGCATTTTTCTTTCGAGGCAAAGCCTCTTCTCCAAAGACGGTATTACCATTTTCATAGCTGATCATTTCCTTGAGGTTTCTGGCACCAACCCTTTCTGCTTACACCTGGGTGCAGTGAAGTCTTAATTGGCTGTTCAATAACAATTTCAATGTCGCACCTTAGACAAGTAACGCATCTTGCCCTCGGTTTTGAAGCAGCAACTGGAAGAATGTGTCCTCCACGGGTCGTATTCACTCCATATGGAAGGTCTAGAAAGTGCTTTCGGTTGTGAAACCTCTAGGTCCCCATAACAATGTAGGAATTCATACCCAGAAGTGAATTACATTAGGGTAAGTAGGAAAGAAAATGGGACTAAAACTGTTTTTTTTTTTCAAGGAAAGTCTCTTCTCCAGAGATGGTGTCTCCTTTTTAGCTGAATAGTTTCCTTGAGGTTTCTGATACCAACCTTTATCACTTACACCTGGGTGGAGTGGAGTCTATGAGGCCAATGACAATGTAGCACCTTCCACGGAGAAACCATCTTTCCTTTGGTTTTAAGCAGCACATGGAGGAAGTATGTCCTCAAATGGTCGTTTTCCCTACATACGGAAGGTCTAGCAAGGTGCTTTCGGTTGTGAAACTTCAAGGTCCCCATTACAAAGCAGGAGGAATACCCGGAAGTGAATGCCCTTAGGGGTAAGTAGTAAAGGTAAACGTAACTGAAAGCCTTTTCTTTTCAAGGCAAAACCTCTTCTCCACAGACGGGTTTCCATTTTCATGGCTGAATAGTTTCCTCCAGGTTTCTTATACCAACAGCATATCGTTTGCCCCTGGATGGAGTGGAGTCTTGAATTGGCTCAACGAGGAGAATGGCAATGGAACAGCTTCAACAGAAAAGCCAACTTTCCTTTGGTGTTGAACCAGCAAATGGAAGAATGTGTCCTCCACTGGTCATTTTCACTTCATACAGAAGGTCTAGCAAGGTGCTTTCGGTTGTGAAAGCTTCAAGGTCCCCATTACAAAGCAGGAGGAATACCCGGAAGTGAATGCCCTTAGGGGTAAGTAGTAAAGGTAAACGTAACTGAAAGCCTTTTCTTTTCAAGGCAAAACCTCTTCTCCACAGACGGTGTTTCCATTTTCATGGCTGAATAGTTTCCTCCAGGTTTCTTATACCAACAGCATATCGTTTGCCCCTGGATGGAGTGGAGTCTGAATTGGCTCAACGAGGAGAATGGCAATGGAACAGCTTCAACAGAAAAGCCAACTTTCCTTTGGTGTTGAACCAGCAAATGGAAGAATGTGTCCTCCACTGGTCATTTTCACTTCATACAGAAGGTCAGGATAGGTTCTTTTGGTTGTGAAAATTCTAGGTCCCATTACAAACAGGATGGTATACCCGGAAGTGAATTCCATTAGGAGTGAATAGTAAAGTAAATGGAATTAAAAGCATTTTCCTTGAAGCAAAGCTTTTCCTGCACAGACGATGTTTCCATTTTCATAGCTGAATAGATTCATGGAGGTTTCTGGAACCAAACCCTTATCGCTTACACCTGGTTTCAGTGGAGTCATTTGTTAAATGATGACAAGTGGCAATGTAGCACCTTCCACGGAAAAACAATCTTCCCTTCGTTTTGAACCAGGAAATTGAAGAATGTGTCCTCCACTGGTCATTTTCACTGCATACGGAAGGTCTAGGAAGGTGCTTTTTTGGTCAAACTTCTAGGTCCCCATTACAAAGCATGAAAGCATACCCAGAAGTGAATTCTTAGGGGTGAGAAGTAAAGGTAAATGGCACTAAAAGCATTTCTTTTCAAGGAAAAGCCTCTTCTCCACAGATAGTGTTTCCCTTTTCTTAGGTGAATAGTCTCCTTGAGGTTTCTGGTACCAGTCTTTATTGGTTACACCTGGGTGGAGTGGAGTCTTTATTGGTTCTATGAGGCCAGTGTCAATGTAGCACCTTCTATGGAAAAACATATTCCTTGGTTTTGAAGCACCACATGGAAGACCCTGTCCAATACTATACGTTTGCCTCCATCGGAAGGTCTACAAAGGTGCATTTGTTGTGAAATTGGTACCCCACAACAAAGTTGGATGTTTTACCCAAAAGTGAATTCCATTATGTATGAGATGTAAAGCCAAATGGAACGGAAAACATTTTCCTGTCGAGGAAAAATCTCTTATCCACAACAGTTTTTCATTTTCATTACTGATTCATATCCTTTAGGTTTCTGGTACCCACCATGTATTGCTTTCACCTGGGTGGAGTGTAGTCTTAATTGACTCAATGAGGCCAGTGTCAATGTAGCACCTTCTATGGAAAAACATATTCCCTTGGTTTTGAAGCACCACATGGAAGACCCTGTCCTACTATACGTTTGCCTCCATCGGAAGGTCTACAAAGGTGCATTTGTTGTGAAATTAGGTACCCCACAACAAAGTTGGATGTTTTACCCAAAGTGAATTCCATTATGTATGAGATGTAAAGCCAAATGGAACGGAAAACATTTTCCTGTCGAGGAAAAATCTCTTATCCACAACAGTTTTTCATTTTCATTACTGATTCATATCCTTTAGGTTTCTGGTACCCACCATGTATTGCTTTCACCTGGGTGGAGTGTAGTCTTAATTGACTCAATGAGCCAATGGCTATGGAGCACATTCCACGGAGAAATCATCTTTCCTTTGGTTTTAAACCAGCAACTGGAAGAATGTGTCCTCCACTGGTCATTTTCACTCCATAAGAAAGGTCTGGAAAAGTGCTTTCAGCTTTGAAATTTCTGGTTCCCCATTCCAAAGCATTATGGTATTCCCTGCAGTTAATGCTCATAGGGGAGAGTAGTAAAGGCAAATAGAACTAAATGCATTTTCCTTCTGAGGAAAGCCTCTTCTCCCAGCCTGTGTTTCTTTTGAAATAGCTGAATAATTTCCTTGAGGTTTCTGGTACCAACACCATATCGCTTGCACCTGGGTGGCGTGGGGTCTTAATTGGCTCAACAAGGCCAATGCCAATAGTGCATATTCTGTGGAAAATCCATCTTCCTTTCGGTTTTGAACCAGCACATGTAAGAATGGGTCCTGCACTGGTCATTCTCAATCCACGAGGAAGGTCTTGAAAGGTTCTTTCGGTTGTGAAACTTCTAGGTCCCCAAATTACAAGGCAACAAGGTATACCGAAAGTGAGTTCCATTAGGGTGAGGAGGAAAGGTAAATGAAATAAAAGCATTTTACTTTCTAAGCAAAGCCTCTTCTCCATGGATGGTGTTTCCTTTTCATAGCTGATTTGATTCCTTGAGGTTTCTGGAACCAAGCCCTTTTACTCACACCTGGTTGCAGTGGAGTCTTAATTGGCTCTTTGATAACAATTGTAATGTCGCACTTTAGACGAGAACCATCTGACCTTCGGTTTTGAACCAGCAACTGGAAGAATGTGTCCTCCACTGGTCATTCTCACTGCATACGGAAGGTCTGGAAAAGTGCTTTCGGTGGTGAAACTTCTAGATCCCCATTATAATGCAGGAATTCATACCCAGAAGTGAATTACCTTAGGGGTAAGTAGGAAAAGAAATGGAACTAAAGACATTTTCCTTTAGAAGCAAAGCCTCTTCTCCAAGACGGTGTTTCCATTTTCAAAGCTGAATCGTTTCCTGAGGTTTGTGGTTCCAACTCCTTATCGCTTACACCTGGGTGGAGTGGAGTTTAATTGGCTCAGCAAGGCCAAAGACAATGTAGTGCCTTCCATGGAGAAACCATCTTCCCTTCTCTTTTGAACCAGAAAATTGAACAACGTGTCCTCCACTGGTTGTTTTCACTGCATACGGAAGGTCTAGAAAAGTGCTTTCGGTGGTGAAACTTCTAGATCCCCATTATAATGCAGGAATTCATACCCAGAAGTGAATTACCTTAGGGGTAAGTAGGAAAAGAAATGGAACTAAAGACATTTTCCTTTAGAAGCAAAGCCTCTTCTCCAAGACGGTGTTTCCATTTTCAAAGCTGAATCGTTTCCTGAGGTTTGTGGTTCCAACTCCTTATCGCTTACACCTGGGTGGAGTGGAGTTTAATTGGCTCAGCAAGGCCAAAGACAATGTAGTGCCTTCCATGGAGAAACCATCTTCCCTTCTTTTTTGAACCAGAAAATTGAACAACGTGTCCTCCACTGGTTGTTTTCCTCCATAAGGAAGGTCAAGTAAGATGCTTTCAGTTGTGAAATTTCTAGGTCCCATTACAGAGCAGGAAGGTATACCCGGAAGTGAATCCTCTTAGAGATGAGAAGTAAAGGTAAATAGAACTAAAAGTATTGTCCATATGGGGCAAAGCATCTTTTCCATAGATGGTGTTTCTGTTTTCATAGCTGAATAGATTTCTTAAAGTTTGTGGTAAAACCGCTTATCCCTTTCACCAAGGTAGAGTGGAGTCTTAATTGACTCAACGAGGCCAATGGCAATGGAGCACCTTCCACGGTAAAACCATCTTTCCTTTGGTTTTAAGCAGCACAAGGAAGTATGTGTCCTCAAATGGTCGTTTTCCTCCATACGGAAGGTCTAGAAAGGAGCTTTCGGTTTTAAATTTCCTGTTCCCTTTCCAAAGCAATTAGGTATTCCGTGCCGTGAATGCTCTTAGGAGTGAGTACTAAAGGCAAAAAGAACTAAATGCATTTCCTTCTGAGGCAAAGCATCTTCTGCCAGCTGGAGTTTCTTTTAAAGAGCTGAATATTTTCCTTGAGGTTTCTGGTAACTACCACGCATCGCTTGCACCTCGGTGGAGTGGGGTCTTAATTGGCTCAACAAGTCCAATAGCAATAGAGCATATTACGGAACAACCATCTTCCTTTCGGTTTTGAATCAACACATGGAAGAATAGGTCCTGCACTGGTCATTTTCACTCAACGAGGAAGGTCTTGAAAGGTGTTTTTTGGGTTTTGAAACTTGTAGGTCCCTTTACAAGGCAAGAAGTTATACCCAGAAGTGAGTTCCATTAGGGGTGCATAGGAAAGGTAAATGGAACGAAAAGCATTTTACTTTCTAAACAAATGCTCTTCTCCACAGATGGTGTTTCCGTTTTCATACCTGAATAATTTCCTTGGGGTTTCTGGTACCAACCCTTTCGCTTACACCTGGGTGCAGTGGAGTCTTAATTGGATCTTTGATGCAATTGCAGTGTCGCACCTTAGACAAGTAAACCATCTTACCATCGGTTCTGAAGCAGCAACTCAAAGAATGTGTCCTCCACTGGTCGTTTTCACTGCAAACGGAAGGTCTAGAAAAGTGCTTTTGTTGGTGAAACTTCTAGGTCCCCATTACAATGCAGGAATTCATACCCACCAGTGAATTACCTTAGGGTTCAATAGGAAAGATAATGGAAATAAAACATTTTCTTTGAAGCAAACCTCTTCTCCCCAGCTGGTGTTTCCGTTTTCATAGCTGAATCATTTCCTTGAGGTTTCTGGTACCAACCCTTTTCGCTTACACCTGGGTGCAGTGGAGTCTTAATTGGATCTTTGATGCCAATTGCAGTGTCGCACCTTAGACAAGTAAACCATCTTACCATCGGTTCTGAAGCAGCAACTCAAAGAATGTGTCCTCCACTGGTCGTTTTCACTGCAAACGGAAGGTCTAGAAAAGTGCTTTTGTTGGTGAAACTTCTAGGTCCCCATTACAATGCAGGAATTCATACCCACCAGTGAATTACCTTAGGGTTCAATAGGAAAGATAATGGAAATAAAACATTTTCTTTGAAGCAAACCTCTTCTCCCCAGCTGGTGTTTCCGTTTTCATAGCTGAAGAGTTTCCTGGGTTTGAGGTAACAACCGCTTATCACTTTCTCCTGGATGGAGTGGAGTCTTAATTGACTCAACGAGGCCAATGGCAATGGAGCACGTTCCACGGAGAAACTATTTTTCCTTCGGTTTTAAGAAGTGCATGGAAGTATGTGTCCTCAAATGATTGTTTTCCTACACATGATAGGTCTAGCAAGGTGCTTTCGGTTGTGAAATTTTGAGGTCCCCATTACAAAGCAGGAAGTTAGACAATTATAGAATGCCGTTAGGGGTTAGTAGTAAAGGTAAATGTAACTGAAATCCTTACCTTTCAAGACAAAGCTTCTTATCCACAGAAGGGTGTCCGTTTACATTGCTGAAAAATTTTCCTTCAGGTTTCTGTGCCAACACCGTACCATTTGCATCTGGGTGAGTGGAGTCTCAATTGGCTCAACGAGGCCAATTGCAAACGAACACCTTCCACGGAAAACCATCTTCCTTCGGTGATGAACCAGCAAATGGTAGAATGTGTCCTCCACTGGTTGTTTTCCTCCATACAGAAGGTCTAGAAAGGTACTTTCAGTTGTGAAACTTCTAGGTCCTATTACAAAGCAGGATCGTATACCCAGAAGTGTATTCCCTTAGCGGTTAGTAGTAAAGGTAAATGGAATGCAAATGATTTTCCTTTCGAGGCAAAGTCTCTTCTCCAAAGACGGTATTACCGTTTTCATAGCTGATTGTTTCCTTGAGGTTTCTCGTACCAACCCTTTTTGCTTACACCTGGGTGCAGTGAAGTCTTAATTGGCTGTTCAATAACAATTTCAATGTCACACCTTAGACGAGTAACCCATCTTACCCTCGGTTTTGAAGCAGCAACTGGAAGAATGTGTTCTCCACTGTTTGTATTCCTCCATACAGAAGGTCTAGAAAGGTACTTTCAGTTGTGAAACTTCTAGGTCCTATTACAAAGCAGGATCGTATACCCAGAAGTGTATTCCCTTAGCGGTTAGTAGTAAAGGTAAATGGAATGCAAATGATTTTCCTTTCGAGGCAAAGTCT
This sequence comes from Tragulus kanchil, assembly GCA_022376925.1. NCBI lineage: Eukaryota > Metazoa > Chordata > Mammalia > Artiodactyla > Tragulidae > Tragulus > Tragulus kanchil. Next base: position 453,961 of record JAIOJX010000018.1, read on the forward strand.
CTTCTCCAAAGACGGTATTACCGTTTTCATAGCTGATTGTTTCCTTGAGGTTTCTCGTACCAACCCTTTTTGCTTACACCTGGGTGCAGTGAAGTCTTAATTGGCTGTTCAATAACAATTTCAATGTCACACCTTAGACGAGTAACCCATCTTACCCTCGGTTTTGAAGCAGCAACTGGAAGAATGTGTTCTCCACTGTTTGTATTCATTCCATACGGAAGGTCTAGAAAAGGGCTTTCGGTTGTGAAAACTCTAGGTCCCCATAACAATGTAGGAATTCATACCCAGATGTGAATTAACTTAGGGGTAAGTAGGAAAAGAAAATGGGACTAAAAACAATTTCTTTTCAAGGAAAGACTCTTCTCCACAGACGGTGTCTCCCTTTTTAATGGAATAGTTTCTTTGAGGTTTCTGGTTCCAAGCCTTTATCACTTACACCTGGGTGGAGTGGAGTCTAAGAAGCCAATGGCAATTTAGCACCTTCCACGGAGAAACCATCTTCCTTTCATTTTAAGCAGCACATGGAAGTATGTCCTCAAATGGTCGTTTTCCTACATACGGAAGGTCTAACAAGGTGCTTCGGTTGTGAAACTTCAAGGTCCCCATTACAAAGCAGGAGGGATACCCGGAAGTGAATGCCCTTAGGGTGAGTAGTAAAGTTAAATGTAACTGAAAGCCTTCACCTTTGAGTTAAAGCTTCTTCTCACAGACAGGGTTTCCGTTTTCATAACTGAATAGTTCCTTCAGTTTTCTGTACCAGAACCATATCGTTTGCACCTGGGTGGAGTGGAGTCTTAATTGGATCAATAAGGCCAAAGGCAATGGAACAGCTTCCACATAAAAGCCATCTTCCCTTCGGTTTTGAACCAGGAAATGATAGAATGTGTCCTCCACTCTTCGTTTTCCTCCATACAGAAGGTCCTGGAACGTACTTTCTGTTGTGAAACTTCTAGGTCACATTACAAAGCAGGACGGTATACCCAGAACTGAATTCCTTAGGGGTGAGTAGTAAAGGTAAATGGAATGAAAAGCATTTTCTTCGAGGAAAGCCTCTTCTCCGCAGACTGTGTTTCTGTTTTCAAAGCTGCATAGATTCGTGGACGTTTCTGGAACCAACCCTTATCGCTTACACCTGGCTTCAGTGGCGTCTAATTGACTAAATGACAACAATGGCAATGTAGCACCTTCCACGGAAAAAGAATCTTCCCATCGTTTTGAACCATCAAATGGATGAATGTGTCCTCCACTGGTTGTTTTCACTGCATACGGAAGGTCTAGAAAGGTGCTTTCTTTGGTCAAACTTATAGGTCCCCATTACAAAGCATGAAAGCATACCCAGAAGGAATTTTCTTAGGGGTGAGAAGTAAAGGTAAATGGCACTAAAGCATTTTCTTTTCAAGGAAAACCTCTTCTCCACAGACAGTGTTTCCCATTTCAAAGCTGAAAATTTCCTTGAGGTTTCTGGTACCAACCGCTTATCGCTTTCACCTGGATGGAGTGTAGTCTTAATTGACTCAACGAGCCAATGGCAATGGAGCACCTTCCACGGAGAAACCGTCTTTCCTTCAGTTTTGAACACAATGGAAGTATGTGTCCTCAAATTGTCATTTCTGACTCCATATGGAAGGTCTAGAAAGGTGCTGTCGGTTTTGAAATTTCGTTTCCCATTCCAGAGCAATTAGGTATTCCCTGCCATGAATGCTCTTAGTGATGAGTAGTAAAGGCAAATAGAACAAAAGCATTTTCTTTTCAAGGAAAACCTCTTCTCCACAGACAGTGTTTCCCATTTCAAAGCTGAAAATTTCCTTGAGGTTTCTGGTACCAACCGCTTATCGCTTTCACCTGGATGGAGTGTAGTCTTAATTGACTCAACGAGCCAATGGCAATGGAGCACCTTCCACGGAGAAACCGTCTTTCCTTCAGTTTTGAACACAATGGAAGTATGTGTCCTCAAATTGTCATTTCTGACTCCATATGGAAGGTCTAGAAAGGTGCTGTCGGTTTTGAAATTTCGTTTCCCATTCCAGAGCAATTAGGTATTCCCTGCCATGAATGCTCTTAGTGATGAGTAGTAAAGGCAAATAGAACAAAATTCATTTTCCTTCTGAGGCAAAGCCTCTTCTCACCAGCCGGTGTTGCTTTTGAAATAGCTGAATATTTTCCTTGTGGTTTCATGGTTCCAACCCTTTTGTCTTGCACCTGGGTGCAGTGGGTCTTAATTGGCTCAACAAGGCCAATGGCAATGGAGCATATTCTGCAGAGAATTCATCTTTCTTTGGTTTTGAACCAGCACATGGAAGAATGGGTCTGGGACTGGTCGTTTTCAATCCACGAGGAAGGTCTTGAAAGGTGCTTTCCGTTGTGAAACTTCTAGGTGCCCATTACAAGGCAAGAAGGTATACCCAAAAGTGAATTCCCTTAGTGGTGCATAGGAAAGGTAAATGGAACTAAAAGCATTTTCTCTAAGTAAACCTCTTCTCCACAGACGGTGTTTCCATTTTCATAGCTGAATCATATCCAAGAGGTTTCTGGAATCAAAATTTTGCCCACACCTGTGTGCAGTGGAGTTTTAATTGGTTCTTCAATGACAATTGCAATGTCACACTTAGACGAGTAAACCATCTGACCTTCGCCTTTGAACCAGCAACTGGAAGAATGTGTCCTCCACTTGTCATTTTCACTGAATACGGAAGGTCTAGAAAAGTGCTCTAGGTTGTGAAACTTCTAGGTCCCCATTACAGAGCAGGATAGTATGACTGGGAGTGAATGCTGCTAGGTGTGAGCAGTAGAGGTAAACGTAACTGAAAGCCTTTTCCATTCAAGGCAAAGTCTCTTCTCCACAGACAGGGTTTCCTTGTTCATAGCTGAATAGTTTCCTCCAGGTTTCTCGTACAAACAGCGAATCATTTGCACCTGGGTGGAGTCGAGTCTTAATTGGCTCACCCAGGCCAATGGCAATGGAACTGTTTCCACGGAAAAACCATCTTCCCTTTGGTATTAAACCAGCAAATGGCAGAATCTGTCCTCCACTGGCTTTTTCCTCCATACAGAAGGTCTGGAAATGTTCTTTCGGTTGTGAAACTTCTAGGTCCCCATTACAGAGCAGGATAGTATGACTGGGAGTGAATGCTGCTAGGTGTGAGCAGTAGAGGTAAACGTAACTGAAAGCCTTTTCCATTCAAGGCAAAGTCTCTTCTCCACAGACAGGGTTTCCTTGTTCATAGCTGAATAGTTTCCTCCAGGTTTCTCGTACAAACAGCGAATCATTTGCACCTGGGTGGAGTCGAGTCTTAATTGGCTCACCCAGGCCAATGGCAATGGAACTGTTTCCACGGAAAAACCATCTTCCCTTTGGTATTAAACCAGCAAATGGCAGAATCTGTCTCCACTGGCTTTTTCCTCCATACAGAAGGTCTGGAAATGTTCTTTCGGTTGTGAAACTTCTAGGTCCCATTACAAAGCAGGATGCTTTACCCAGAAGTGAATTCTTAGGGTTAATACTGAATGTAAAAGAAATGAAAAGCATTTTCCTTTTGAGGCAATGCCTCTTCTCCACGTACGGTGTTTCCTTTTTCATAGCTGAATAGATTCGTGAGGTTTCTGGAACCAACCCCTTATCGCTTACACCTGGTTTCAATGGAGTCCTCATTGGCTAAACGACGACAATGGCAATGTAGCACCTTCCACGGAGAAACAATCTTCCTTCGTTTTGAACCATCACATGGAAGAATGGGTCCTCCACTGTTCGTTTCACTCCATCAGGAAGGTCTAGATAGCTGCATTTGCTTATGAAACTTGGAGTTCACCATTACAAAGCTGGAAGATTTACCCAAAAGTGAATTCTTATGGATGAATAGTAAAAGTAAATGGAACTGAAAGTGTTTTCCTGTAGGGTCAAAGCCTCATCTCCACAAACAGTTTTTCCATTTACATTGCTGAGGAGTATCCTTTAGGTTTCTGGTACCCACCACTTATCGCTTTCACCTGGGTGGAATGGAGTCTGAATTGACTCAATGAGCCCAATGGCAATGGAGCAACTTCCACGGAGAAATCATCTTTCTTTGGTTTTAAGCAGCACATGGAAGTCTGTGTCCTCAAAAGGTCGCTTTCACTGTATACGGAAGGTCTAGAAAGGTGCTTTAGGTTTTGAAATTTCTTTTTCCCCATGACAAAACATTAAAGTATTCCCTGCAGTGAATGCTCTTAGGGAGTGTAGTAAAGGCAAATAGAACTAAATGCATTTTTTTCCAAGGCAAAGCCTCTTCTCCCCAGCTGGTGTTACCATTTTCATAGCTGAATAGTTTTCCTGTGGTTTATAGTACCAATCCCTTTTTGCTTACACCTGGGTGGAGTGGAGTCTTAATTGGCTCTTCAATGACAATTGCTATGTCGAGCCTTAGACGAGTAAACCATCTGACCTTCGGTTTTGAAGCAGCAACTGGAAGAATGTGTCCTCCACTGGTCGTTTCCACTGCATGTGGAAGGTCTAAAAGTGCTTTTGGTTGTGACACTTCTAGGTCCCCATTGCAATGCAGGAATTCATGCCAAGAATTGTATTATCTAGGGGTAGGTAGTAAAGGAAAATGGAACTAAAATCCTTTTCCTTTTGAAGAAAAGCCTCTTCTCCCCAGCTGGTGTTTTCATTTTCATAGCTGAATAGTTTTGCTGAGGTTTATAGTACCAATCCCTTTTTGCTTACACCTGGGTGGAGTGGAGTCTTAATTGGCTCTTCAATGACAATTGCTATGTCGAGCCTTAGACGAGTAAACCATCTGACCTTCGGTTTTGAAGCAGCAACTGGAAGAATGTGTCCTCCACTGGTCGTTTCCACTGCATGTGGAAGGTCTAAAAGTGCTTTTGGTTGTGACACTTCTAGGTCCCCATTGCAATGCAGGAATTCATGCCAAGAATTGTATTATCTAGGGGTAGGTAGTAAAGGAAAATGGAACTAAAATCCTTTTCCTTTTGAAGAAAAGCCTCTTCTCCCCAGCTGGTGTTTTCATTTTCATAGCTGAATAGTTTTGCTGAGGTTAGTGGTGCCCACCCTTATTGCTTACAGCTGGTTGGAATTGAGTTTTAAATGGCTTAACAAGGCCAATGGCAATGAAACACCTTTCACAGAGAAACCATCTTCCCTTTTTTTTGAACCAGCAAATTGAAGAATGTGTCCTCCACTGGTCGTTTTCACTCCATACGGAAAGTCTAGAAAGGTACTTTCAGGTGTGAAATTTCCAGGTCACCATTAAAGAGCAGGAAGGTGTACCCGGAAGTGAAAACTCTTAGGGATGGGAAGTAAAGGAAATTGAAGTAAAAGCATTGTTCTTATGAGGCAAAGCCTCTTCTCCACAGATGGTGTTTCCTTTTCCATAGGTGAATAGTTTCCTTGAGGTTTGTGGTACCATCTGATTATAGCTTTCACCTGGGTGGAATGGGGTCTTAATTGACTCAATGAGGCCAATGGCAATGGAGCACCTTCCAGGAGAAACCATCTTTTATTCGGTTTTTAAGCAGCACATGGAAGAATGTGTTATCAAATGGTCGTTTTTCCTTCATACGGAAGGTCTAACAAAGAGTTTTCGGTTGTGAAACTTCTAGGTGCCCATTACAAAGGCAAGAAGGTATACCCGGAAATGAATTCCCTTGGGGTGAGTAGTAAAGTAAATGGAACGGAAAGCATTTTCCTTTTGAGTCAAAGCCTCTTCTCCACAGATGGTGTTTCAGATTTCATAGCTGAACAGATTCGTGGAGGTTTCTGGAACCAACCCTTATCGCTTACACCTGGTTGCAGTGGAATCCTCCTTGGTTAATTGATGACAATGGCAATGTAGTATCTTTCACGGAAAAACAATCTTCCCTTCATTTTTGAACAAGCAAATAAAGAATGTGTCCTCCTCTGGTCGTTTTCACTCCATATGGATGTTTCAGAAAGGTGCTTTTGATTATCAAAATTCTAGGTCCCCATTACAATGCAGAAATCATACCCGGAGGTGAATTCACTTAGGGGTGAGATGTAAAGGTGAATAGCACTAAAAGCATTTTCTTTTCAAGGAAAAGGCTCTTCTCCACAGATGGCCTTTCCTTTTCATAGCTGAATCATTTCCTTGAGGTATCAGGTACCAATCCTTTATCACTTACACCTGGGTGGAGTGGAGTCTAAATAGGTTCTACCATGCAAATATCACTGTAGCACCTTCTACAAAAAACAAATTCCTTCGGTTTTGAACCACCACATGGAAGCCCCTGTGCTCCACTGTACATTTTCTCTCCATTAGGAAGGTCTAGAAAGGTGCATTCACTGGTGAAATTTGGAGTTCCCCATTACAAAGCTGGAAGGTTTACCCAAAAGTGAATTCCTTTACAGATGAGTAGTAAAGGTAAATGGAACGGAAAGGATTTTCCTGTCGAGGCAAAGCCTATTTTCCACAAAAGGTTTTTCTGTTTTCAAAGCTGAACAGATTCGTGGAGGTTTCTGGAACCAACCCTTATCGCTTACACCTGGTTGCAGTGGAATCCTCCTTGGTTAATTGATGACAATGGCAATGTAGTATCTTTCACGGAAAAACAATCTTCCCTTCATTTTTGAACAAGCAAATAAAGAATGTGTCCTCCTCTGGTCGTTTTCACTCCATATGGATGTTTCAGAAAGGTGCTTTTGATTATCAAAATTCTAGGTCCCCATTACAATGCACGAAATCATACCCGGAGGTGAATTCACTTAGGGGTGAGATGTAAAGGTGAATAGCACTAAAAGCATTTTCTTTTCAAGGAAAAGGCTCTTCTCCACAGATGGCCTTTCCTTTTCATAGCTGAATCATTTCCTTGAGGTATCAGGTACCAATCCTTTATCACTTACACCTGGGTGGAGTGGAGTCTAAATAGGTTCTACCATGCAAATATCACTGTAGCACCTTCTACAAAAAACAAATTCCTTCGGTTTTGAACCACCACATGGAAGCCCCTGTGCTCCACTGTACATTTTCTCTCCATTAGGAAGGTCTAGAAAGGTGCATTCACTGGTGAAATTTGGAGTTCCCCATTACAAAGCTGGAAGGTTTACCCAAAAGTGAATTCCTTTACAGATGAGTAGTAAAGGTAAATGGAACGGAAAGGATTTTCCTGTCGAGGCAAAGCCTATTTTCCACAAAAGGTTTTTCTGTTTTCAAAGCTGAAGAGTTTGCTTTAGGTTTCTGGTACCCACCACATATCCCTTGCACCTGGGTGGAGGGGTCTTAATTGACTCAACGAGGCCATTGGCAATGGAGCATATTCTGCAGAGAAACCATCTTCCTTTTGGTTTTGAACCTGCACATGGAAGAATGTGTTCTGCACTGGTCGTTTTACTCCACAGAAAGGTCTGGAAATGTGCTTTCGGTTGTGAAACTTCTAGGTGCCCATTACAAAGCAAGAAGGTATACCCGGAAGTGAGTTCCATTAGGGATGAGTAGGAAAGGTCAACGGAATGAAAAGCACTTTACTTTCTAAGCAGAGCCTCCTCTCCACATATGGTGTTTCCATTTTCATAGCTGAATAGTTTCCTGAGGTTTGTGTTACCAATCATTTATCACTTACACCTGGGTGATGTAGAGTCTTAATTGAGTCAACGGGCCAGAACCATCTCTCCTTTGGTGTTTAAGCAGCACATGGAAGCATGTGTCCTCAAATGGTCGTTTTCCTAAATACGGACGTTCACCCAAGGTGCTTTCAGTTGGGAAACTTCAAGATCCACATTACAAAGGAGGAAGTTATACAAGGAAGTGAATGCCCTTAGGGGTGAGTAGTAAAGGTAAATATAACTGAAAGACCTTTCCTTTTGAGGCAAATCTTCTTTTCCACAGACAGGGTTTCTGTTTTAATTGCAGAATAGTTTCCTTCAGGTTTCCTGTACCAACACTGTATCATTTACACTTGGGTGGAGTGGAATCTCAATAGGCTCAACGAGGCAAATGGCAACGGGATATCTTCCACGGAAAAGTCATCTTCCTTCGGTGTTGAACCAGCAAATGGTAGAATGTGTCCTTCACTTCTCGTTTTACTCCACAGAAAGGTCTGGAAATGTGCTTTCGGTTGTGAAACTTCTAGGTGCCCATTACAAAGCAAGAAGGTATACCCGGAAGTGAGTTCCATTAGGGATGAGTAGGAAAGGTCAACGGAATGAAAAGCACTTTACTTTCTAAGCAGAGCCTCCTCTCCACATATGGTGTTTCCATTTTCATAGCTGAATAGTTTCCTGAGGTTTGTGTTACCAATCATTTATCACTTACACCTGGGTGATGTAGAGTCTTAATTGAGTCAACGGGCCAGAACCATCTCTCCTTTGGTGTTTAAGCAGCACATGGAAGCATGTGTCCTCAAATGGTCGTTTTCCTAAATACGGACGTTCACCCAAGGTGCTTTCAGTTGGGAAACTTCAAGATCCACATTACAAAGGAGGAAGTTATACAAGGAAGTGAATGCCCTTAGGGGTGAGTAGTAAAGGTAAATATAACTGAAAGACCTTTCCTTTTGAGGCAAATCTTCTTTTCCACAGACAGGGTTTCTGTTTTAATTGCAGAATAGTTTCCTTCAGGTTTCCTGTACCAACACTGTATCATTTACACTTGGGTGGAGTGGAATCTAATAGGCTCAACGAGGCAAATGGCAACGGATATCTTCCACGGAAAAGTCATCTTCCTTCGGTGTTGAACCAGCAAATGGTAGAATGTGTCCTTCACTTCTCGTTTTCACTCCATACAGAAGGTCAGGATAGGTTCTTTTGGTTGTGAAACTTCTAGGTTCCATTACAAAGCAGGATCGTATACCCAGAAGTGAATTCCCTTAGCAGTTAGTAGTAAAGGTAAAGGGAATGAAAAGCATTTTCATTTCGAGGCAAAGCCTCTTCCCCAAAGACAGTGTTACCATTTTCATAGCTGATCGTTTCCTTGAGGTTTCTTGTACCAACACTTTTGCTTACACCTGGGTGCAGTGAAGTCTTAATTGGCTGTTCAATGACAATTGCAATGTCGCACCGTAGACGAGTAACCCATCTTACCTTCCATTTTGAACCAGCAACTGGAAAAATGTGTCACCCACTGGTCGTATTCACTCCATACGGAAGGTCTAGAAAAGTGCTTTCGGTTGTGAAACTTCTAGGTCCCCATAACAATGCAGAATTTCATGCCCAGAAGTGAATTAACTTGGGGGTAAGTAGGAAAAGAAAATGGGACTAAAAACATTTTCTGTCAAGGAAAGGCTCTTCTCCACAGATGGTGTCTCCCTTTTTAGTGGAATAGTTTCTTTGAGGTTTCTGGTACCAATCCTTTATCGCTTACACCTGGGTGGCTGGAGTTTACTAGACCAATGGCAATGTAGCACCTTCCACAGAGGAAACCATAATTCCTTTGGTTTTAAGCAGTACACGGAGGTCTGTCCTCAAATGGTCATTTTTCCCTACATACGAAAGGTCTAGCAAGGTGCATTCGGTTGTGAAACATCGAGATCCCCATTACAAAGCAGAATTTCATGCCCAGAAGTGAATTAACTTGGGGGTAAGTAGGAAAAGAAAATGGGACTAAAAACATTTTCTGTCAAGGAAAGGCTCTTCTCCACAGATGGTGTCTCCCTTTTTAGTGGAATAGTTTCTTTGAGGTTTCTGGTACCAATCCTTTATCGCTTACACCTGGGTGGCTGGAGTTTACTAGACCAATGGCAATGTAGCACCTTCCACAGAGGAAACCATAATTCCTTTGGTTTTAAGCAGTACACGGAGGTCTGTCCTCAAATGGTCATTTTTCCCTACATACGAAAGGTCTAGCAAGGTGCATTCGGTTGTGAAACATCGAGATCCCCATTACAAAGCAGGAAGTTATACAAGCAAGTGAATGCTCTTGGGGTGAGCAGTAAAGGTAAATGTAACTGAAAGACTTTTCCTTTCGAGGCAGAGCCTCATCTCCACAGATGGGGTTTCCGTTTTCATAGCTGAAAAGTTTCCTTCAGGTTTCTTACACCAATATCTTATCTTTTGCACCTGGGTGGAGTGGAGCCTCTACTGACTCAACGAGGTCAATGGCAACGGAACACCTTCCACAGAAAAACCATCTACCCTTCGGTGTTGAACCAGCCAATAGTAGAGTGTGTCCTTCACTGGTCGTTTCCTCCATACAGAAGGGTAGCATAGGTTCTTTCGGTTGTGAAACTTCTAGGTCCCATTACAAAGCAGGATGGTATAACCGGATGTGAATTCCTTAGGACTGAGTAGTAAAGGTAAATGAAATGAAAAGCATTTTCCTTTGAAAGCAAAGCTTTTTCTGCACAGATGGTGTTTCCATTTTCATAGCTGTATAGATTCGTGGAGGTTTCTGGATCCAACCCTTATCACTTATACATGGTTTCAGTGGAGTCCTCATTGGCTAAACGACGATAATGGCAATGTAGCACCTTCCACGGAAAACAATCTTCCTTCGTTTTGAACCAGCAGATGGAAGAATGTATCCTCCACTGTTGGTATTCACTGCATATGGAAGGTCTAGAAAGGTGCTTTTGGTTGTCAAACTTCTAGGTCCCCATTACAAAGCAGGAAAGCATACCTGGAATTGAATTCCTTAGGGAGAGAAGTAAACTTAAATGTCAATAAAAGCATTTCTTTTCAAGGAAAAGCCTCTTCTCCACAGATGGTGTTTCCTTTTCATAGCTGAATAGTCTCCTTGAGGTTTCTGGTACCAATCTTTATCGCTTACACCTGGATTGAGTGGAGTCTTTATTGGTTCTACGAGACCAATGGCAATATAGCACCTTCTATGGAAAAACATATTCCCTTTGATTTTGAAGAACCACATGGAAGACTCTATCCTCCATTATGCATTTTCCTCCATTGGCAAGGTCTAGAAAGGTGCATTTGCTTGTGAAATTGGAGTTCCCCATAACAAAGTTGGATGTTTTACCCGAAAGTGAATTCCCTCACGTATGAGTCATAAAATTAAATGGAACGGAAAACATTTTCCTGTCGAGGCAAAAGCTCTTATCCAGAAATGGTTTTTCCATTTTCATAGCTGAATAGTTTCCTTGAGGTTTCTGGTACCAAACTTTATCGCTTACACCTGGATTGAGTGGAGTCTTTATTGGTTCTACGAGACCAATGGCAATATAGCACCTTCTATGGAAAAACATATTCCCTTTGATTTTGAAGAACCACATGGAAGACTCTATCCTCCATTATGCATTTTCCTCCATTGGCAAGGTCTAGAAAGGTGCATTTGCTTGTGAAATTGGAGTTCCCCATAACAAAGTTGGATGTTTTACCCGAAAGTGAATTCCCTCACGTATGAGTCATAAAATTAAATGGAACGGAAAACATTTTCCTGTCGAGGCAAAAGCTCTTATCCAGAAATGGTTTTTCCATTTTCATAGCTGAATAGTTTCCATGAGGTTTCTGGTACCAATCCATTTTCGCATTCACCCGGGTGGAGTGGAGTCTTAATTGACTCAATGAGGTCAAGGGCTATTGAACACCTTCCACGGAGAAACCATCTTTCCTTCAGTTTTGAACCAGCAACTGGAACAATGTGTCCTGCACTGCTCCTTTTCACTGCAGATGAAAGGTCTAGAAAAGTGCTTTCGGTTGTGAAATTGCTTGTTCCCCATTCCAAATCATTAAGTCATTCCCTGCATTGAATGCTCTTAGGAGTGAGTAGTAAAGGCAAATAGAACAAAATGCATTTTCCTTTCGAGGCAAAGCCTGTTCTCCACAGAAGGTGTTTCCATTTTCTTTACTGAACAATTTCCTTGCGGTTTCTGGTACCATCCCCTTATCACTTACACCTGGGTGGAGTTGAGACTTAATTGGCTCAACAAGGCCAATGACAATGGAGCATATTCTGCGGAAAACCATCTTCCTTTCGGCTTTGAACCAGCACATGGAAGAATAGGTCTGGGACTGGTCGTTTTCACTCCACGATGAAGGTCTTGAAAGGTGCTTTTGGTTGTGAAACTTCTAGGTGTCCATTACAAGGCAAGAAGGTATACACGGAATTGAGTTCGCTTAGGGGTGAGTAGAAAAGTTAAATGGAACAAAAAGCACTTTACCTTCTAAGCAAAGCCTCTTCTCCACAGACGGTGTTTCCGTTTTCTTGGCTGATTCGTATCCTAAAGGTTTCTGGAACCAACCCTTATCGCTTACACCTGGGTTCAGTGGAGTCTTAATTGTCCTCTTTGATGACAATTGCAATGTCACAGCTTAGATGAGTAAACTATCTGACATTCGGTTTTGAACCAACAACTGGAAGAATGTGTCCTCCACTGGTCATTTTCACTGCATGTGGAAGGTCTAGAAAATTGTTTCGGTTGTGAAACTTCTAGGTCCCCATTACAATGCAGGAATTCATACCCAGAAGTGAATTACCTTAGGGGTAAGTAGGAAAATAAATGGAACTAAAAGCATTTTCCTTTAGAAGCAAAGCCTCTTCTCCAAGATAGTGTTTCCATTTTCATAGTGGAAGAGTTTCCTTGAGGTTTGTGGTACCAACCCCTTATCGCTTACAGCTGGGTGGAGTGGAGTTTTAATTGGCTCAACGAGGCCAAAGGCAATGGAGCATATTCTGCGGAAAACCATCTTCCTTTCGGCTTTGAACCAGCACATGGAAGAATAGGTCTGACTGGTCGTTTTCACTCCACGATGAAGGTCTTGAAAGGTGCTTTTGGTTGTGAAACTTCTAGGTGTCCATTACAAGGCAAGAAGGTATACACGGAATTGAGTTCGCTTAGGGGTGAGTAGAAAAGTTAAATGGAACAAAAAGCACTTTACCTTCTAAGCAAAGCCTCTTCTCCACAGACGGTGTTTCCGTTTTCTTGGCTGATTCGTATCCTAAAGGTTTCTGGAACCAACCCTTATCGCTTACACCTGGGTTCAGTGGAGTCTTAATTGTCCTCTTTGATGACAATTGCAATGTCACAGCTTAGATGAGTAAACTATCTGACATTCGGTTTTGAACCAACAACTGGAAGAATGTGTCCTCCACTGGTCATTTTCACTGCATGTGGAAGGTCTAGAAAATTGTTTCGGTTGTGAAACTTCTAGGTCCCCATTACAATGCAGGAATTCATACCCAGAAGTGAATTACCTTAGGGGTAAGTAGGAAAATAAATGGAACTAAAAGCATTTTCCTTTAGAAGCAAAGCCTCTTCTCCAAGATAGTGTTTCCATTTTCATAGTGGAAGAGTTTCCTTGAGGTTTGTGGTACCAACCCCTTATCGCTTACAGCTGGGTGGAGTGGAGTTTTAATTGGCTCAACGAGGCCAAAGGCAATGTATAAACATCCACGGGAAACCATCTTCCTTCTTTTTGGAGGAGCAAATGGAAGAATGGGTCCTGCACTGGTCGTTTTCACCCTATACGGAAATTCTAGTAAGGTACTTTAAGTTGTGAAATTTCCAGGTCCCCATTACAGAGCAGGAAGGTATACCCAGAAGGAATGCTCCTAGTGATGAGAAGTAAAGGTAAATGGAAGTAAACGCATTGTCCTTATGAGGCAAGGCCTCTTCTCCACAGACGGTGTTTCTCTTTTCATAGCTGAACTGTTTCCTGAGGTTTGTGGTACCAACACCTTATCGCTTAGACCTGAGCATAGTGGAGTTTTAATTGGCTCAACGAGGCCAATGGAAATGGAGCACCTTCCATGGAGAAACCATCTTCCCTTCGTTTTTTAACCAGCAAAGGAAGAATGTCCTCCACTGGTCGTTTTCACTCCATACCGAAAGTCTTGAAAGGTGCTTTCGGTCGTGAAATTTCTAGGTCCCCATTACAGTGCAGGAAGATATACCTGGAAGTTAATCCTCTTCAGGTGAAAAGTAACGGTAAATGGAACATAAAGCATTGCCCTTATGAGGCAAAGCCTCGTCTCCACAGAAGGTGTTCCGTTTTCATAGCTGAATAGTTCCTTAAGGTTTGCGCTACCAACAGCTTATCGCCTTCACCTGGGTGGAGTGGAGTCTTTGTGTTTTTGAAAGATTTATGAATTTATTTATTTTTGGGGTGGGGTTGGGTTGGGGATGGAATGGAGCTGGCGGGTCACTTCTATTGGTCTTTCATGTGTCTATTTTCATCCCTCTTTTTTCTTTGGTTCCTGTGGGCCTCCCATCATGGCGGCGCTGTCATTTCAGAGCACTGGCTCCAGGCACATGCGCTCCAGAGTTCCGGTTCGGCAATTGGACACATCGGTCCAGCCACTCCGCAGAACGTGGGATCTCTCAGGCCAGGGACCAAGCGGCGCCTTTGCACTTCAAGGCGGTGTTGCTACCACTGACCACCAGGGAAGCCCCTGGAGTGGAGTCTTAAATGACTCAACGAGACCAATGGCAATGGAGCACCTTCCAGGAGAAATCATCTTTCCTTCGGTTTTTAAGCAGCACATGGAAGTATGTGTACTCAAATGGTCATTATCCCTCCATAAGGAAGTTCTTGCAAGGTGCTTTCGGTTGTGAAACTTCGAGGTCCCATTACAAAGCAGGATGGTGTACCTGGAAGTGAATTCTTAGGGGTGAGTAGGAAAGGTAAATGGAATGAAAAGTCTTTTCCTTTCGAGGCAATGCCTCTTCTCCACAGGTGGTGTTTCCATTTTCATAGCTGAATAGATTCGTGGAGGTTTCTGGAACCAACACCTTATCCCTTACACCTGGTTTCAGTGGAGTCCTCATTGGCTAAACGACGACAATGGCAATGTAGAACCTTGCATGGAACAACCATCTTCCCTTCGTTTTGAACCAGTAAATGGAAGAATGTGTCCTTCCCTGATCGTTTTCATTCCATACAGAAGGTTTAGAAAGGTGCTTTCGGTTGTCAAACTTCTAGGTCCCCATTATAAAACATGAAAGCATACCCCGAATTGAATTCACTTAGGGGTTAGCAGTAAAGGTAAATGGCACTAAAAACATTTTCTTTGCAAGGAAAAGCCTCTTCTTCACAGACGGTGTTTCCGTTTTCATAGCTGAATAGTTTCCTTAAGGTTTGTGGTACCAACCGCTTATAGCTTTCAACGGGTGGAGTGCAGTCTCAATTGACTCAACGAGTCCAACGGCAATGGAGCACCTTCCACGGAGAAACCATCTTTTATTTGGTTTTAAGCAGTTCATGTAAGTATGTGTCCTCATATTTTTGTTTTCCCTCCATACGGAATGTCTATCAAATGCTTTCGCTTGTGAAACTTGACGTCCCCATTAAAGAGAAGGAAGCTATACCCAGAAGTGAATACATGTAGGAGAGAGTTGTAAAGGTAAAAGGAACTGAAAGCATTTTCCTGTCGAGGCAAAGCACTTCTCCAGAAACGAATTTTCTGTTTTCATAGCTGGAGAGTTTCCTTTAGGTTTCTGGTACCCACCACTTATCGCTTTCACCTGGGTGGAGTGGAGTCTTAATTGACTCAACGACGACAATGGCAATGTAGAACCTTGCATGGAACAACCATCTTCCCTTCGTTTTGAACCAGTAAATGGAAGAATGTGTCCTTCCCTGATCGTTTTCATTCCATACAGAAGGTTTAGAAAGGTGCTTTCGGTTGTCAAACTTCTAGGTCCCCATTATAAAACATGAAAGCATACCCCGAATTGAATTCACTTAGGGGTTAGCAGTAAAGGTAAATGGCACTAAAAACATTTTCTTTGCAAGGAAAAGCCTCTTCTTCACAGACGGTGTTTCCGTTTTCATAGCTGAATAGTTTCCTTAAGGTTTGTGGTACCAACCGCTTATAGCTTTCAACGGGTGGAGTGCAGTCTCAATTGACTCAACGAGTCCAACGGCAATGGAGCACCTTCCACGGAGAAACCATCTTTTATTTGGTTTTTAAGCAGTTCATGTAAGTATGTGTCCTCATATTTTTGTTTTCCCTCCATACGGAATGTCTATCAAATGCTTTCGCTTGTGAAACTTGACGTCCCCATTAAAGAGAAGGAAGCTATACCCAGAAGTGAATACATGTAGGAGAGAGTTGTAAAGGTAAAAGGAACTGAAAGCATTTTCCTGTCGAGGCAAAGCACTTCTCCAGAAACGAATTTTCTGTTTTCATAGCTGGAGAGTTTCCTTTAGGTTTCTGGTACCCACCACTTATCGCTTTCACCTGGGTGGAGTGGAGTCTTAATTGACTCAACAAGACCAATGGCAATGGAGCACCTTCCGTGGAGAAATCATCTTTCGTTCTGTTTTTAAGCAGAACATGGAAGTATGTGTCCTCAAAGGGTCCTTTTCACTCCATACACAAGGTCTAGAAAGTTGCTTTAGGTTTTGAAATTTCTGGTTCCCCATTCAAGAGCATTAAGATATTCCTGCAGTGAATGCTCTTAGGGGTGAGTAGTAAAGGCAAATAGAACTAAATGCATTTTCCTTCCGAGGCCTGACCTCTTCTCCCCAGCCAGTGTTTCTTTTGAAGGAGCTGAATATTTTCCTTGAGGTTTCTGGTACCAATTCCTTTTCACTTGCATCTTGGATGAGTGGAGTTTTGTTTGGCTCAACGAGGCCATTGGCAATGTACCGCCTTGCATGGAGAAACCATCTTCCCTTCTGTTTTTAAGCAGAACATGGAAGTATGTGTCCTCAAAGGGTCCTTTTCACTCCATACACAAGGTCTAGAAAGTTGCTTTAGGTTTTGAAATTTCTGGTTCCCCATTCAAGAGCATTAAGATATTCCTGCAGTGAATGCTCTTAGGGGTGAGTAGTAAAGGCAAATAGAACTAAATGCATTTTCCTTCCGAGGCCTGACCTCTTCTCCCCAGCCAGTGTTTCTTTTGAAGGAGCTGAATATTTTCCTTGAGGTTTCTGGTACCAATTCCTTTTCACTTGCATCTTGGATGAGTGGAGTTTTGTTTGGCTCAACGAGGCCATTGGCAATGTACCGCCTTGCATGGAGAAACCATCTTCCCTTCTTTTTGAACCGGAAAATGGTAAAATGTGTCCTCCTCTGGTCGTTTTCACTCCACGAGAAAGTTCTTGAAAGATGCTTTTGATTGTGAAATTTCTAGGTGCCCATTAAAAGGCGAGAAGGTATACCCAGAATTGAGTTCCCTTAGGAGTGAGTAGTAAAGATAAATGGGTTGAAAAGTATTTTCCTTTCTAGTTAAAGCCTCTTCTCCACGGATGGTGTTTCCATTGTCATAGCTGAATAGATTCGTGGAGATTTCTGGAACCAACCCCTTAGGCTTGTACCTGGTTACAGAGGAGTCTTCATGGCTAAACGACGACAATGGCAATATAGTACCTTCCACGGAGAAACAATATTCCCTTAGGTGTTGAACCAGCAAATGGAAGAATGTGTCCTCTATTGGTCGTTTTCACTCCATATGGAAGGTCTAGGAAGGTTCTTTCAGTTTCAAACTTCGAGGTTCCCATTACAAAGCAGGAAAGCATACCCAGAAGTGAATTCCCTTATGGGTGTGAAGTAAAGGTAAATGGCACAAAAGCATTTTCTTTTCAAGGAAAAGCCTCTTCTCCACAGATGGTGTTTCCTTTCATAGCTGAATAACTTCCTTGAGGTTTCTGGTACCATCCTTTATCGCTTACACCTGGGTGGAGTGGAGTCTTAATTGGTTCAACGAGGCCAATGGCACTGTAGCACTTTCCACGGAAAAGCAGTCTTCCCTTCTTTTTTAACTAGCAAATGGAAGAATGTGTCCTCCACTGGACGTTTTCACATCATACAGAAGGTCTAGAAGCGTGCTTTCCATTTTCAAACTTCTAGGCCCCATTAAAAGCACAAAATCATACCTGGATGTGAATTCTTAGGGTTGAGAAGTAAAGGTAAATGGTACTAAAAGCATTTTCTTTTCAAGGTAAAGCCTCTTCTTCACAGACGGTGTTTCCCTTTTCATAGCTGAAGTGTTTCCTTGAGGTTTCTGGTACCAACCTTTATTGCTTACCCATTGGTGGAGTAGAGTCTTAATTGGTTCTACGAGGCCAATGGCAATGGAGCACCTTCTATGGAAAAGCAGTCTTCCCTTCTTTTGAACTAGCAAATGGAAGAATGTGTCCTCCACTGGACGTTTTCACATCATACAGAAGGTCTAGAAGCGTGCTTTCCATTTTCAAACTTCTAGGCCCCATTAAAAGCACAAAATCATACCTGGATGTGAATTCTTAGGGTTGAGAAGTAAAGGTAAATGGTACTAAAAGCATTTTCTTTTCAAGGTAAAGCCTCTTCTTCACAGACGGTGTTTCCCTTTTCATAGCTGAAGTGTTTCCTTGAGGTTTCTGGTACCAACCTTTATTGCTTACCCATTGGTGGAGTAGAGTCTTAATTGGTTCTACGAGGCCAATGGCAATGGAGCACCTTCTATGGAAAAAGCATATTTCTTTGATTTTGAATCACCACATGCAAGACCCTGTCCCCAAAGTTTGTATTCACTCCATCGACAAAGTCTAGAAAGGTGTATTCACTTGTGAAACTTGCAGTTCCCATTACAATGCTGGAAGTTCTACCCGAATTTGAATTCTTACAGATGAGTAGTAAAGATAAATGGAACTAAAAACATTTTCCTGTTGAAGCAAATCCTCTTCTGCACAGACGGTGTTTCCGTTTTCATAGCTGAATCGCTTCCTGAGGTTTGTGGTAGCAGCACCTTATCGCTTAGACCTGGGTGGAATGCAGTTTTAATTGGCTCATCGAGGCTAATGGCAATGGAGCGCCTTCCATGGAGAAACCATCTTCCCTTCGTTTTTGAACCAACAAATGGAAGAAAATATCCTCCACTGGTCATTTTCACTCCATAGGAAAGTCTAGAAAGGTGCTTTCGGATCTGAAATTTCTAGGTCACCATTACAGAGCAGGAAGGTATACCTGGAAGTGAATGCTCTTAGGGGTGAGAAGTAAAGATAAATGGAATTTACAGCATTCTACTTATGAGGCAAAGCCTCTTGTCCATGGACAGTGTTCTGTTTTCATAGCTGAATAGTTTCCTTAAGGTTTGTGGTACCAACTGCTTATCGTTTCTCCTTGGTGAAGTGGAGTCTTAATCGACTCAATGAGTCCAATGGCAATGGAACGCCTTCCACGGAGAAACCATCTTTCTTTTGGTTTTAAGCAGCACATGGAAGTATGTGTCCTCAAATGGTCGTTTTCCTACATACAGAAGATCTAGCAAGGTGCTTTCGGTTGTGAAACTTCGAGGTCTCCATTACAAAGCGGGAAGTTATACCCGGAAGTGAATGCTCTTAGGGGTGAGTAGTAAAGGTAAATGGAATTTACAGCATTCTACTTATGAGGCAAAGCCTCTTGTCCATGGACAGTGTTCTGTTTTCATAGCTGAATAGTTTCCTTAAGGTTTGTGGTACCAACTGCTTATCGTTTCTCCTTGGTGAAGTGGAGTCTTAATCGACTCAATGAGTCCAATGGCAATGGAACGCCTTCCACGGAGAAACCATCTTTCTTTTGGTTTTAAGCAGCACATGGAAGTATGTGTCCTCAAATGGTCGTTTTCCTACATACAGAAGATCTAGCAAGGTGCTTTCGGTTGTGAAACTTCGAGGTCTCCATTACAAAGCGGGAAGTTATACCCGGAAGTGAATGCTCTTAGGGGTGAGTAGTAAAGGTAAATATACCTGAAAACCCTTTCCTTTCACGGCAAAGCCTCTTCTCCACAGACGGGGTTTTCATTTTCATAGCTGAATAGTTTCCTTCAGATTTCTCATACCAACACCCTACGATTCCACCTGGGAGGAGTGGAGTCTTAATGGCTCAACGTGGCCAATGTCAATGGAAAACCTTCCATGGAAAACCATGGTCCTTCAGTTTTGTACCAGCAAATGGAAGAATGTGTCCTCCACTCTTTGTTTTCACTCCATACCCAAGTTCTTGAAAATTTTTTGGTTTTGAAGCTTCTAGGTCCCATTACAATGCAGGATGGTATACCAGGAGGTGAATTCACTTTGGGGTGAGTAGGAAAGGTAAATAGGATGAAAAGCATTTTCCTTTCGAGGCAATGCCTGTTCTCCACAGACGTGGTTTCCATTTTCATAGCTGAATAGATGTGTGGAGGTTTCTGGAACCAACCCATTATCGCTTACACCTGGTTTCATTGGAGTCCTCATTGGCTAAATGATGACAATGGCAATGCAGCAATTTCCATGGAAAACAATATTCCCCTTTGTTTGGAACCAACAAATGGAAGAATGTGTCCTTCTCTGATCATTTCCACTCCATATGGAAGGTCTAGAAAGGTGCTTTCCGTTTTGAAAATTCTAGGTCCCGATTACAAAGCATGAAAGCATACCTGGATGTAATTCCTTAGGAGTGAGAATTAAAGGTAAATGGCACTAAAAGCATTTTCTTTTCAAGGAAAAGCCTCTTCTCCCCAGATGGTGTTTCCGGTTTCATAGCTGAATAGTTTTCTTGAGGTTTCTTGTAGCAATACTTTATCGCTTACACCTGGCTGGAGTGGAGTCTTAATTGATTCTATGAGGCCAAAGGCAGTGGAGCACCTTCTATGGAAAAATATATTCCCTTTGATTTTGAAGCACCACATGCGAGACCCTGTTCTTCCATGTTCATTTCCACTCCATCAGGAAGGTCTAGAAAGGTGCATTCTCTTGTGAAACTTCCAGTTCTCATGACAAACCTGGAAGTTTTACCCAAAAGTGAATTCTTACGGATGAGTAGTAAAGGT
This sequence comes from Tragulus kanchil, assembly GCA_022376925.1. Lineage (NCBI taxonomy): Eukaryota > Metazoa > Chordata > Mammalia > Artiodactyla > Tragulidae > Tragulus > Tragulus kanchil. Next base: position 474,574 of record JAIOJX010000018.1, read on the forward strand.
AAATGGAACTGAAAGCATTTTCCTGTAGAGGCAAAGCTTTTCTCCAAAATGGTTTTTCTGTTTTCATAGCTGAAGAGTTTCCTTTAGGTTCCTGGTACCCAACACTTATTGCTTTCACCTGGGTGGAGAGGATTCTTAATTAACTCAACGGGGCCAATGGCAATGGTGCACCTTCCACGGAGAAACCAACTTTCCTTCAGTTTTTAAGCAGTACATGGAAGTATGTGTCCTCAAAGAGTCATTTTCACTCCAGAAGGAAGGTCTAGAAAGTTGTTTTCAGTTTTGAAATTTCTAGGTCCCGATTACAAAGCATGAAAGCATACCTGGATGTAATTCCTTAGGAGTGAGAATTAAAGGTAAATGGCACTAAAAGCATTTTCTTTTCAAGGAAAAGCCTCTTCTCCCCAGATGGTGTTTCCGGTTTCATAGCTGAATAGTTTTCTTGAGGTTTCTTGTAGCAATACTTTATCGCTTACACCTGGCTGGAGTGGAGTCTTAATTGATTCTATGAGGCCAAAGGCAGTGGAGCACCTTCTATGGAAAAATATATTCCCTTTGATTTTGAAGCACCACATGCGAGACCCTGTTCTTCCATGTTCATTTCCACTCCATCAGGAAGGTCTAGAAAGGTGCATTCTCTTGTGAAACTTCCAGTTCTCATGACAAACCTGGAAGTTTTACCCAAAAGTGAATTCTTACGGATGAGTAGTAAAGGTAAATGGAACTGAAAGCATTTTCCTGTAGAGGCAAAGCTTTTCTCCAAAATGGTTTTTCTGTTTTCATAGCTGAAGAGTTTCCTTTAGGTTCCTGGTACCCAACACTTATTGCTTTCACCTGGGTGGAGAGGATTCTTAATTAACTCAACGGGGCCAATGGCAATGGTGCACCTTCCACGGAGAAACCAACTTTCCTTCAGTTTTTAAGCAGTACATGGAAGTATGTGTCCTCAAAGAGTCATTTTCACTCCAGAAGGAAGGTCTAGAAAGTTGTTTTCAGTTTTGAAATTTCTGGTTCCCCATTCCAAAGCATTAAGATATTCCTGCAGTGAATGCTCTCAGGGGGGAGTAAAATGGGAATTAGAACTAAATACATTTTCTTTCTGAGGCAAAGCCTCTTCTCACCAGCCTGTGTTTCTTTTGAAATAGCTGAAAATTTCCTTGAGGCTTCTGGTACCAACCCCTTGTCACTTGCACCTGGGTGGATTGCGGTCATATTTGACTCAAAGGCCAATGGCAATGGAGTGTATTCCTCGGAAAATCACCTTCCTTTCAGATTTGAAGCAGCACATGGGAGAATGGGTCCTGCACTGGTCGTTTTCATTCCACGAGGAAAGTCTTGAAAGGTGCTTTCAGTTGTGAAATTTCTAGGTGCCCATTACAAGGCAAGAAGTTATTCCCAGAAGTGAGTTCCATTAGAAGTGAGTAGGAAAGCTAAATGGAACGAAAAGTATTTTACTTTCTAAGCAAAGTCTCTTCTCGACAGACGGTGTTTCCATTGACATAGCTGAATCATTTCCTTGAGGTTTCTGGTACCAACCACTTTTCGCTTACACCTGGGTGCAGTGCGGTCATATTTGACTCAAAGGCCAATGGCAATGGAGTGTATTCCTCGGAAAATCACCTTCCTTTCAGATTTGAAGCAGCACATGGGAGAATGGGTCCTGCACTGGTCGTTTTCATTCCACGAGGAAAGTCTTGAAAGGTGCTTTCAGTTGTGAAATTTCTAGGTGCCCATTACAAGGCAAGAAGTTATTCCCAGAAGTGAGTTCCATTAGAAGTGAGTAGGAAAGCTAAATGGAACGAAAAGTATTTTACTTTCTAAGCAAAGTCTCTTCTCGACAGACGGTGTTTCCATTGACATAGCTGAATCATTTCCTTGAGGTTTCTGGTACCAACCACTTTTCGCTTACACCTGGGTGCAGTGGAGTGTTAATTGGCTCTTCGATGACAATTGCAATGTTGCAGCTTAGACGAGTAAACTATCTTACCTTTGGTTTTGAACCAACAACTGGATGATGTGTCCTCCACTGGTCGTTTTCACTCCATACAGAAGGTCCAGAAAAGTGCTTTCATTTGTGAAACTTCTAGGTCCCCATTATATTGCAGGTATTCATACCCAGAAGAGAATTACCTTATGGGTAAGTAGCTAAAGAAATTGGAACTAAAACATTTTCCTATCGAAGAAAACCCCTCTTCTCCACAGACATTTTTTCTGTTTTCATAGCTGCATAGTTTCCTTAAGGTTTTTGTTACCAACCCCTTATCGCTTTCACCTCGGTGGAGTGGAGTCTTAATTGGCTCAATGAGGCCAATGGCAATGGAGCACCTTCCATGGAAAACCCATCTTTCCTACTGTTTTTAAGCAGCACAAGGATATGTCCTCAAATGATTGTTTTCCTTCATACGGAAGGTCTAGCAAGGTGCGTTCAGTTGTGAAACTTCGAGGTTCCCATTAAAAAGCAGGAAGGAATACCCGGATTTGAACACCCATAGAGGTGAGTAGTAAAATAAAATGGAACTAAAAGCTATAGCAAACACAGGCAGCATGTTCAAAAGCGGAGTCATCACTTCGCCAACCAAGGTGAATAAAGCCAAAGCTATGATTTTTCCAGTAGTCATGAATGATGTGAGAACTGGACCATATAAGAAGGCCGAGTGCTGAAGAATTGATGCCTTTGAAGTATGGTGCTGCAGAAGACTCTTGAGCATCCCTTGGATGGCAAGTAGATCAAACAAGTCACTCCTAAAGGAAATCAGCCCTGAATATTCTTTGGAGGGACTGATGCTGAAGCTCCAATCCTTTGGCCACCTGATGCGAAGAGCTGACTCTCTGGCAAAGACCCTGATGCTGGGAAAGACTGAAGGCAAGAGGAGAAGGGGGCAACCAAGGATGAGATGTTTGGGTGGCATCACTGCGTCAGTGGACATGAGTTTGGGCAAGCTCTGGGAGATGGTGAAGGGCAGGGATACCTGGCGGGCTGCAATCCATGGGTTTGCCATTAGTTGGACACAACTTAGCAGCTGAACAACAGCAGTAAGAGACAGGCGAGATGGCAGGTCTTGGTAGGTAGGTCCACTCAGATGCAAAGAATCAGAGACAACAGCCTAGAAAGGAGGTCCTGCTATGTCTGTCCCTCCCTTTCCTCCACGCTAAGAAGCAATTGAAAAACTTCCTTTGGTTGGTGCATAGTTACGTAAATGTCCAGCTGCCTGTCGTCTTGTGGCTTGCAAGGTGAGTGGGATGGCTTTGTTCTAAAGAAATTGGAACTAAAACATTTTCCTATCGAAGCAAACCTCTTCTCCACAGACATTTTTCTGTTTTCATAGCTGCATAGTTTCCTTAAGGTTTTTGTTACCAACCCCTTATCGCTTTCACCTCGGTGGAGTGGAGTCTTAATTGGCTCAATGAGGCCAATGGCAATGGAGCACCTTCCATGGAAAACCCATCTTTCCTACTGTTTTTAAGCAGCACAAGGATATGTCCTCAAATGATTGTTTTCCTTCATACGGAAGGTCTAGCAAGGTGCGTTCAGTTGTGAAACTTCGAGGTTCCCATTAAAAAGCAGGAAGGAATACCCGGATTTGAACACCCATAGAGGTGAGTAGTAAAATAAAATGGAACTAAAAGCTATAGCAAACACAGGCAGCATGTTCAAAAGCGGAGTCATCACTTTGCCAACCAAGGCGATAAAGCCAAAGCTATGTTTTTTCCAGTAGTCATGAAGGATGTGAGTACAGGACCATTTAGGAAAGTTGGGTGCAGAAGAATTGATGCCTTTGAAGTATGGTGCTGCAGAAGACTCTTGAGCATCCCTTGGATGGCAAGTAGATCAAACAAGTCACTCCTAAAGGAAATCAGCCCTGAATATTCTTTGGAGGGACTGATGCTGAAGCTCCAATCCTTTGGCCACCTGATACGAAGAGCTGACTTTCTAGAAAAGATCCTGATGCTAGGAAAGACTGAAAGCAAGAGGAGAAGGGGCAACTGAGGATGAGATATTTGGATGGCATCACTTCATCAGTGAACATGAATTTGGGCAAGCTCCGGGGATGGTGAAGGGCAGGGATGCCTGGAGGACTGCAATCCATGGGTTCGCCATTAGCTGGACACAACTTAGCAGCTGAACAACAGCAGTAAGAGACAGGTGAGATGGCAGGTCTTGGTAGGTAGGTCCACTCAGATGCAAAGAATCAGAGACAACAGCCTAGAAAGGAGGTCCTGCTATGTCCGTCCCTCCCATTCCTCCACACTAAGAAGCAGTTGAAAGCCTTCCTTTGGTTGGTGCACAGTTATGCAAAAGTCCAGCTGCCTGTCCTCTTGTGGCTTGCAAGGGGAGTGGGATGGCTTTGTTTGGTTCTAAGGTCCTGGATCGAGGTTGTTCCTGGGGCCATCTCGAACTCACAGTCCCCTCAGGAGAGCTGACTGGAGCGTCACTGTTCCTTACTCTCCTCCTCCTGACATCCCAGTGTGTTATCCTCACATGTTTTCCCCTCTGTGGGCCTCTGTTGAACCTGAGTCCCTGGAGTCTCCTCGTAAAAACGTCCCTGGCCTCATGTGTCATGGCAGGTTGAAAGGGGTGTCCTTGAGGGGACCCACATCCTAATTGTGTGTGGCTCACATGAAACAGAAGCTTTTGTATTTTCACGTGACTCCTACATAGCCCATTTGGTGACAACCCCTGCCCCTCACTGCCTATTCCATGAAGATGCTGTCTCAAATAATACATTGGTCCATTCGTTCCTTCCTTCGATGGATTGGCCACAAGGTATCTGTCAGAAAGGGGATCAATTGTCTTCATCTGACTTATTGGTCTTTCCTGGTATCCATAGAATGTTAATAGCACTGCGAATGTTGTGATGATGTTCTCGTTTCCATGACAACCAGGGCAAGCCAGTCTTTCCTGGAAACAGAAACAGTTTACCAGGCTACCGACAGATTGGAGAGGTGGAGTAACTGTAGAAACGTGGAGACTAGTCAATGTAAGTGGTGTGAGGGGGCTGGAGTTCATGGTGCCAGAAGTATGGTCATTACTTCGGTATTGAGTGCTATGATACTCCTGATTTATAAAAGTCCATGGCAGTTGCTCCTCTTTTCGAGGGCTGAGGTGCCTCAGTAACCTGTGACACTCCGGCCCGTGTCAGAGTCCTAGAGTGATACCCATTGCGTGAGGACAATGTCAGCCAAGTCCCTGAACGAAGGCATCCCTGAGTATTTCTAATGCTGCATCTTTGCTTGACACCAGTTGCCTCTTGTATGAGACTTTCAATGTGTAAGTTTGTTTGTCATTTACACCTACTGAGAGGGAAGCGTTTGGATGTCTATGGTATGATGGAAAAATAATTGTCAGCCGACGAATCAGATGGGCAGCATTGAGAGAGCTAAGGCAATTTTGAGTAAGCCAGGGGAGGACATTATCAGTGATGCTGAGTAGCTGGCACAGGTAAACCAGAAACCTGATCTCTGCAGACATGTGGACACTAGTAAGAGGAAATCCTGGGAAAGAGATATGGAAAGAGTACGATGGAACCGTATACTATCATATGAGAAAGAAATAACTATTGTCAGTGTGCTGTGACCTCAGGGATCTTACATGGGGGCTATGTGATGGCCTGGACGGGTGGGATGGGGTGGGGGATGGAATACACATGTGACTAACCTGGGATTACACATATCTATAAACAACAAAACTCTATAAAAACAAGAAAGAAAAATTTTTAAAAATGGGAAAAAAAAAACACCTTTCAGTAAGAAAGATGAGGAATCCTAGGTATGTAAATTTATGGAGAAAAAGCCCAATACTGACTGATTAAACAGAAAAAGAAAGAAAGAAAGAGAAAATATGTTCTCTAAAAGTCTGAGTTTCTCGTAGTACACTACTAATTACAGTTAGGTAAATCATTTCCAAAGCAGTGAAGTGGCTCCTTTTTTATTATGGAAGCGTAAACACCAGCTCCTTCTTAAAAGGCTGTGGGATGGATTTTTCTTTGGTATTCTGTTTGGTTGGATGCTGTTGATTTGCAGGGAGGAGGGGAGGTTGTCTTCTGTGTTCCCAGAGAAAAGCACAGCCTTAATAGGATATGCCACTGTGTTCTAATCAGGGTACAGGCCTGCTTTGAGGAGAAGCAGGCTCCAGGTAGAAGATGCCCATGCTTCTCACTCCATCCCTGTGTGTTGATGAGTGGCGCTGAGATAGAACACCGGCAGCCCCTATTTTCCCTCTATCATCTGGCTTCCTGGGAGTGTCAGCCAGCAGGATTGGTGGAAGGCAATGGATGGTCTGGAAACCAGACACCTTGCTGTGTCTTCCTCTGTGCCTGCTCCTCTCACGGTCACGCCCGTGACTGCCCTGCACACGACAAGGACAGGGATGTGTGACTTCAGTGGGAACGGTCGGTCCATCATGTGGCTTACGTCCAAACTCCAAGAAAAGCCCAGCATCCACAGACTGGGGAAGTCTCTGCGAAAGGATCTGGGTCTGAGCGGGGACTTGGTGGTGAGGAAGGGGGAGGGGCCTTCCCTGAGGTCCTGAAACGCTGGTGAAACCTCCTCAGCTTCTTGCAAAATCACTGGGAGGGGTCTCAGGTTCATGTACCCTTCCCCAGATCTCCTCATGGAAGCCCACAGAGCTGGGCAGCCTCCTGTCCTCAGAAGTCTGAGCCCAAGCTCTGAGGCCTCCTCTTCCAAGGTTATGGGTTCTAGGAGCTGACATATCTTCCCGAGATTTGTCCAGAACCACCAGTGCCACAGTCTTCCAACCACGGTCCCCTCCTTCAGGCCCCATTGCTCCCTTTCTGCCATTTTGGTCTCCAGAGAATTCCATCGAGCTCTCATAAGTGGACCCTGCCTCCTAATGAGGTGTGATTGGCTCTCTTCAGTTTGATGGTCTTTCCTTGGGCTTTGGTTTTGGAAAATCTGACTGTGACTGCTTGTGGGTGTATTTGCATGTCGAGTGTAAGCTCTGGGTTTTGCATGTCGAGGGATATTTTTCCCCATGTTGGAAATACGTTATTTTTGAAATATGTTAGCTTTTTGCTCCGTCTGTATGCACCTTCTGTCTGCTCTCTCCCTTCCTGGACTGCAACTGAGTATCTCTTATGTGACTAGGTTCATACGCATTTTTTTAATGTTTTATTTTAAAGATTTTACAGTGTTTTGTTGTTCACAGATATTTATGTTTGCATATCAGTCATATGCATATCCCTGGTCCCCACCCGGCCCCAGTTCCCCCATCCCACCCTCCGGACCATCGCCCTATGCCATTGTACGTACTCCTATTCCCTTAGCACAATATCTATTTTTCCACACATGACAATATAGGTTTCCATGGTAATCCCTCCATGCCTCCCCTGCCTATTTCTTCCCCACAATGTCCCTATGTCTATGCTCTGTCTGTTTTTCCATGAGTTCCCTGCATGTGTTATCAAGACTGTCCTACTAGATTCCATATATGTGTGTTAGTATACTGTATTTGTCTTTCTCTTTTTGACTTACTTCACTTTTTATGATAGGTTCTAGAGCCAGCCACTTCATTAGGACTGAGTCTTCTGCATTTCTTTTAACAGCTGAGTAATATTCCATTATTATATATGTACCAGGGCTTCTGTAACCATTCATTCGTCAATGGACATCTAGGTTGCTTCCATGTTCTGGCTATTGTATAGAGAGCTGCAATGAACATTGGGGTACAGGTGCTTCTTTCAGATTTGATTTCATCAGGGTATAAGCCTAAGAGTGGGATTGCTGGGTCATAGGGTGCTTCTATTTTTAGTTTTATGAGGAATCTCCATACTGTCTTCCATAGTGGCTGTATCAATTTACATTCCCACCAGCAATGCAAGACTGTTCCTTTTTCTCCACACCCTCCCCAGCATTTATTATCTGCAGATTTGAGATGATGGCCATTCTGACTGGTGTGAGGTGATATCTCAGAAGAGTTTTCATTTGCATTTCTCTAATAATGAGCCATGTTGAGCAGCTTTCCATGTGATTTTTGGCCATTGGTAAGTCATCTTTGGCGAGGTGTGTGTTTAGGTCTTTTTTCCATTTTTTGATTCGGATGTTGGTTTTTGTGGTGTTGAGTTGTCTGAGTTGCTTGTATATTTTGGAAATTAATTCTTCGTCAGTTGTTTCATTTGCTATGATTTTCTCCCATTCTGCGGGTCGTCTGTTCACCTTGTTTGTAGTTTCTTTTGCTGTGCAAAAGCTTTTAAGTCTCATTAGGCCACATTTACTTCTTTTTGTTCTTATTTCCATAATTCTAGTGGGCGGGTCATAGAAGATCTTACTTTGATTTATGGCCTTGAGTGTTTTGCCTATATTCTCCTCAATATTAGGAAGTGGGGGAAAGAATACAGAGACGAACTATACAAAAAGTTCTTAAGAAACCGAATGACCACAATGGTGTGACCACTAACCTGCAGTCAAACATCCTAGAGTGTGAGGTCAAGTGGGCTCTAGGAAGCATTGCTAGGCATAAAGCTAGTAGGGATGATGGAATGCCAGATGAGCTCTTTCACATAGTCAAAGATGATGCTGTTAAAGTGTGACACTCAATATGCCAGCAAATTTGGAAAACACAGCCATGACCTCAGGACTGGAAAAAGTCAGTTTTCGTTCCAGTCCCAAAGAAAGGCACTGTGAAAGATTGTTCAAATGACCACACTGTTACTTTCACTTTACACGCTAGCAACATTATGCTGAAAAACATCCAGGCTAAGTTCAAACATATACCAAGTGAAAACGTCCAGATGTACAAGCTCAATTTAGAGACGGCAGAGGAAAGAGAGGTCAAATTTCCAGCATCCTCTGGGTCCTAGAAAGAGCAAGTGAATTCCAGAAACGCATTTACTTCCTCTTCATTCACTACACTAATGCCTTTGACTATGTGGATCACAACAAAGTGTGAAAAATTCTTTAGGAGATGGGAATCCCAGACCCTCTACCTGCCTCTGGGAAACCTGCAAGCAGGTCAAGAAGCAACAGTTAGAAGTGGACATGGACCAACGAACTGGTTCCAAACTGGGAAAGGAGAACATCAGTGTTGTACATTGTCACCCTGCTTATTTATGTGCAGATGTGCACCAGGTGGAATGCTGGTCTGCATGACGCACAGGTGGAATGAGGATTGCTGAGAGAAATATCAGTAACCTCAGATATGCAGGTGACACCACTCTTCTGACAGAAAGCAAGGAGGAACGAAAAAGTCTCCTGATGAAAGTGAAAAATGAGAGTGAAAAGACTGGCCTAAAACGCAACATTCAAAAACAAAAATCATGGGATCTGGTCCCATCACGTCATGGCAAATAAAGAGACAAACGACAGAAACTTTGACAGACTTCGTTTGCTTGGGCTCGAAAATCACTGCGGATGGGGAGTGCAGCCACGAAATTCAAAGATGCTTGTTCTTTGGAAGAAAAGCTACGACACACCTAGGCAGCGTGTTCAAAAGCAGGGACATCACTTTGCCAACCAAGGCACATAAAGCCAAAGCTATAATTTTTCCAGTAGTCATGAATGATGTGAGAACTGGACCATATAAGAAGGCTGAGTGCTGAAGAATTGATGCCTTTGAAGTATGGTGTTGCAGAAGACTCTTGAGCCTCCCTTGGATGGCAAGTAGATCAAACAAGTCACTCCTAAAGGAAATCAGCCCTGAATATTCTTTGGAGGGACTGATGCTGAAGCTCCAATCCTTTGACCACCTGATGCGAAGAGTTGACTCTCTGGCAAAGACCCTGATGCTGGGAAAGACTGAAGGCAAGAGAAGAAGGGGGCAACTGAGGACGAGATGTTTGGATGGCATCACTGCGTCAGTGGACATGAGTTTGGGCAAGCTCTGGGAGACGCTGAAGGGCAGGGATGCCTGGGGGACTGCAATCCATGGGTTTGCCATTAATTGGATACAACTTAGCAGCTGAACAGCAGCAGTAAGAGACAGGCGAGATGGCAAGTCTTGATAGCTAGGTCCATTCTGGTGCAAAGAGTCAGAGACAGCAGTCTAGAAAAGAGGTCCTGCTAGGTCGGTCCCTCCCTTCCCTCCACACTAAGAAGCAGTTGAAAGCCTTCCTTTGGTTGGTGCACAGTTATGTAAAAGTCCAGCTGCCTGTTCTCTTGTGGGTTGCAAGGGGAGTGGGGTGCCTTTGTTTTGTTCTAGGGTCCTGGATCGAGGGTGTTCCTGGGGCCATCTCGAACTAACCATCCACTCAGGAGAGCTCACTGGAGCGTCACTGTTCATTACTCTCCTCCCCTGACATCCCAGTGTGTTCTCCTCACATGTTTTGACCTCTGTGAGCCACTGTTGACCCTGAGTCCTTGGAGTTTCCTCGCCAAAACGTCCCTGGCCTTACGTGTCATGGCAGGTTGAAAGGGGCGTCCTTGATGGGACCCACATCCTAATTCCGTGTGGCTCATGCAAACAGAAGCTCTTGTCCTTTCCTGTGATTGTTTCATCTTGTTCTTTGAAGAAAAGCTACGACACACCTAGGCAGCGTGTTCAAAAGCAGGGACATCACTTTGCCAACCAAGGCACATAAAGCCAAAGCTATAATTTTTCCAGTAGTCATGAATGATGTGAGAACTGGACCATATAAGAAGGCTGAGTGCTGAAGAATTGATGCCTTTGAAGTATGGGGCGGCAGAAGACTCTTGAGCATCCCTTGGATGGTAAGTAGATCAAACGAGTCACTCCTAAAGGAAATCAGCCCTGAATATTCTTTGGAGGGATTGATGCTGGCCACCTGAGGCGAAGAGCTGACTCTCTGGCAAAGACCCTGATGTTGGGAAAGACTGAAGGCAAGAGGAGAAGAGGGCAACCGAGGATGAGATGTTTGGATGGCATCGCTGCGTCAGTGGACATGAGTTTGGGCAAGCTCCAGGAGACAGTGAAGGACAGGAATGCCGGAGGACTGCAATCCATGGGTTTGCCATTAATTGGATACAACTTAGCAGCTGAACAGCAGCAGTAAGAGACAGGCAAGATGGCAAGTCTTGATAGCTAGGTCCATTCTGGTGCAAAGAGTCAGAGACAGCAGTCTAGAAAAGAGGCCCTGCTAGGTCGGTCCCTCCCTTCCCTCCACACTAAGAAGCAGTTGAAAGTCTTCCTTTGGTTGGTGCACAATTATGTAAAAGTCCAGCTGCCTGTCTTCTTGTGGGTTGCAAGGGAGTGGGGTGCCTTTGTTTTGTTCTAGGGTCCTGGATCGAGGGTGTTCCTGGGGCCATCTCGAACTAACCATCCACTCAGGAGAGCTCACTGGAGCGTCACTGTTCATTACTCTCCTCCCCTGACATCCCAGTGTGTTCTCCTCACATGTTTTGACCTCTGTGAGCCACTGTTGACCCTGAGTCCTTGGAGTTTCCTCGCCAAAACGTCCCTGGCCTTACGTGTCATGGCAGGTTGAAAGGGGCGTCCTTGATGGGACCCACATCCTAATTCCGTGTGGCTCATGCGAAACAGAAGCTCTTGTCCTTTCCTGTGATTGTTTCATCTTTTAGTTCATAACCAAAAGAAAAATAAGTTCTATGTGGAATGCACTGCATTGGCATTGGCCCCTTTGAGCCAATTAAGAGGCCACTCCACCCTGGTGAAAGCAATAATGAGGCTGTTCCAGAAACCTCAAGGAAAGTGTTCAACAATGGAGACGGAAAAACCGTCTGGGAAAAATAGGCTTTGATTTGAAAGGAAAATGTTTTCCGAAATATTCATGTCCAACTACTCATCACTAAGTGAATTTGCTTCGGGTACTCCTCTTGCTTTCAAATGTCAAATAGAATAACACTGCTGAATGAACATTTCAAGACATTAAGTATGGAGTGCGAACATCCAACGGAGCAAATTCTTCCATTTGCCGGTTCAAAACCAAAACGAAAAAGGTTTTTCGTTGAAGGTGCTGCATTGACCTTGGCCTCCTTGAGCCATTTAAGATGCCACTCCACCCAGGTGAAAGCGACAATGAGTCTGTGCCAGAAACATCAAAGAAACCAATCAGCAAGGAAGATGGTAAAACCATCTGTGGAGAAGAGGCTTTGCCTCGAAAGAATATGTTGTTTGATATATTTGTTTTCACCTCCTCATCCCTAAGGCAATTCATTTCCAGGAAAATCTTCTGACTTTGTAATGTAGACCCTGATGCACCACAGCCCAGAGCACATTTCTAGACCTTCTGTAAAGAGTGAAATAGTCCAGTGGAGGATATTTTTCTATTTGCTGCTTCAACACTGAAGAAAAATGGTATTTCCATGGAATGAGCTGCATTGGCATTGGCCTCATTGAGGCAATTCAGACACCACTCTACCCAGGTGAAAGCGATAATAAGTCTGTGTCAGAAACATCAAAGAAACCAATCAGCAAGGAAGATGGTAAAACCATCTGTGGAGAAGAGGCTTTGCCTCGAAAGAATATGTTGTTTGATATATTTGTTTTCACCTCCTCATCCCTAAGGCAATTCATTTCCAGGAAAATCTTCTGACTTTGTAATGTAGACCCTGATGCACCACAGCCCAGAGCACATTTCTAGACCTTCTGTAAAGAGTGAAATAGTCCAGTGGAGGATATTTTTCTATTTGCTGCTTCAACACTGAAGAAAAATGGTATTTCCATGGAATGAGCTGCATTGGCATTGGCCTCATTGAGGCAATTCAGACACCACTCTACCCAGGTGAAAGCGATAATAAGTCTGTGTCAGAAACCACCAGGAAACTGTTCAGCAATAAGGACAGAAAAACCGTCTGTGGAGAATAGCTTTTGCCTCGAAAGTAAAACGTTCTTCGTTAGATTCACGTCCATCTCCTCATCGCTATGAAAATTCACTTCAGGATACCCTTCCTACTTTGTGATGTGGAACTAAAGGTGACATAACCAAAAGCATGTTTCTAGACCTTAAGTATGGAGTGAAAATGCCCAGTGGAGGACCTTCTTCCATTTATTGGTTCAAAACCAAAGGGAAAACCTGTTTATCTGTGGAATGTGCTGTTTTGACATTGGCCTCGTTGAGCCAATTAAGATTCCATGTAATTGCGACCGATAATGAGTCTGTGCCAGAAACCTCAAGGAAACTGTTCCATCGTGAAAATGGAAAAAGTCTCTGAGGCCAAACACATTGTTTTGAAATGAAGACGCTTTTATCTTCAGTTAGCTCTATCTCCTCACCTGTAAGGGAATTCAGTTCCATGTACTCCTTCCCAGTTTGTAATGTGCACCTGGCAGTAACACAGCCCAAAGCTCATTTCTTGACCTCCCGTATGGATTGCAAATGACCAGTGTAGCACACGGTCTTCCATTGGCTGATTCAAAACTGAAGGGAAAATTGTTTTCTGCGGAATGTGCTGCATTTGCCTTGGCCTTGTTCAGCCAGATAAGACTCCACTCCACCCAGGTGAAACCGATAATGAGTCTGTGCAGGAAGCCTCAAGGAAACTGTTCAGCCATGAAGACGGAAAAAGCCTCTCTGGCCAAGCAACGTTGCTCTGAAATGACGACACTTCTGGCTCCATTGAGTCTAACTCTTCATCAGCAGGAAAATTCAATTCCGGATTATGCTTCCTGCTGGGTATTGCGGATCTAGATATGACACAACTGAAAGAACTTTTCTAGACCTTCCGTATTGAGTGAAAACGTTCAATGGAGGACATTCATCCAGTGGTTGGTTCAAAATCAAAGGGAAAAGGGTATCCTGTGGAATGTGCTGCATTGACATTGGCCTCTTTGAGCCAATTAAGACGCCACTCCACCAAGGTGTAAGCGAGAATGAGTCTGTGCAGGAAGCCTCAAGGAAACTGTTCAGCCATGAAGACGGAAAAAGCCTCTCTGGCCAAGCAACGTTGCTCTGAAATGACGACACTTCTGGCTCCATTGAGTCTAACTCTTCATCAGCAGGAAAATTCAATTCCGGATTATGCTTCCTGCTGGGTATTGCGGATCTAGATATGACACAACTGAAAGAACTTTTCTAGACCTTCCGTATTGAGTGAAAACGTTCAATGGAGGACATTCATCCAGTGGTTGGTTCAAAATCAAAGGGAAAAGGGTATCCTGTGGAATGTGCTGCATTGACATTGGCCTCTTTGAGCCAATTAAGACGCCACTCCACCAAGGTGTAAGCGAGAATGAGTCTGTGCCAGAAACCTCAAGGAAACTGTTTAGCAATGACGACGGAAAACCGTCTGTGAAGAAGAGGTGTGCCTCGAAAGGAAAACATTCTTCATTAGATTAACATCCATCTCCTCATCCCTAAGGGAATTCACTTCTGGCTACTCCATCCTGATTTGTAATGTGGACCTACAAGTGCCACAGCCGAAAGCTCCTTTCTAGACCTTCCGTATGGAGGAAATGAACCAGTGAAGGACACATTCTTCAATTGACAGATTCAACACCAAAGGGAAAATGGTGTTTCTGGGGAATGAGCTGCCCTGGCCTTTGCCTCATTTCACCTATTAAGACTGCACGCCACCCAGGTGTGAGCCATAATGAATTTCTGCTGGAAACCTCAAGGAGAAGAGTCAGCAATGAAGATGGAACAACCGTCTCTGGAGAAGAGGTTTTCAACAAAAGGAAAACACTTTTAGCTCCACTTATGTCAATGGAATCACCGCTGAGGGAATTCACTTCCGGGTATTCTTTCCTGGTTTGTAATTTGGGCCTAGAATACAACAGCTGAAAGCACCGTTCTAGGCCTTTGTACAAAATGAAAACTTCGAATGAAGGACACATTCTTCCATTTGCTGGATTCTAACTGAAGTTCAAGCATTTCTCCATGGAATCGGCTGTATTAACATTGGCCTCTTTCATCCAATTAAGACTTCGTTCCACCCAGGTGTAAGCAATAATGAGTTTGTGCCTGAAACCTCAGGGAAACTGTTAAGTCAGGAAGGTGGAAACATCTCTGTAACAAAAGCGACTGAACTGAAGGGAAAAAGCGTGTAGCAACATTTACTCCATCTCCTAACACCTAAGGGAATTCACTTCTGGGTGCTCCTTCCTACTTACTAATGTGGACCTAGAAGTAAAACAGCCATAATTACATGACTAGGCCATTCAAATGGATGGAAAACCTCCTATTTAGGTCACATTGTTCCATCTGTTAGTTCATAACCAAAAGATAAATAATTTCTCCGGGGAATGCTCTCCATTCACATTGGCCTGGTAGAGCCATTGCAGACGCCATTCCACCCAGCTGTTAGGAATAACGATCATGTGCCAGAAACCTGAAGGAAACTGTTCAGCAATAAAGACGGAAAAACCGTCTGTGGAAAAGAGGCTTTGCCTTGAAAGGAAAACTGGTTTAGCTCACTTACCTCAATCTTCTCACCCCCCAGGGAATTCACTTCCGTGTACTCCTTCCCGGTTTGTAATGTGGACCTGGCAGTAACACAGCCCAAAGCTCATTTCTTGACCTCCTGTATGGATTGCAAATGACCAGTGTAGGACACGTTCTTCCATTGGCTGGTTCAAAATTGAAGGAAAATGGTTTTTCTGTGGAATGTGCTGCAATTGCCTTGGCCTTGGCAATTCCTTCAGGTTTCTGGCACATGATCGTTATTCCTAACAGCTGGGTGGAATGGCGTCTGCAATGGCTCTACTAGGCCAATGTGAATGGAGAACATTCCAGCCAGATTCCAGTCTTATCAGCCAGATAAGACTCCACTCCACCCAGGTGAAAGCGATAATGAGTCTGTGCCAGAAACCTCAACGAAACCGTTCAGCCATGAAGACGGAAAAACCGTCTGTGGAAAAGAGGCTTTGCCTTGAAAGGAAAACTGGTTTAGCTCACTTACCTCAATCTTCTCACCCTCAGGGAATTCACTTCCGTGTACTCCTTCCCGGTTTGTAATGTGGACCTGGCAGTAACACAGCCCAAAGCTCATTTCTTGACCTCCTGTATGGATTGCAAATGACCAGTGTAGGACACGTTCTTCCATTGGCTGGTTCAAAATTGAAGGAAAATGGTTTTTCTGTGGAATGTGCTGCAATTGCCTTGGCCTTGGCAATTCCTTCAGGTTTCTGGCACATGATCGTTATTCCTAACAGCTGGGTGGAATGGCGTCTGCAATGGCTCTACTAGGCCAATGTGAATGGAGAACATTCCAGCCAGATTCCAGTCTTATCAGCCAGATAAGACTCCACTCCACCCAGGTGAAAGCGATAATGAGTCTGTGCCAGAAACCTCAACGAAACCGTTCAGCCATGAAGACGGAAAAGTCTCTGGCCAAGCAACTTTGCTTTGAAATGAAGACGTTTTTGGCTCCATTGAGGTCAAACTCTTCACGACTAAGGAACTTCACTTCCGGATTCTGCTTCCTGCTGGGTATTGCGGATCTAGATATGACACAGCCGAAAGAACTTTTCTAGACCTTCCATATTGAGTGAAAACCTCCAATGGAGGACATTCTTCCAGTGGCTGGTTCAAAACCGAAGGAAAAATGTTTTTCTGTGGAATGTGCTGCATTGACATTGGCCTCCTTGAGCCATTTAAGACGCCACTCCACCCAGGGAAAGCGGCAATGAGTCTGTGCCAGAAAGCTCAAGGAAACCGTTCAACAAAGAAGATGAAAAAGCCATCTGTGGAGAAGAGGCGTTGCCTCAAAAGGAAATGTTGTTCGATATATTCATTTTCATCCACTCATCCCTAAGGCAATTCACTTCCAAATACTCCTTCTGACTTTGTAAGGTCGACCTTGATGTAACACAGCCCAGAGCACCTTTCTAGAACTTCTGTAAAGAGTGAAATGGTCCAATGGAGGACATTTTTCCTTTTGCTGGTTCCAAACCAAAGGGAAAATGGTTTTCTGTGGAATGTGCTGCATTGATATAGGCCTCGTTGACCCAGTTAAGAGGCCACTCCACCCAGGGAAAGCGGCAATGAGTCTGTGCCAGAAAGCTCAAGGAAACCGTTCAACAAAGAAGATGAAAAAGCCATCTGTGGAGAAGAGGCGTTGCCTCAAAAGGAAATGTTGTTCGATATATTCATTTTCATCCACTCATCCCTAAGGCAATTCACTTCCAAATACTCCTTCTGACTTTGTAAGGTCGACCTTGATGTAACACAGCCCAGAGCACCTTTCTAGAACTTCTGTAAAGAGTGAAATGGTCCAATGGAGGACATTTTTCCTTTTGCTGGTTCCAAACCAAAGGGAAAATGGTTTTCTGTGGAATGTGCTGCATTGATATAGGCCTCGTTGACCCAGTTAAGAGGCCACTGACCCACGTGAAAGCGATAATGAATCTGTGCCAGAATCCACGAGGAAACTGTACAGCAATGAGGACCGAAAAACCGTCTGGGCAGAAGAGGCTTTGATTTGAATGGAAAACGTTTTCCGAGATATTCACGTCTATGTACTCATCCCTAAGTGAATTCACTTTGGGTACTCCTTCTTGCTTACAAATGTGAAACAAGAAGAGCACTGCCAAAAGAATTTTTCTAGATAATAAGTACGCAGTGAGAACGTCCAATGAAGGAAATGCTTCCATTTCCTGGTTCAAAATCAAAGCGAAAATGTTTGTTCATGGAAGGTCCTGCAGTGGCATTGACCTCGTTGAACCAATTAGGATGCCACTCCACTCAGGTGAAAGCGACTATCAGTCTGTGCCAGAAACCTCCAGGAAACCGTTCAGCAAAGAAGTGGGAAAAAAAATCTTTGGAGAAGAGGCGTGGCCTCGAAAGAATATGCTATTCGATATATTCATTTTAATCTCCTCATCCCTAAGACAATTCACTCCGGCTACTCCTTCCAGCTTTGTAATGTGCACCTTGATGGAACACAGCCAAGAGCACATTTCTAGACCTTCTGTAAAGAGTGAAATGGTCCATGGAGGACATTTTTCCATTTGCTGGTTCAAAACCAAAGGGAAAATTGTTTTTCCATGGAATGTGCTGCGTTGGCCTTGGCCTTGTTGTGGCAAATAAGGCGTCACTGACTCAGGTGAAAGAGACAATGAGTCTGTGACAGAAACCACAAGTAAAATGTTCAGCAAAGAAGTGGGAAAAAACATCTTTGGAGAAGAGGCGTGGCCTCGAAAGAATATGCTATTCGATATATTCATTTTAATCTCCTCATCCCTAAGACAATTCACTCCGGCTACTCCTTCCAGCTTTGTAATGTGCACCTTGATGGAACACAGCCAAGAGCACATTTCTAGACCTTCTGTAAAGAGTGAAATGGTCCATGGAGGACATTTTTCCATTTGCTGGTTCAAAACCAAAGGGAAAATTGTTTTTCCATGGAATGTGCTGCGTTGGCCTTGGCCTTGTTGTGGCAAATAAGGCGTCACTGACTCAGGTGAAAGAGACAATGAGTCTGTGACAGAAACCACAAGTAAAATGTTCAGCAATAAGGATGGAAAAACCGTCTGTGGAGAAAAGTTATGCCTCGAAAGGAAAACGGTCTTCGTTACACTCACATCCATCTCCTCATCCATAGGAAAATTCACTTCAGGATACTCCTTCCTACTTTGTGATGTGGAACTAAACCTGACACACAGCTGAATGCACCTTTCTAGACCTTATGTATGGAGTGAAAATGCCCAATGAAGGATCGTCTTCCATTTGTTGATTCAAAACCGAAGGGAAACTTGTTTATCCGTGGAATGTGCTGTCTTCGCATTGGCCTCGTGGAGCCAAATAAGATTCCACTCCACCCAGTTGCTACCGATAATGAGTCTGTGCCAGAAACCTCAAGGAAACTGTTCCGCCATGAAAACGGAAAAAGTCTCTGAGGCCAAGCCACTTTGTTTTGAAATTAAGACGCTTTTAGCTTCAGTTAGCTTTATCTTCTCACCCCCAGGAATTCATTTCCATGGACTCCTTCCTGGTTTGTAATGTGCACTTGGCAGTAACACAGCCCAAAGCCCATTTCTAGACCTTCCGTATGGATTGCAAATGACAAGTGTAGGACACGTTCTTCCATTGGCTGGTTCAAAATTGAAGGAAATTGGTTCTATGGAATGTGCTGCATTTCCATTTGCCTTGATCAGCCAAATAAGACTCCACTCCACCCAGGTGAAAGCGATAATGTGTCTGTTCCAGAAACCTCAACGAAACCGTTCAGCCATGAAGATGGAAAAAGCCCCACTGGCCAAGCAACTTTGCTTTGAAATGAAGACGTTTTGGCTCCATTGAGGTCAAACTCTTCACGACTAAGGAACTTCACTTCCGGATTCTGCTTCCTGCTGGGTATTGTGGATCTAGATATGACACAGCCGAAAGAACTTTTCTAGACCTTCCATATTGAGTGAAAACCTCCAATGGAGGACATTCTTCCAGTGGCTGGTTCAAAACCGAAGGAAAAATGTTTTTTCTGTGGAATGTGCTGCATTGACATTGGCCTCCTTGAACCAATTAAGATGCCACTCCACTCAGGTGAAAGCGATAATGAGTCTGTGCCAGAAACCTCAAGGAAACTGTTCAGCAATGGAGATGGAAAAACGTCTGGGAAGAAGAGGCTTTGCTTGAAAGGAAAACCTTTTCCGAGATATTCACGTCCAACAACTCATCCCTAAGTGAATTCACTTCGGGTACTCCTGGTACTCCTTCTTGATTTCTAATGTGGAAGAAGAATAACACTGCCAAAAACACTTTCCTATATAATAAGTATGGAGTTAAGACAACCAATGCAGGAAATTCAGGTTCAAGATCAAATGCAGGTTCAAGATCAAAGCGAAAATGTTTTTCGTGGAAGGTGGTGCAATGGCATTGACCTCATTGAACCAATTAGGATGCCACTCCACTCACGTGAAAGCGACAGTGAGTCTGTGCCAGAAACCACCAGGAAACCGTTCGGCAATGGAGATGGAAAAACGTCTGGGAAGAAGAGGCTTTGCTTGAAAGGAAAACCTTTTCCGAGATATTCACGTCCAACAACTCATCCCTAAGTGAATTCACTTCGGGTACTCCTGGTACTCCTTCTTGATTTCTAATGTGGAAGAAGAATAACACTGCCAAAAACACTTTCCTATATAATAAGTATGGAGTTAAGACAACCAATGCAGGAAATTCAGGTTCAAGATCAAAATGCAGGTTCAAGATCAAAGCGAAAATGTTTTTCGTGGAAGGTGGTGCAATGGCATTGACCTCATTGAACCAATTAGGATGCCACTCCACTCACGTGAAAGCGACAGTGAGTCTGTGCCAGAAACCACCAGGAAACCGTTCGGCAAAGAAGACAGAAAAATCATCTGTGGAGAAGAGGCTTTGCCTCGAAAGGAAATGTTGTTCGATATATTAATTTTCATCTCCTCATCCCTAAGGCAATTCACTTCCGGGTACTCCTTCCTGATTTGGCTTGTGGACCAAGATGTAATACAGGTCCTTCTGCTGCCTTGACATTGGCCTCTTTGAGCCAATTAAGATGCCACTCCACCAAGGTGTAAGCGATAATGAGTCTGTGCCAAAACCACAAGGAAACTGTTCAGCATTGAGGACCGAAAACCGTCTGTGGAGAAGAGGTTTTGCCTCAAAAGGAAAATGTTCTTCTTTGTCCTCACATCCATCTCCTCATCCCTAAGGGAATTCACTTTTGGGTATTCCGTCCTGATTTGGCTTGTGGACCAAGATGTAATACAGGTCCTTCTGCTGCCTTGACATTGGCCTCTTTGAGCCAATTAAGATGCCACTCCACCAAGGTGTAAGCGATAATGAGTCTGTGCCAAAACCACAAGGAAACTGTTCAGCATTGAGGACCGAAAACCGTCTGTGGAGAAGAGGTTTTGCCTCAAAAGGAAAATGTTCTTCTTTGTCCTCACATCCATCTCCTCATCCCTAAGGGAATTCACTTTTGGGTATTCCGTCCTGATTTGGCTTGTGGACCAAGATGTAACACAGTCGAAAGCACCATTCTTTTCCTTTGTATGGAGTGAAAATGACCAGTGCAGTACACATTCTTCCATTTTCTGGTTCAAAAGCAAAGGGAAAATGGTTTTTCTGTGAAATGTGCTGCATTGGCATTGGCATTGGTCTCTTTGAGCCAATTAAGATGTCACTCCACCAAGGTGTATGCGATAATGAGTCTGTGCTAGAAATCTCAAGGAAACTGTTCAGAAATGACGATGGGAAAACCGTCTGTGGAGAAGAGGTTGTGCCTCGATAGGATAACGTTCTTCATTAGATTCACGTCCATCTCCTCATCACTAAGGAATTCCCTTCTGGTTGCTCCTTCCTGATTAGCACCTTTCTAGACCTTCTGTATGGAGGAAATCGATCAGTCTGGGACACATTCTTCAATTTGCAGGTTCAAAACCGAAGAGAAAATGATTTTTCTGGGTAATGAGCTGCCCTGGCCTGGGTCTCATTTCGCCTATTAAGACTGCACGTCACCCACGTGTCAGCGATAATGAGTTTCTGCTGGAAACCTCAAGGAGAAGAGTCAGCAATGAAAATGGAAAAGCCGTCTCTGGGGAAGAGGTTTTGCAATGAAAGGAAAACACTTTTAGCTCCATTTATATCAATAAAATCACCCCTGAGGGAATTCACTTCCGGGTATTCTTTCCTGCTTTGTAATGTGGGCCTAGAGTGCAACAGCTGAAAGCACCTTTCTAGGCCGTTGTACAAGTGAAAACTTCGAATGAAGGACACATTCTTCCATTTGCTGGATTCTGACCAAAGGACAATGGGTTCTCTATGGAATTGGCTGTATTAGCATTGGCCTCTTCCATTCAATTAAGACTTCCTTCCACCCAGGTGTAAGCAATAATGAGGTTGTGCCTGAAACCTCAAGGAAACTGTTAAGTTATGAAGGTGGAAAAGTCTATTTGACGAAGCCACTTTGAACCGAATGGAAAAAGCGTTTAGCAGCCTTTACTCCATCTCCTGACACATAAGGTAATTCACTTCCGGGTACTCCTTCCTACATTGTAATGTGGACCTAGAAGTAACAGAGCCAAAATTATATTACTAGGCCATTCAAATGGACGGAAAACCTGTTTAGGTCACATTGTTCCACAGTTCCATCCTACTATTTAGGTCACATTGTTCCACCAATGTGTCCACAACCCATTTGGTGATAACCCCTGCCCCCACTCCACTGCCTGTTCCATGAAGATGCTGTCTCGAATAATACATTGGTCCATTCGTTCGTTCCTTCCTTCCTTCGATGGATTGGTCAAAAGGTATCTGTCTAAAAGGGTGACCAATGCTCTGCTTCTGATGTATTGGATCTTCCTGGTATCCATAAAATGCTACCAGCACCGATAATGTTGTGATGATGTTCTCATTTCCATGACAACCAGGGCAAGCCAGCCTTTGCTGGAAACAGAAACAGTTTACAAGGCAACCAACAGATTGGAGAGATGGAGTAACTGTAGAAACGTGGAGAGTAGTCAATGCAAGTGGTGTGTGGGGGCGGGAATTAATGATGCCAGTAGTGTGGTCTTTATTTGGGTATTAAGAACTCTGATCCCTCCTGATGTATAAAAGTCCATGGCAGTTGCTCCTCTTGTCAAGGGCTGAGGTGACTCAGTACCTAGTGACACTCCAGTCCGTGTCCGAGTCCTAGAGTGACACCCGTTGCATGAGGACCTTGACACCCGAGTCCCTGAAAGAAGACATCCCAAGTATTTCTAATGCTGCATCTTTGCTTGACACCAGTTGCCTCTTGTATGAGCCTTTCAATGTGTAAGTTTGTTTGTCATTTACACCTACTGAGAGGGAAGCGTTTGGATGTGTATGGTATGAGGGAAAAATAATTGTCAGCTGACGAATCAGATGGGCAGCATTGAGAGAGCTAAGGCAATTTTGCGTAACCCAGGGGACAACATCATCAGTGATGTTGAGTAGCTGGCACAGGTAAGCCAGAAAACATGTTCTCTACAGACATGTGGACACTGGTGAGAGGGAATCATGGGTGAGAGATATGGAAAGAGTACCATGGAACCGTATACTATCCTATGTGAAAGAAATAACTATTGTCAATGTGCTGTGAGCTCAGGGATCTTACATAGGGGCTATGTGATGGCCTGGAGGGGTGGGATGGGGGGGATGGGATATACATACAGCTAACATGGGATTACACATATCTATCAACAACAAAACTCTATAAACACAAGAAAGAAAAATTTTAAAAAATGGAAAAAAAAAAACACCTTTCAGTAAGAAAGATGAGGAATCGAAGGCAAGTAAATATGTGGAGAAGAAAGTCCAATACCGACTGATTAAACAGAAAAAGAAAGAAAGAAAGAGAAAATATGTTCCCTAAAAGTCAGAGTTCCTAGTAGTACACTACTAATTACAGTTAGGTAAATCATTTCCAAAGCAGTGAAGTGGCTCCTTTTTTATTATGGAAGCGTAAACACCAGCTCCTTCTTAAAAGGCTGTGGGATGGATTTTTCTTTGGTATTCTGTTTGGAAGTGGATGTTGTTGATTTTCCGGGGGGAGGGGGGGCTGTCTTCTGTGTTCCCAGAGAAAAGCACAGCCTTTATAGGATATGCCACTGTGTTCTAATCAGAGTAGTGGCGTGCTTTGAGGAGAAGCAGGCTCCAGATAGAAGATGCCCACGCTTCTCACTCCATCCCTGTGTGTTGATGAGTGGCGCTGAGATGGGACTCTGGCAGCCCCGATTTTCCCTCTGCCATCTGGCTTCCCGAGAGTGTCGGCCAGCAGGGTTGGTGGAAGGCAACGGGTGGTCTGAAAACCAGACACCTGGCTGTGTCTTCCTCTCTGTACCTGCTCCTCTCACGGTCATGCCTGTGACTGCCCTGCACACGACAAGGACAGTGATGTGTGACTTCTGTGGGAACGGTCGGTCCATAATGTGGCTTAGGTCCAAGCTCCAAGGAAAGACCAGCGTCCACAAACTGGGGAAGTCTCTCCGAAGGGATTTGGGTCTGAGCGGGGGACTTGGTGGTGAGGAAGGAGTAGGGGCCTTCCCTGAGGTCCTGAAATGGTGGTGAAAGCTCACACAAGACCGAAAACCTTTCTGGAATACTTAAAATAGTCCTTCTTAGATAGGACTGGTAAAAGAGGACCCAGAATAACCTACAGAGCAGCGCCAGCCACAGTCAGAATAGCGTGATTCCGCTCTTATTCATGAGTTTTGGACTCTGGCACTAAGTTATCAGAAAGCTCAAGTATCATCAAATCAAGAATAGCATTTATTAATAAATATTGTAACAGAACTCAATAAAATGCAAAGCATAAAATATAGCCCCAAAGATGGAGAGTCTCGGTTTCACATTGGACGTGGCCAAATATAGTGAGCAAGCCTCCCATACAATCTCATTTCCCTTTTATACTAAAATACCACATACACAATCATACAAACTGATTAAAACAATTCTACTTTTACAAGATTTGATGTTAAACAAAGCAAAACCATGTTAAAACATTTACCTTTTTACCTCCTGAAATACCCTGAACTCTGTTTTTCCTAAAGAAATGTCTTCTTAACCAATTAAAAGGCATTATACCAGGAATATAATTAGAAGAACTCTTGTACTAGAAATTGTTGCTCTTATATGTTGAACAGCCTAGCAAGAACAATGTCTAAATGTGATTATCTTTTGAGTAAAAACTATCTTGATGAAGATCTGATCTCAGTAGGGAGCAAAATAATCGCTTAAAATATCGCAAATTTTTGGTTATGAAGGAAGAGCTATCTTTAAGCTTCTTGTCATGAGTAATTCTGGTTCTTCAAACCGCATCAGAGGAAGACACAGTCAGGTGATCCGATCCATAGCACCTGCCATTGCCGGACAAAAGAGGTGGCTCTTTGCTGGGCTGCTCTTTCTCAGTGCTATCGTCTGAGTCCTGTCATTTCTAGTTGACTTAACCACGGAACCATCTTTTCAGATTAAAACCAGCCTGATGGGAGCATCTGAGAGACCCACCACTTAAGGGTAAGAACATCCTCTCTTTCACATAAAGTCATTCCCTGCAAATAACTAAATTTATTGTCCTCATCACTCTCTCTTTCGGAGCTACTTTCCATATAATTTGGATCCCACTAGTTACTGATAAATATACTCTTATTTGCACATGACAAGGACTGAAGGCAATGTTTATATATTCTTATTTCTGCAAAACTCATGAATACCAAAGAAATTTCAGTTCACCTCAATGAAGCTTGTATAGCCTACATGGAAGGAACTCCTGAAGAGAGAAGAGCCCCAAGAGTGTGTGCATTTCTGGTTTTCACTTTCCTTGTAATTGGTAGGATAAATATTGTGGGAAAATCCAGCATAAAGTATGATGACGTTCACACAAAGAAGACATGATACATTTATATATATATATATATATATAGATATAGATAGATAGATAGATAGATAGATAGAGAGATAGATACATATATGTATATATACACACACAGAACATTAAAGAGAAAACTACTGTCACAAAGAAAATATATGTGTCTATCATTTTTTCCTCGACAATTGACAGAATCAACGACAAATTATGGAGACAACAGAAACAGACCATCATGGGAGACAGAGTGGTGGAAATGTGTGAAAACGTGCTCACAGAGTCCAAACACTCCTTCGAAGTGGCTTATGTGCCAAGGGCCTCAGGTAGAGCATTGGAACATACGGTCACAATAGGGCTCTCCTGGATCAGGTTTCCTTGTACATTAGCAGATGCATATTTTCTCATGGACAGTGCTTAGGAAATCTAAGTGAAGAGATGAAATGGGTCCATTCCAAATGGACCTTACAGAAAGGCTGTAACTTACAGAAAGGACATATTCTTGTGCTCTAGCTTCACTATCCATTCACACGCTGTCTAGGAAGAAGGAATTCTGGGGACAATGAGGCTGGAAAGTCAGGAGGGGAAATGGACAAATGAATTCAGAGCAGCAAATGGTGGGATAGCCACATGGATTCCAGTGCCCTGAATGAGAGCACATTCTGGCTGAGGTTGTAGGTTAGGGAATTGTCTGAAATACCAATTTAAGTGGTGGCAAATTATGAGAGTAGGGAGTCACTGGATTTAAGCACTGATCCTGTTCAATACCTCAATCACATAAAAGCGTCGCCAAGAACCACAGATGACACACCCCACTTTCCCAGAGCATTCTCCATAGCCATCGCAGTCATGCCTTCCTCAGTATTCAGATCGCTTAGAAAACCAGCACTCAACTCTGCACAAAGTTCAGGTTTCAGCCCAAGAGCTGCAGTTTATACATGTTGCAGAGAAGACAACGCATTCTAATTCTCCAGGTTATCACCCCAATGGACAACACCAAAGAAAACATGGGCACATTTCCCACAACACGTCTGACATAGGACAGTCCAGATGACCTGGCTGACAGGCAATCATACCTAGACACAGAGAGATTCTCAACGTTGTCTCCTCCAGACACGCAGGAAAACTTAGAAATTGGAGGAAGTTGAAGAATGACTTATTTCAGGACAAAAAGTGCTTTGTGAGGTTTGTGTCCCCAAAGCCCCTCCCTGAGTAGGGGAATGCTATGCAACATCTCATCTCACCTGGGTATGGTGCTTAATCAAGAGAATTCAAGGAAACAGTGGATATGGATTCATGATCAGACACAAAGCCTGACAAAAGGAGCTGCTAGCGCAGTGGCCCTAAAACCCAAAGAGCCAGCGTGAATATCTGAGCATGTCCCTTGTCAGGCAGTACAGATCCACCTCTAGTCTTAGAAGCTCGACACTCCATATTGAGTTGGTCCGATCAAACTGGCCACCCAGGAAAAGTGCCAGTAGGTGGTCTAAGCCACCGTTTCGTCCAGGGCTTTCAAATGGCTAATATGTGCTGCCACTTCAGAGTGCCAACAGCATCAGAGCATGGGAATCTCAAAAGGGCTTGTTTCCTCCCTGGCTTCCAAAGTCCCAGGTCCTCCAGATCACTTTGGCTTGCCACCAAAGAGACCAACCCTGGAGCCCCTTTCCACATTGCTTTTGGGTCTGAGGAACACAGCTCTGTCATCCATCCTGTTAAGCACCAGCCACCACATTTGGATCCCTGAGGCATTTGAAGGAACCGCAGAAGTCCACAATCAAAACACAATTGTTAAAAACCTTTGTAACAGACTCACATTTATTAAGGAGGGAAGAACACATGCTTTGCAAACCGTTTCCTGGTCATATCTGAGCCTCTGGATTTGGAGCACAGGCAGAGTTGGTCATTGCTTGGACATATCTGCCTGCAAAGCCACGCTGATGATCACGCTGACCACGCTGATGATTTCCAACAATACCTGGAGTCCCAGAACAAGATTTGCAGTGAGCAGAAAGCAGGAAAAATAGATAAAGATAAAAGCAACTGCTTCTGGTTGTGGGTACCAAAAGCAAGACTTCTGTTTAGGCAAACATCTGGGTATACTGAACCTCAGCCTCCTGCCATGAAGAAGATCTCCATCCATTTCTAGGTATTGCCTGGCCTGGGATACAGGGATATACCTCTTACGTCAAAAGACTAACAGTGAAGAATGACCCCAACACCCACACCAAGCTTGAGACCTAGTATTTCAAACAAATGCATGCTCCTGAAACAAACTCTCAGACTACATTCGAAATGGTAAACACAACTGTGATCACTCCTACCATTTGAGTGGGAAATATCTAACACACAAACACACAGCATTCTGCACACAGTGACAAGTAAAGAGACACACATGCACACACTTTCTGGAGAAAAAGCTCTCTACAACTTTCAGTCAATGTGTTTTGAGTCTCCATGCAATACTTCCTATATACATGTGCATCCTGGAAAGTGAATTGAAAGCATTGAAAAGGACTTCAAAGATTAATACTTAATAGGTAAACTATATTCTGAATGTGCCTCTAATTTCAGCTCGTTTATTCTCGTGCAGAGGAGTCAGTTTCTCCGTGCCATAGTGCATGTTGTTCTATCTGATATGACTGCGTTTAGAGAAGATTTCAAACCTTTGTCTTCTGAATTCTATGGAGACAAAGCTTGCAACAGTTTTATGGGCTGAAGGCCATTTTCATACATTGTTAGTTGCGCCAAACTCATGAATATGAAGAAAATGTCTCTTCTCCTCATGAAAGCTTGTATAGTCTACATGAAAGGAGCTCCTGAAGAGAGGAGACCGTAAAGCTTCTTCATTTCTGGTTTTCACTTTCCTTGCAATTGTTAGTATAAAAGGATAATTGGCAAGAAAGTCCAGTGCAAAGTAAGATGAAGTTCGAACAGAGATGACATTGCACATGTATAAACACATATCTATTCATAAAATATTAAAGAGAATACTACTGTAACAAAGAAAACACATGGTATCTGTCATGTTTTAAGTCCATGATTGATAGAATCTACGATGAATTGTGGAGATACTGGAAACAGAGCATCATGGGAGACAGAGTGGAAGTGTGTGAGAACATGCTCACCAAGTCCAAACACTGCTTTGAAGTGGCTTATGTGCCAATAGCCTCAGGTAGAGCCTTGGGACTTACGGACACAACAGGGCTCTCCTGGATCAATTTTCCTTTAGATTAGCAGAGGCATATTTTCTCATGGGCAGCTGTCACGGACACTGTGCTGCAGCGTACTCTGATTCCTATTCTTATTAGAGCTCACTAAGAGACACTATCTTAAACAGATTAGAGACCTTTACCGTCACAATGTAGTTCCCTCAGAGTCGTGTGTCTCATACCTGGACAGGCAGCATTCACCAATAGTGTGAAGAGACATTTATCCCCTCAACTTGGATATCTTTTCTTGATCTTTCCTGTGAGAAGTCAATAGGAAACCATTCCTCCTAGTAATGACCACAATTGTGGGAGCTTTTGACATACCCATGAAGTTAGAGTAGAGGGTCTTCTTCACTGCATAGTGGCAGTCCCTGCAAATAACATAAGGTCCCTTCCTCATCATTTTCCCCATAAGAATTGTTCCCATCATAATTACAGTCCCAATATCTGTCAGTGAAGATGTCTTTGATTGCCCATGACAGCCTCTCTTTCAGGTCTCCAGGCAATGGTCCATATGCTTGGATAGGTGACATAAATGCCATCAAGACAAATTCTGACATAGGGCAGTTTTTAATGCTGAAGCCCGTGTTTTGTTGTTGAGTTTTAATAAATTGGATTGTTTTGTATGTAATAACCTCATCACGGCGGGCTGTATGTGTCATTTGACAAAGTAGCTCTCTCCACCTGAGAATAGCGGAATTACATATTGGCATATGATAAATAGCATGTGGTTTCTCCCAAATTATTCTTGGATTATGTCCTGAACTTAGATGAGTTAGGAAGGTTAAGGTACCTTTACCAGGAGTTAGTGGTCTGGTCATGAGCAAGGACCAGCATGCAGTTTTATTACAAAGAATATCATTAAACTGTGTTCCTGCATTACCAACAGATTTTCACCCAGGTCATTTTGCTCTCCAATCATACTTCCATTAAACCCATCCATGTATAAAAGTCGATATCACCAAAAGTTTTCAATCCAAAGGTCATGTCCAGATGAATGCATCCTCTTTCGATGACAGTTCTGGGTTGAGATTGAGGGTAAGATGGGCCAAGTTCATTGTCATTTCTGCTGGTCTCCCTGCTTTTATGGTAATTGGGAAGATGATGGGCACTGGGGTGTCTGGCTCAACTTTGATTGTCACATCTCCTTTGCCTGGAGGTTCCTGAAAACCTCCTGCGTTTGTCCAGCTGAGATAGACACTAACCCCGAGATTTGGCCAGGCATTGGTAGGCCCCATAAGTCTATAGTTATTGGTTCAGTATTTTCAGTCCAAGATTCCAGGCAGGCCTCATTATCTTTCACTGGGTTTTTTCCTGACTATTTGAAACCATCCTATACTTTTCATAAAAATAATATTCTTAAGAACATTTAATATTCCTGTAACAGGTTTTAAACAGGCTAAAATCCTCACCATAGTCCCCAAAGCACCATCCTCTGCATTATTAATAAAATTTTGAATATCTTTTATCATATTTGTAGCTAGAGGCCAAATATCTTGAGTCGCTTGTGCAAATTGATTAAGCCACTCAGGCAAATCTCCTTCATCCAGGCACAGCAGTTCTTCTTTGGCTCGAGCAATCTGACTTTATTCCTTTGGAGGTAGTAGGAGTCATGATCTCTATGCTTTTTTAAATTGGCTATGATCCTTATTAGTGAGGAAGTCTTACAGATAGCTGTGGTATGTGCTGTCTGAGACAGTCCGAATCTCTGGGCGGCTGGATTCTTCTCTTGAGCTTTTGCCATAGCACCTTACCGTATCTTAAACAGCAACTATGGAAGGTATATGAGGCTCTAATCCACAGTCTGTTTTAACTGTCAGAAACAAATAACTTCCATTCTTTAAAGGTTGAACCGTAGGAAAGGATTTTTCTGTCTTTAAAGCTTTTATGGGGCAATCATGCCCAGCTTGATTTCCACAAGGGAGCATTTTAAATTTTTTTACAGATTAAGTAATCTTTGATATAACAATCTCTAACCTCAAATACCTGGTACCTTGGCAGTCTTGATTTAAAATTTGGTAAGAATATGCAATCAATATTTTGGTTAGATGCCTTGAATT
Organism: Tragulus kanchil; assembly: GCA_022376925.1. Taxonomy (NCBI): domain Eukaryota; kingdom Metazoa; phylum Chordata; class Mammalia; order Artiodactyla; family Tragulidae; genus Tragulus; species Tragulus kanchil. Next base: position 505,007 of record JAIOJX010000018.1, read on the forward strand.
TTTAACCAAATGTCTAATATTTTTATTTCTCCATTTTGTGTATACACTTCCCTGAATAGAATTATTTTATAATATATACATATATATATATATTTTCTATGTTGTACCTAATGGTTTATTTTTGGTTTGTTCTATTCTATCAGTTATACTAGTGGCTGCTCTTCAGATAATTTTCATTATCTTGTCTGTAAGTTGTAACCCATTTTGAATTCAATCAGAACTTATTTCTTTCCAATCTACTCAATTATTTATAAGCATATTCTTGAATTGTGATATTCGTGTATGGATATGCTCTGTCTCAATTGTTTCAGTTAACAAACCAATGTCATACATAGTGACTTCCATCCAAATCATTATGTGGTCCTTCAGGATATGAATTCCAGTAGCTCAATTTTGATCATTTAGATCACTAAGTCAGGCTATTGTTGTGATGGCTCCTGCCAGCCTTAACCCTGTTACTTGTATTCTCTGAAAGTTCTCACTTTGTTTCCTCCTCTGAGAGCATCCCTATTTTCAGTTTTGTTCTCTTTCTGGTCCTAGTCTGGCCAATTAAAATTAAGTAAGGGCTGAAAACCCATTTTTAGTTTTCTTAAAATCTATTAATGTTAACAATTTCTTATTACTTATCTAATTTCATGCTCTATTGCCCTACTTATATATCCAGCATATAACGACTGTATTTTAAATTGAGGTTTATCAATAATATGGTTTTTATCAATACAAATAGGAATAGGAAAATGCCTATGATAGGCCAAAGACTCAAAATCTGTAGCTTTTTCAACAGTATCATATTCAGGGCAATATAAACAGTCTTTTTCTTGGCCTTTTTGACACAATGTTTTCTCAGGTCTTATTCTGGTTCTTTAATGTCTGTAAGTGTACGGATGAGTGTTCATCCTCTGATTAAAATCTTTAAACTCCAGTAACCTCATAGTGAGATTGGCTTTATATATGTTACAATCTCCTTCCCACAAGGACCTTGTATAGTACGTGAAATATAGTAATATTACTGCTCTCGGCATCATGTATGAGTCAATAGGATCAAGGCTCTGAAACATCTCATTTATCTATTTTTATATCCTTTAGGAGGCAAATTTTCTGGTTTCAGTTCTGACGTACTATTCGGTAAGATTTGTTGAATCATCTTTTCATTAACAAAGTTTCATTCTCCTTGCTGAAGTCACATTATTATACCATGTACTATACTATCATTCTTATAAATTATTATTATAGTTTATAATAATTTATAATTATTACTATATTATTAATTTATAACATGCAAGTATTATATTTAATCAGTAAATATTATAGTTTATTTTAAATTATCATTGTATTATACATTATTTTTATATCTTGTATTATAAATCATCAGTACTAAAAATAACATATGGAGTCTTCTGCCTTATTTTCTGGTGGTATATAGAAACTGTTAACCTGTGCCTTACCATAGTGATCTTTAAGTTTTCCTCTTTGGGTTGGGTTATGAAAAAGGAACATATTATTTCTACAAAGCGGATGATTATAGCTTAGTAACTGTGGCTATAATCACAATCTGGGATACAGCTAGTACCCTCTCCTTGACCATTATTGACCTTGGATGGGGCTCATAATATGTCTTGTGGAATTGGATACACCGGTATATTTACAGGCTTAAATGCTAAATGCACATGTCTTTTGTTTTTCAAGGCACTGATGATGTTAACAGGGTCTGGTTAATCAGTCTCACATTCCAAGTTATATTAGGACCGGGGTTTCAACCACAATTCTCCATTGGAGCCTAAAGAATGAAATCATTAAGACAACTAATATAATAGCCATCAGAACGATGAATAACAATATCTTGCAAAGGACCCTTGTAGTGGTTGTGCAGGCCAGAGAAGAATAATTTCTCACTTTCATTCTAAATGGGACCTTATGAGTTTTGCTCTTTTTGTTTTTCCTAGCGGAGGCCTAAAGTCAGCTTCTGGGAACTGCCTCTGTAAATGATATATCATTGACCTTTGTCTCCATAGTAGCCATTCTTAATGAGTCATGGGTAGTGTCACTTATCTGTTGATGAGCAGTTTTTCTGAAGTTATCAGCACTTACAGTTTTCAGTTGGCCCAAGTTTTCCACAGTGATAATGGGTGTTGGTTTCTGTCACTTAGGTCACAGTTGTGAGGGCATATGAATTCTCTCCTGGACCAGTGGGATAACTTCTGGAGTCGAGCTGGGAGAAGGAGAGCTAGAAGTATCAGAAACTAAGAATTTACGAAATTCTTTGAGGATGGTCACTTGTTTCTTTGAGTCCAATCAAAGTATCTTGATTAGCAAGTCGTTGGCTACAGTCAAGACCATACATGACTTGGTGTGGAGTATATTTGGTCAGCATGAAGGGATATTATTTAAGGCAAACTGGATATCCGAAATAAAAAAAAACATTTTTTTTTGTATTATAAATCATCAGTACTAAAAATAACATATGGAGTCTTCTGCCTTATTTTCTGGTGGTATATAGAAACTGTTAACCTGTGCCTTACCATAGTGATCTTTAAGTTTTCCTCTTTGGGTTGGGTTATGAAAAAGGAACATATTATTTCTACAAAGCGGATGATTATAGCTTAGTAACTGTGGCTATAATCACAATCTGGGATACAGCTAGTACCCTCTCCTTGACCATTATTGACCTTGGATGGGGCTCATAATATGTCTTGTGGAATTGGATACACCGGTATATTTACAGGCTTAAATGCTAAATGCACATGTCTTTTGTTTTTCAAGGCACTGATGATGTTAACAGGGTCTGGTTAATCAGTCTCACATTCCAAGTTATATTAGGACCGGGGTTTCAACCACAATTCTCCATTGGAGCCTAAAGAATGAAATCATTAAGACAACTAATATAATAGCCATCAGAACGATGAATAACAATATCTTGCAAAGGACCCTTGTAGTGGTTGTGCAGGCCAGAGAAGAATAATTTCTCACTTTCATTCTAAATGGGACCTTATGAGTTTTGCTCTTTTTGTTTTTCCTAGCGGAGGCCTAAAGTCAGCTTCTGGGAACTGCCTCTGTAAATGATATATCATTGACCTTTGTCTCCATAGTAGCCATTCTTAATGAGTCATGGGTAGTGTCACTTATCTGTTGATGAGCAGTTTTTCTGAAGTTATCAGCACTTACAGTTTTCAGTTGGCCCAAGTTTTCCACAGTGATAATGGGTGTTGGTTTCTGTCACTTAGGTCACAGTTGTGAGGGCATATGAATTCTCTCCTGGACCAGTGGGATAACTTCTGGAGTCGAGCTGGGAGAAGGAGAGCTAGAAGTATCAGAAACTAAGAATTTACGAAATTCTTTGAGGATGGTCACTTGTTTCTTTGAGTCCAATCAAAGTATCTTGATTAGCAAGTCGTTGGCTACAGTCAAGACCATACATGACTTGGTGTGGAGTATATTTGGTCAGCATGAAGGGATATTATTTAAGGCAAACTGGATATCCGAAATATAATTACACCACTTTATAGGCTATCCAGCTAAAAGTTTGTTGAAAAGTTTCTTAATCTCACTGTTTTTCTTTTCACTTCCCACTGTATTGGGAGTGATGAGAAGTACTGAACTCCATTGTATTCCCTTGTCCTTAGCTCAAGTGGCCAAGTCGGAAGAGGTAAATGCTGACCCTTGACCAACCTGCAGCAACCTAGGAATCAAAGTACCAGATAATAGTTTTAGACCTTTGATTGGTCCTTTGGATCTTTGGGCCTCGTTGTGGTATAACCAAAGGTATCCAGTTGCCATATCCACAATGACCAATATATGTAAATATCTTTCAGATGGTAGTAATGGACCTATGTAGTCCATTTGGAACTTTTCAAAAGGCTTATCCAGCCGTCCTTGTGAGACTGGCATTTGTGGCACTGACATGGGTTTGTTTACCCTGTGGCATGTCTCACACGTAACAAGAGTCTAAACCACATCTTGTCTCATATTAGACCACTAGTATTTGTTTTTAGCTTAGGAAGTGAAATCTCATGGCCTGAATGTGCAGCTTTGTGGGTTTGTAAAATAAGTTGAGTGCAGGAAGATACAGAAAGAATAATCCTATCACCTTCAGGCCTCACAACAATGACTTAACCATCTTTAAGTTCATAAATATATTTAGATGGATAGCCTTTTGGAAAGGTTCCTAATAGCAATCGATTCAATTCTGAAGTTATCAGCACTTACAGTTTTCAGTTGGCCCAAGTTTTCCACAGTGATAATGGGTGTTGGTTTCTGTCACTTAGGTCACAGTTGTGAGGGCATATGAATTCTCTCCTGGACCAGTGGGATAACTTCTGGAGTCGAGCTGGGAGAAGGAGAGCTAGAAGTATCAGAAACTAAGAATTTACGAAATTCTTTGAGGATGGTCACTTGTTTCTTTGAGTCCAATCAAAGTATCTTGATTAGCAAGTCGTTGGCTACAGTCAAGACCATACATGACTTGGTGTGGAGTATATTTGGTCAGCATGAAGGGATATTATTTAAGGCAAACTGGATATCCGAAATATAATTACACCACTTTATAGGCTATCCAGCTAAAAGTTTGTTGAAAAGTTTCTTAATCTCACTGTTTTTCTTTTCACTTCCCACTGTATTGGGAGTGATGAGAAGTACTGAACTCCATTGTATTCCCTTGTCCTTAGCTCAAGTGGCCAAGTCGGAAGAGGTAAATGCTGACCCTTGACCAACCTGCAGCAACCTAGGAATCAAAGTACCAGATAATAGTTTTAGACCTTTGATTGGTCCTTTGGATCTTTGGGCCTCGTTGTGGTATAACCAAAGGTATCCAGTTGCCATATCCACAATGACCAATATATGTAAATATCTTTCAGATGGTAGTAATGGACCTATGTAGTCCATTTGGAACTTTTCAAAAGGCTTATCCAGCCGTCCTTGTGAGACTGGCATTTGTGGCACTGACATGGGTTTGTTTACCCTGTGGCATGTCTCACACATAGCAAGTGTCTTAACCACATCTCATCTCATATTAGGCCACCAGTATTTGTTTTTAGCTTAGGAAGTGAAATCTCATGGCCTGAATGTGCAGCTTTGTGGGTTTGTAAAATAAGTTGAGTGCAGGAAGATACAGAAAGAATAATCCTATCACCTTCAGGCCTCACAACAATGACTTAACCATCTTTAAGTTCATAAATATATTTAGATGGATAGCCTTTTGGAAAGGTTCCTAATAGCAATCGATTCAATTCTGAATCCAGGTCTGGGGTTTTTCTAATAACATCAACCTTATATGAGGTTTGCACTGCTAACGTATCTGCCAGACTTTTACTCCCATATGTGAGAAGAAGTATTTAATTTTGGTTGCTTGCCTCATGAAGCTCCAAAAGTCTGGCTTAATTTTAAGGCATTCAGCAATACATTTTCCTTTTTCAATACGAATGAGAGTCTTCTTTCTATTGTTTAGAAATCGATTTGAAATCCAATAGCTTAATTGATTGTTAACTACCTTTGTGAGGGAATCATTATCAGTAACAAGTTACAAGGTACAAAAACAGGTAACAACAAGCTACAGGTTACAAAGTACAAGTTACAAGAAGTAGAAACAAGTTGTAGTTAAGAAGTTACAGTTAAATGTTTCTCCAGTGGTGTAAACTAGGATTTAGTCTTCATAAAATTATTGACATATATTGTATTGGACAGTTTACTCCATCATTGTAAAATCCAATAGAACCAGTTGTAGGAGAAGCACTGCATTTCATTATTAACTTCCATTCAGGTTTTCATTTAACTAATTCAGCCCCTGTATTTAAGTCAGTAACTATTCTATCTAAAATATTTGTATGTTCCTTAGTCCAGGGCACACATTCTTTTCTAGTTTCTGGACTCAACCTATATAAAGGGTAATTAGTTCACTGAAATTTGGTAGAAAAATTTAGCAAAATTTAGAAATCTGAAAATATTGTACAATTATTTTAAGGTCCTTGTGGGTGGTAACTTTATGTGCTTATATATATATATATATATATATAAATATATAAATAGGTTAATCCCTACCCTTATTAGTTATCTGGAACTAAGGAAATTCAGCCTTTTTGGAATAACTGAAATTTATGTAACAAAACTATGCATCTTGCCTCTTTTAAGGTTCTAAGCATTCGGTCTAAAGCATTATAATGTTCTTCAAATGTATCATGACTTAAATATGCGACATCAACATATACTTGTACATTATTCATTTCTTTAAGTAGATCCATCATATGCCCTGTAAATTAAGCAGGTCTGTTAAGAAATCCTTGTTGCCACACTGTCCAAAAACGCTGTTTTCCTGACCATGTAAAGGCTGTTATATAGTAACTCTCCTAGCAATAGGATGTGCCCAGAAACCATCAGCTAAATTTAAGGTAGACTTATATTTCCTCTTGTATACTGTGGCTAAATTCCTGTCAAGTGACAATTTCGGGTAGCAATTATAGGAGGTACTTTATTTACTTCTCTGTAATCTAATAGCAGTCTCCATTTTCCATTCTCTTTCGGTACATTATACACTGGAGTATTCATAGTGCTGTTGTTGAATCAAAACCCTTTTTGATTAGGTCTTTGATTACAATTTGTATATCTCTTTTGGCCTGAGGATTGATATGATACTCTGTTCGAGGCCTGTGATGAATACCACCAGTTGCTATTTTATGTGGAGCTATATTCCTATATCCCCCATCATTTTCTATTTCTGCGAGAGTCTGAAATATTTCATCAGTAATTTATTCAGTTTATTTTTTGTTCTCCATCAATATATGTTCCTGCTAATATTTTCCACTCAATCTCATCAAAGTCCACTTTTACAGTTAAGGTTAAAGGCTTGAGTGTGCACCATGGCACATCATGGGGTGCGATGATTGCATAGTCAAATTCAATGGAAATGACTTAACTCTGTACTCTTCACCAATTTACCTTAAAGGTCACATAATAAATAGTTTTCTGTTCTTTTCCTGTAACTTATTTGTAATAGATTCCTATTCTTATTCGTGCTCACTAAGAGACACTCGCTTGAATAGATCAGAGACCTTTTTCAGCCATAGTGTAGTCCCTCTGTTTTGTGCATCTCGGACTTGAACAATAAACTGTCATGGTCTTGAGTATTGCCACACCAAGAGCAGCTTTATTAATCATAGAACATATAATAATATGAATAAGGATTCTATTAATCAGAATTCAAATGAAGACAAGCACAAACAATCAGAACTCAAACTATCAGAACTTCTTAAGTAAAATCAGAACTCAATCAAGTGTAAGCAGAAGTTCTTACCCTAAAGCTGGGGAGTGTTGATCTCACATTGGGCACAGCCGATATCTGAGAGTGAGCCTGCTGCACAATCCTACCTTGCCCTTTTATATTTTTTCAACTAGAAATCTCAAGTTAATTAGTAATCATAAAGTGGTTATTGCAAGAGCTTTTTTCTCTTATAGATATGCAAATTGGCTATTTCTGAAGCTTTTGTCCTCTACTAACACCTAGGTAAACACTTTTGTTCCAGAGGAAACAGGTGTTTATATTGAAAACATTCTTACGATTCTTGATCTACAAAGGGCACTACGAGTTGTAAAGACTGTATTCCACTATTACTAAAAGAGGCAGCAGTGGAAGAAATTTTGTGCTCTGTACTAGAACTTAGGTAAACATCTCTATCAATGTCTGTGAAAGGTGATCATTTAAGACTATAAACTACTGATTTTATGAGGGGGGCTCTTTCAGACCCAGGCCCCTATCAGTAAAAGTATCAGCTACTTGGTCATCCTCAGAGGAGGTCTCAGAGAGCTGAGGCTTCAGACAGCACTTATCACTAGTATGAAGAGACATTTGTCCACTCGGCCCGGGTATCTTCTCTTGATCTTTCCTGTGAAAAGTGAATATGAAACCATCCCGTTGTCCTAATGACCACCCTTGTGGGACTATTCGACATACCCACCAAGTTAGAGTAGAGCGGTTTTCTTCCCTACATAGTGGCATTCCTGCAAAGAACCTAACTTCTCTTCCTCATCACTTTCCCTACCCGAACTGTTCTTCTCATAAATTGGGTCCCAATATCTGTCAGTGAAGATGCCTTTGCTTGCCTTTGACACAGTGCTTGGGGAATGCTAGACCATATTCTGAATGTACCTCTCATTTTGGCTCGTATATTCTCCCTCAGAGGAGTCAGTTTCTCAGTGCCATAGTGCATGCTGTCTCTCTGAAATGACTGCATTACGAGAAGATTTCAAACCATTGGCTTCTTTGCTCTATGGAGACAAAGTTTGCAAGAATATTGCTGGATGGACTTATGGCCATGTTCATATATTGTGATTTGTGCCAGTCTCATGAGTACCAAGGAAATATCAGTTCTCCTCATGAAAGTATTGAATGCCTACATGGCAGGAGCTCCTGGGGAATGCCTCAGAACTCAATCAAGTGTAAGCAGAAGTTCTTACCCTAAAGCTGGGGAGTGTTGATCTCACATTGGGCACAGCCGATATCTGAGAGTGAGCCTGCTGCACAATCCTACCTTGCCCTTTTATATTTTTCAACTAGAAATCTCAAGTTAATTAGTAATCATAAAGTGGTTATTGCAAGAGCTTTTGCTCTTATAGATATGCAAATTGGCTATTTCTGAAGCTTTTTGTCCTCTACTAACACCTAGGTAAACACTTTTGTTCCAGAGGAAACAGGTGTTTATATTGAAAACATTCTTACGATTCTTGATCTACAAAGGGCACTACGAGTTGTAAAGACTGTATTCCACTATTACTAAAAGAGGCAGCAGTGGAAGAAATTTTGTGCTCTGTACTAGAACTTAGGTAAACATCTCTATCAATGTTTGTCCAAGGGGATAGTTTCAGTCTATAAACTGCTAATTTTATGAGTGGGGCAATTTCAGGCCCAGGCTTTTATCAGTAAAAGTATCAGCTACTTAGTCATCCTCAGAGGAGGTCTCAGAGAGCTGAGGCTTCAGACAGCACTTATCACTAGTATGAAGAGACATTTGTCCACTCGGCCCGGGTATCTTCTCTTGATCTTTCCTGTGAAAAGTGAATATGAAACCATCCCGTTGTCCTAATGACCACCCTTGTGGGACTATTCGACATACCCACCAAGTTAGAGTAGAGCGGTTTTCTTCCCTACATAGTGGCATTCCTGCAAAGAACCTAACTTCTCTTCCTCATCACTTTCCCTACCCGAACTGTTCTTCTCATAAATTGGGTCCCAATATCTGTCAGTGAAGATGCCTTTGCTTGCCTTTGACACAGTGCTTGGGGAATGCTAGACCATATTCTGAATGTACCTCTCATTTTGGCTCGTATATTCTCCCTCAGAGGAGTCAGTTTCTCAGTGCCATAGTGCATGCTGTTCTCTCTGAAATGACTGCATTACGAGAAGATTTCAAACCATTGGCTTCTTTGCTCTATGGAGACAAAGTTTGCAAGAATATTGCTGGATGGACTTATGGCCATGTTCATATATTGTGATTTGTGCCAGTCTCATGAGTACCAAGGAAATATCAGTTCTCCTCATGAAAGTATTGAATGCCTACATGGCAGGAGCTCCTGAAGAGAGAAGAGCCCTAGAGCTTCTACATCTCTGGTTTTCACCTTCCTTGTAATTGGTAGGATAAACATGGAGGGAAAGCCCAGTGCAAAGATGAAATTCACACAGAAACGAGGCTATACGTGTGTGTGTGTGTGTGTGTGTATATATATATGTACATATATATATATATATATATTCAGAGAACACTAATGAGAATACTTCTGTGAAAGAGAAACATATGGTATCAATCATTTTTTACTTGATGATTGACAGAATCTATGATGAATATTTGAGACAAGAGAAACAGAGCATTATGGGAATGTGTGAGAACGTGCACACAGACTCCAAATATTACTTTGAAGTGGCTTATGTGTCAAGTGCCTCAGGTACAGCATTGGGACTTCCATTCACAACTGGGAGCTTCCTGGATGAATTTGCTTTGTACATTAAGATGTGTAGTTTCTCACGGGCAGTGCTTAGGAAATGCAAGTAAAGAGATGAAAACGTCCCATTGCAAAGCACATCCAGGCTTCAACTTACAGAAAGGATGTATCCTTCCTGCTCAACATTCACTATGTATGCACATGCTGCCAAGAAAGAAGGAATTCAAGAAACCCTGAGTCTCAAAAGTTAGGTGGAAACTGGACGAATGAATTCAGAGCAGTCAATGTTGGGATGGATTCACAGATTCCAAGGGCCTAAAAGAGAGGAATTTCTTGTTGAGGCTGTAGGCTACAGAATCGTGGGATGTGGCAACCCAAGTGGTGGCCAATAGTGAGACAAGGGAACCACTGAATTTTGGCACTGGTCCCGTTCAGTCCTCAATTACATAAAAGCTTGGCCAAGACCCACACTGGACACACCCACTGTCCCAGAGAACTATCCATTCCCATGGTAGCAATTGTTTCCTCAGCATTCAAGTTGCTTAGGGATCTGCACTGAAGACTGCATGGGGTTAACCTTTCAGCCCAAGACCTGCAGCATAAAATGTTGCAGAGAGAAACACACTCTAATTCTCTCCAGGTTATCAGCCCAACGGCTAAGCCCATAGGAAGCCTAGACACATTTCCTAAGCTCGTCCGAAACAGAAAAGCCCTGATGGTCTGGCCGAATGATGATCATGGCTAGCCACAGAGAGATTCTCAACATTGTGTCACCTCCATCCACGCAGAAAAGCTTGGAAATTAGATGAGGCTGAAGAATGCCTCATTCCAGGAGGAAAAAATGCTTTGTGAGGTTTGTGTTCTAAAATCCCATCCCTGAGTAAAGGAATGGTGTTCAACATGTCATCCCTTTAATGTATGGTGCTCAGTCAAGAGAATTCAAGGAAATAATGGATATGCATTCATCAACAGACATAAAGCCTGGCAAAAAGGGGGTTTATAGCATGACCTCCCTACAACTCAAGAAGCCACTATGGATGATCTAAGTGTGTCCCATGGTCAGGGATTGGAGATCGACCTCTGGTCTTAGAAACTCGTCACTCCACATTGAGTTGGTTCAATCTAACTGGCCAACCAGAGAAAAAGCTGGTAGGTGGTCAAGGCCCCTTTGACCAGGGCTTGAAATAATTTATATACACTGCCATCTCGCCTGCTAAGAGCATCAGAGCATGGGAACCTCGGAGGGTCCTGGTGTCCTCCATGACTTCCAAAGACATCAGGTCCTCCAGATCACTTTGGTTTGCCACCAAAGAGACCAATGCCAGAGTGACTTTCCACATTGCTTCAGAGTCTGAGGAATGGAGCTCTGCCATCAGTCCTGGCCAGCACCAGCCAGCCCATTTGGGCCACTGTCATGGGCACCATGTTGGAGTTACATTACTATTCTCACTAGCCCTCACTAAGAGAAACTCTATTGAATAGCTCAGAGACTTTTCCATGAAAACGGCATGGTCCCCTCAGGGCATGAGCCTCGGAACTTGACAATAAAGTATCGTGGTCTCAAGTATTGTCAAGCCAAGAGTGGATTTATTAATCATCAAATAAAGGCAAGCACAAGTAATCAGGATCTCAAATGTAAACAGATATTTTACCCCAGAGCTGGAGAGTCTTGACCCCATTGGAAGCCGGGATCTGCACTGAGCTGCAGGATCGAGAGAATAACATCTAATTCTCCAGGTTATCAGCCCAACGGCTAAGCCCATAGGAAGCCTAGACACATTTCCTAAGCTCGTCCGAAACAGAAAAGCCCTGATGGTCTGGCCGAATGATGATCATGGCTAGCCACGAGAGATTCTCAACATTGTGTCACCTCCATCCACGCAGAAAAGCTTGGAAATTAGATGAGGCTGAAGAATGCCTCATTCCAGGAGGAAAAAATGCTTTGTGAGGTTTGTGTTCTAAAATCCCATCCCTGAGTAAAGGAATGGTGTTCAACATGTCATCCCTTTAATGTATGGTGCTCAGTCAAGAGAATTCAAGGAAATAATGGATATGCATTCATCAACAGACATAAAGCCTGGCAAAAGGGGTTGATAGCATGACCTCCCTACAACTCAAGAAGCCACTATGGATGATCTAAGTGTGTCCCATGGTCAGGGATTGGAGATCGACCTCTGGTCTTAGAAACTCGTCACTCCACATTGAGTTGGTTCAATCTAACTGGCCAACCAGAGAAAAAGCTGGTAGGTGGTCAAGGCCCCTTTTGACCAGGGCTTGAAATAATTTATATACACTGCCATCTCGCCTGCTAAGAGCATCAGAGCATGGGAACCTCGGAGGGTCCTGGTGTCCTCCATGACTTCCAAAGACATCAGGTCCTCCAGATCACTTTGGTTTGCCACCAAAGAGACCAATGCCAGAGTGACTTTCCACATTGCTTCAGAGTCTGAGGAATGGAGCTCTGCCATCAGTCCTGGCCAGCACCAGCCAGCCCATTTGGGCCACTGTCATGGGCACCATGTTGGAGTTACATTACTATTCTCACTAGTTCTCACTAAGAGAAACTATACTGAATAGCTCTGAGACCTTTCCATGAACATGGCGTGGTCCCCTCAGGGCATGAGCCTCGGACATCGACAATAAAGTATGGTGGTCTCAAGTATTGTCAAACCAAGGGTGGGTTTATTAATCATCAAATAAAGGCAAGCACAAGTAATCAGAAATAATGAGAACTCAATCAAATGCAAACAGATATTCTTACCCCAGAGCTGGAGAGTCTTGACCCCATTGGACTTAGCCAATTTCCATGGGCGAGGCTACCGCACAATGTTTCTCCACCCTTTTATTTTTTCTCTGACTAGTAATCTCAAACTAATTAATGATCATGAAGAAGCTTTCTGTCTCTAGAGATGTAAAAGAAGTCATCACTGGAGCCCTTTCTCCCCACCAACACCTTGTTTATAGAAAAACATTCTTACAATTTTTAAGTTACAAAGGGCACCCCTTTGAGTTGTAAAGTGTTTTGTTATCATTAAAAGAAGTAGGTAAGATGAAGAACCTTTGTGCTCTGTATTGGTCTCAGAGAGGTGAGGCTTGCAGGCAGCTCTTATCCTTAGAGTGAGGAGACATTTGTCTGCTCAGCCTGGATATCTTTTTTAATTTTTCTGTGAGAAATGAAGATGTCCCCACCTACCCACAATACAACCTCAGATGTTTAATGGAACAGCAGAACTCCAGAATCAAGGCGTACTTGTTCCAAATCTTGGCAATAGACTCACGCCCTCTAAGGAGGAATAACACAGGTTTGTAAGCCTCTTGCTGACCATATCTGAGCATCTGGAGGTGGATGGCTGGCAGAGTTGGCCCTTGCTTGCAAGCATCCAAAAACAGATCTGCCTCCACAGAAAGGAACTCACTAACAAATTGACCATGTTGATGGTTTCAAACATACCTTGAGTCCCAGAAAATGTTTGGAGGTGAACAGAGAGCAGGAAAAATAGAGAAAGATAGAAGCAACTGCTTCTGGTTCTGGGTCCGAAAAGCAAGGCTCCTTTTTCGGGTGAACCTCTAAGTATCCTGTGCCTCAGCCTCCTGGCATGAAGAAGAGCTCCATCCATATTGAGGCATTTCCTGGCCAGGGATCCAGAGATGTCCTCCTTAGGTCAAACGGCTCACAGCAAAGAAGGGTCCCAATACCCACACAAAGATTTGGATCTGGCATTTCCCAAGAAATGCGCGCTCCTGACCCAAACTCTCAAAGTACATTCAAAATGGTGACCACAACGGTGATCCCTTCTGCCATTTGAATTGGAAAGGCCTAAGCACACAAACACACAATTTTCTGCACATGGTGTGAAGCAAAGAGACACACATGCACGCACTTTCTGTAGGAACCACGCTGTCTATAACTTCAAATCAATATGTCTCGAGACCCCATGAAATTCTTTCTGTATCCTTTTGAATTGGGGGATGTGATTTGAAAGCATTGAGAAAGATTTCGAAGACTAAAGACTGAGGAGGAGGCAAATATGGTGGAGGAATGAGTGGAAGATTTCACCAGCTCCCCATTAGAATCACCAGAACTAATTAAGAAATGAAATAGTAACAACAAATCAGCCACTAGACGACAAAAGAGCTCCTTAAGTATACGAGGCTTCAAGAGGGAACAATCAGAACTTTCCTGGCTCCAGTTCTGAGAACGCTGTACCTCAATCCCCACACCTGACCGGTGGAGAGAGCACTGAGAAGCATGCCTGGAGAGAACCTGGTAAGTGCACCAGGAGGAAAGAATGCATTGCTCAGTGTTAAAATCCAGCCGGGTCATCGGGCACTGGGAAAGTTGAAATACTGCTGGCACCCTGGAGCTGGGCATTCCCCACGCGGTGCTGAAAAAGGACCTTCCTCAAGCAGGACAGGGAGATGCGCAAGGAGAGAGCCCTAGGAAATGCACCGAGAGGACAGAAGGCAGCGCTCAGAGCAAAAATCCCACCAGGTCACAGGGTGCTAGTTGAGTTGAGATGCTGCTAGCAGAGACATGTGGAACTTACTGCAGAAATCCCCCACCGAGTGCTGCCCAGGGACATGTCTCAAGCCTGATGGGGAAGGTCGTGCCTGAGCTTGGGTCTTGGTCTCCTATCTGGCAGTTGCACGTGTGTTAGCAGTCTGAAGAGTCCGTGCAGCCCTGGAGCTACAGCAGGGAATCCACTGTTCCAAGGCAGTGGATAGCTGCAACAGAGGAAACTAGGAGAATAGCAGGGATTGCAGACTGTGGGTGGGTATGCAGTGGAACCAACACCCGTTCTAGCATGGGACCGCGTGTGCGTGGCACCTGCCCCATGGACTGGGAACAGCTTGCTGCCTCAGCCAGCACCTGAGCTCTCAGGAAAGCCTTTGTTTAGCTGAAAAATAAAAACAGAAACCATAGCAGCCAAGGGAACTTCTATGTCATCAAGAGTAGACTGGTGGAAGATCCACAGATAGATGAGACAATAACAACCAGGAACAGTATTTACCGTTTTTTCTGTTTTTTTTTTTTTTGGGGGATTGTTTTGTTTATTCACTTGTTTGGTTTGGTTTGTTTCTTTCTCTCTTCCTCTTAGTTTTTCTCTTTTTAATTTTTTAATTAATTTTTTTTTTTTTTTAAATTTTTCGACATTTAATTTTTTTTCTTTGCCACTCCTTCCTCTAGCTATGTTATGAATGTAAAATCTTTTCTATATACTACTATTCTCTATATAAATATTTCCTATCGTCCTGTCTCTACTATTCCCTTCCAGCTGTACCAAACTCAACAACACAGTAATCTTTTCTACCTAACCCTACAAAATCCTTGCAATACGACTCTATTCCTTCTCATTACCTATACACTCTCCTCCCCTCACCCCAACATATGTCTTAGTTAACAATGGTCTTCATTGTCATATTCCAAGCCAGGACCTAGCCCTGGATTTATTTTTCCAGACAGTATTATAATTAATTTAGAGCTTAAGGGTCAGGTACCATCTCTGATTGTGCCATTTGTCAGAAAATTTTGCTATGCTTTATCCCTGTAAGACTGTCCAGTTGTGGTTATTGATGTCTATGTATGTATATTTTCCCACTATGTTAGAAAATATCTGCATGCTTTTATGACTGTCACCCGTCAGAGATGCACCTCTTGTTCCTCATATGCTACTATTTGAACTAATGTCACTGAACACCAGAAGAAACCATTTATAGAGCCTAGACCCCTGACCAGACATCAAACAAAGGATCCTCAGAATCGAAGCCTTGATTCCAAAACCCCATATTATCAAAAACATACAACACTAGAGATTATTCACCTACATCAAGGCTATCCTCAGCATACTCCAAGGCAGTGGATAGCTGCAACAGAGGAAACTAGGAGAATAGCAGGGATTGCAGACTGTGGGTGGGTATGCAGTGGAACCAACACCCGTTCTAGCATGGGACCGCGTGTGCGTGGCACCTGCCCCATGGACTGGGAACAGCTTGCTGCCTCAGCCAGCACCTGAGCTCTCAGGAAAGCCTTTGTTTAGCTGAAAAATAAAAACAGAAACCATAGCAGCCAAGGGAACTTCTATGTCATCAAGAGTAGACTGGTGGAAGATCCACAGATAGATGAGACAATAACAACCAGGAACAGTATTTACCGTTTTTTCTGTTTTTTTTTTTTTTGGGGGATTGTTTTGTTTATTCACTTGTTTGGTTTGGTTTGTTTCTTTCTCTCTTCCTCTTAGTTTTTCTTTTTTTAAATTTTTTTAAATTTAAATTTTTTTTTTTATTTTAAATTTTTCGACATTTAATTTTTTTTCTTTGCCACTCCTTCCTCTAGCTATGTTATGAATGTAAAATCTTTTCTATATACTACTATTCTCTATATAAATATTTCCTATCGTCCTGTCTCTACTATTCCCTTCCAGCTGTACCAAACTCAACAACACAGTAATCTTTTCTACCTAACCCTACAAAATCCTTGCAATACGACTCTATTCCTTCTCATTACCTATACACTCTCCTCCCCTCACCCCAACATATGTCTTAGTTAACAATGGTCTTCATTGTCATATTCCAAGCCAGGACCTAGCCCTGGATTTATTTTTCCAGACAGTATTATAATTAATTTAGAGCTTAAGGGTCAGGTACCATCTCTGATTGTGCCATTTGTCAGAAAATTTTGCTATGCTTTATCCCTGTAAGACTGTCCAGTTGTGGTTATTGATGTCTATGTATGTATATTTTCCCACTATGTTAGAAAATATCTGCATGCTTTTATGACTGTCACCCGTCAGAGATGCACCTCTTGTTCCTCATATGCTACTATTTGAACTAATGTCACTGAACACCAGAAGAAACCATTTATAGAGCCTAGACCCCTGACCAGACATCAAACAAAGGATCCTCAGAATCGAAGCCTTGATTCCAAAACCCCATATTATCAAAAACATACAACACTAGAGATTATTCACCTACATACAAGGCCTAATGCCATCCAAGACATGGACCTCTGAACCCTCTACAAGGACAGAAACACAAAGGAAGGAAAATACCACCACAAAGTCTTGTGGGAGAAAGAACTGTACACACACAGACACACACAGAGAAACCAAAATTAATGTAATAATGAACAGACAGAGAAACACTGCATAAATGAAGGAACAAACTAGAGAAACACAGCTCCAAGTGACAGAAGCAGAGATAGACAAATTCTTTGAAAGAGAATTCAGAAGACAGATACTAAGGAAGATTCAAAACACTGAAAACAGAATAGGAGAGGAAATTAGTGCACTGAAAAGAAACATGCAAGAAATGCAAAATAAGCAAATAGAGACAAAAACTGAATGGGTGAATTCAAAATACTACAGAAGGTCTCAACAGTAGAGTATTAGAGGCAGAAGAATGGATAAGTGAGCTGGAAGACAGAATGGTGAATATAAGTGCTGAAGAACAGAACAAAGCACAACGAACAAAAAGAACTGAGGATAGCCTCGGAGACCTATGGGACAATATCAAACAAACCAACATTAGAATTGTAGGAGTCTCAGAAGAAGAAGAGCGGAAAAAAAGGCTATGAAAAAATTATTGAGGAGGTTATAGTTGAAAACTTCCGCAGAATGGGAAAGGAAATCGTCAAACAAGTCCAAGAAGCACAAAGAGTTCCTTACAGGATAAACCCCAGAAGAAATGCACCAAGGTACATTCTAATCAAACTAACACAGACTAAGTATAAAGACTGAAGATTAAAGCAGCTAGGAGCAAACAACACATAACATACAGAGGAAACCCCATATGTTTAGCTGCCAATTTTTAACAGAAACCCTGACAGTAAGAAGAGAATGGCAGGATACATTTAAATGGCTAAAAGAGAGTCATCTCCAGCCAAGAATTATCTACCCAGCAATTCTCAACCATTATCTTATTCAGAATTGATGGAAAAGTCAAAAGCCTCACAGACAATAAAAGCTCAAAGAATTCTGTACCACAAAACCAGCCCTACAACAAGTGTTGAAGGGTCCGATATAGCCAATAAAAACAAGAGAACGAGAAGTCCAACAAATCAAACCAAATATATGTAAGAAGATGACAATAGGATCATGCGTATCAATAACTAATTTGAATGTAAATGGACTAAATGTTCCAATCAAAGGACACAGGCTGGCTGAATGGATACAGAGGCAAGCCCCACGTGTGTATTGTTTACAAGAGACCCACCTCAGACTTAGAGACTCTCATAGACTGAGGGTGAGAGGATGAAAAAGATATTCCCCGCAAATGCAAAGAAAGCTGGAGTAGCAATCCTCATATCAGACAAAATAGTCTTTCAAGTAAAGAAAATCAGAAGAGACATGATTAAGCAATCTATCCAAGAGGAAGACATAGCAATCACGAGTATCTTTGCACCTAACACAGCTGCATCTCAATACATAAAACAGATATTTGCAGACAGAAAAAGAAATCAACAATAACCCAGTAATGGTAGGAAACTTTAACTCTCCTGTCACACCAATGGGCAGATCATCCAAACAGAAAATTAATAAGGAAACACAAGTGTTAAATGCCACACTAGAAGAGGGGACCTCTTGTATATCTTTAGGACCTTACATCCAAAACAGAAGAAGACACTTTCTTCTCAAGTGGTTCTGGAACATTTTCCATGATGGACTACATCTTTGGCCACAAATCAAACCTGAGTACATTCAAGAAAACTGAAATTATGTCACCCATTTCTCTGACCACAATGCAATGAGACTAGAGATCAACTACAGGAAAACTAAGCAGTTCAAAGGAGAAATTTAAAAATTTCTAGAAGAAAATGAAAATGAACACAAGACAGTACAAAACCTATGGGATACCGCAAAAGTAGTTCTAACGGGGAAATGTACAGCAATACAATACTATCTCAAGTAACTAAGAAAATCTCAAAAGACGACTTAACACGGCTTAAAACGACTGGAGAAAGAAGAACAAAAACACACCAAAGCCAGCAGAAGTACCGAAATCGTAAAGATCAGAGCAAAACTAAATTAAAACAAATGAAAGAAACAATAGTGAAGATGAACAAAATGAGAAGACGGTACATCGAAAAGGTAAACAAATTTGGCAAGCCACTGGCCAGATTCATCAAGAAAAAAAGGAGAGAAGAACCAGATCACCAAAGTCAAAAATGAAAAAGAGAGATTACAACAGATAATGCAGAAATCCAAAGGATTACAAGAGACTATCATGACCAAATATAGGGTAACAAACTGGTCAGCCTGGAAGAAATGGATAGTTTCTTGGAGAGGATGAATCTCCCAACACTGAGACAGGAAGAAAAAGAAACTTTGAACAACCCAACCACAAGCGCAGAAATCGAACTTGTGATTAAGAGTCTACCCTAAAATAAAAGCCCAGGGCCAGATGGCCTCACAAGTGAATTCTACCAAACATTTAAAGAAGAGCTAATGCCTGTCCTTCTAAAACTCATCCAAAAATTGCACAGGAAGGAACACTTCCAAACACATTCTACAAGGCCACTATCACCCTGATACCAAAACCAGACAAAGACAACACAAAAAGAAAATTATAGGCCAATTTCATTGATGGACTTAGTTGCCAAGATACTCAACAAAATCCTAGCAAACAGAATTCAACAACACATCAAAAAGCTCATACATCACGATCAAGCTGGGTGTATCCCAGGCATGCAAGGATTCTTCAGTATCCACAAATCAATCAAGGTGATGCACCATATCAACAAATTGAGAGCCAAATATCGCATGATCATCTCAAGAGATGCAGAAAACGCCTTTGACAAAGTACAACACACATTTAGGTTAAAAATGCTTCAAAAATGTGCATTGAGATATAAGCCTAATAGTGGGATTGCTGGGTCATAGGGTGCTTCTATTTTAGTTTTTAAGAAATCTCCATACTGTATTCCATAGAGGCTGTATCAGTATACATTTCCACAAGCAATGCAAGAGGGTTCCCTTTTTATCTGCAACTTCTCCAGCATTTATTGTCTGCAGATTTTTGGTGATGGCTATTCTGATGGGTGTGAGGTGGTATCTCATTGTAGTTTTAATTTGCATTGTTCTAATAATAAGCAAGGTTGAGCATCATTTCATGCATGGAGGGAGTAACATGGAAACGTATACTGTTATGTGTGGAAAAGATAGCTAGTGTCATAGTGCTAAGGGAATAGGAGTGCTTACAATGGCTTGGGGCGAATTTCTGGATTGGTGGGTTGGGGGAACTGAGGGTGGGCACCATGGATATGCATATGACTGATCTGGGAACATACATGTCTGTGAACAACAAAACTCTGTAAAACCTTTAAAATAAAGAATAAAAATAAATAATAAATAAATAAATACTATATGATGTTAAAAAGAAAAATGTGCATCGAAGGAACCTGTCGCAACATAGTAAGAGCCTTGTATGAGAAGCCCACAGCGAACATTATCCTCAACAGTGAAACACTGAAAGTATTCCTCTAAGATCAGGAACAAGAAAGGGTGTCCTCTTTCACCACTCTTATTCAACATAGTGCTGGAAGTTCTAGCAATAGCAATGAGAGAAGAGAAAGAAATAAAAGGAATCCAGGCTGAAAAAAGAAGAAGTAAAACTCTCTTTTGTAGGTGACATGATATTATACATAGAAAACTCCAGGGACACTATTACAAAGCTACAAGAGCGAAGCAACAAATTCAGCAAAGTCGTGGGATACAAAATCAATATACAGACATCAGTGGATTCCGATACACAAGCAATGAAAAATCAGAAAACGAAATCAAAGATGTAATTCCCTTCACCATTGCAAGCAAAAGAATACAATATCTAGGAATAAGCCTAACCAGAGAAACAAAATAACTGTACAGAGAAAAGTATAAGACAGTTATGAAAGAAATTAAAGAAGACTTAAACAGATCGACAAATATTCCATGTTCCTGGGTTGGAAGCATCCATATTGTGCAAATGACCATACTATCAATTACCATCTACAGATCCAATGCAATTCGTATCAGACAATCAATGACATTCTTCACCGAACTAGACCAAAGAATAATATAGTTCATAAGGAAATATGAAAGATCCTGAATAGCCAAAGCAATCCTGAGAAAGAAAAACATAATTGGGGAATCAGCCTCCCAAACTTCAGATTCTACTACAAATCAACAATCAAGACAGTATAGTATTGGCACTAAAACAGAACTATAGACCAATGGAACAAGACAGAGAACCCAGAGATAGATCCACACACCTGTGGATACCTCATTTTGACAAAGAAGACAAAAATCTAAAATGGGACAAAGGCAGCCTCTTTAACAAATGGTGCAGGGAAAATTCAAGATGGACATGCAAAAAACCGAACTTTGTATATTCCCTGACACCAGACACAAAGATCAACTCAAAATGGATTAAAGAACTAAATGTAAGACCAGAAACCATCAAACTCTTAGAGGAGAATATAGGAAAAATGATAAAAGACATAAATGAAAGCAAGGTCTTCTCTGACCCACCTACTAGAATAGAGAAATTAAAAACAAAAGTGAACATGTGGGACCTAAAGAAACTGAAAAGCCTTCCACAGCAAAAGAAATTACAAAAAGGCTGAACAGACAGCCCACAGAATGGGAGAAAATCATAGCAAATGAAACAACAGACAAAGAATTAATCTCCAAAATCTACAAGCAACTCAGACAACTCAGCACTGGAAAAATGAAGAACCCAATCAAAAAATGGGAAAAGGACCTAAACAGACACCTCTCCAAAGAGGACATACAGATGGCCCAAAAGTCCATGAAACGATGCTCAACTTCACTTATACTTAGAGAACTGCAAATCAAAATGACAATGAGATATCACCTCACACCCATCAGAATGGCCATCATCCATAAATCGACAAACAATCAATACTGGAGAGAGCGTGGAGAAAAGCGAACCCTCTTGAATTGCTCGTGGGAATGTCAATTGATACAACCTCTATGGAAGACAGTACGGAGATTTCTTAAAAATGGAAAATAGGAGGGAGCCAAGATGCTGGAGGAATGAGGGGAAGATTTCACCAGCTCCCCAACAGAATCACCAGAACTAATCAAGAAATGAAACACCACCAACAAACCAGCTGCCAAACGACAGAATTCCACACATCCACAAGAGTGGAAGAGTGAATAGTCAGAAATTTCCCAGAGCTACGGTTCTAAGAATCCTCTATCCTAAGCCCCATGCTGGACTGAACTGACGGAGAGTGAGCCAGCAAGTTCCCTAAAGGGGGCCTAAGCAGAGCCTCGGGGAGAGAAGGCAACGCTCAGGGTGAAAACACCAATAATCCGCCCAAATATTAAGACACTGCAAAGATAGGATACCGGAGCAGGGCCGAGCAGAACTCGCTTGCTGCCTAGCGACCGACCGGGAGATGGGAGGAGCGCCCAGTGTGAAAATCGCACTGCTTGGCTGGGCGAAAATCGTGACCATCCGCCTGGCACCGGGTGAGTTGAAACACTCCTAGTGGGAGACTGGCTGAAGGGAAGTCGCCCACAGATTGCTGACCAGAGACAGGGCTTGAGCCACATGGGAAGCTTGTGCCTGCCTTTGGGACTTGAAGGCATAACCGGCAGTGCGTATGTGCCAGTGGAAGAGGAGCCTGTGCACCCCATAGCTACACCACCATAACTACACCCACAGAAGAGGAAGCCGGGAAAAGGCAGGTATCAGAGGTTACCGGCGGGTGCACTGCAGAGCCAGGACGCCCCTGGCCCAACACGGGATTGCGCGCGCCACGGCCCCTGACTGACTGGGATAAGCATGCGTCCCCACCCACCCCAAGACGGAGCGCGCGACCCCGCGCCCGTGGACTGGGATCTGCCCGCGCCCGCCCACCCTGGATTGCGCACGTCATGGTCCCCGCCCGACGGACTGGGATCAACCCGTCGTCCCGGCCAGCACCTGAGCTTGCAGACCGGTGCCGTAAGGGAAAGGCTGCATCATCAAGACAACACCATCGAGAGCAGACTGGCTTCCACCAGACAGATGAGAGGATAAAAACCAGGGACAGTATGAAGCTTTTTTGCTTATCTGTTGCGGACGGTTCTGTTTATTCGTTTGATTGGTCAGGTTTTTTTTTTTTTTTTTCTTCTTTTGTCTCTTCTTATTAAGTTTCTCTTCCCTTTTTTAATTTTTAATTTCTTTTTTTAATTTTTAATTATTAATTTTTTTAATTTTAATTCTTGAACTTCTAATTTTCTTTCCTCTTTCCCACTCCTTCCTCCCTCTATGTTCTAAATCTAAAACTTTCTCCTATCTACCACTACCCCCTAGATAAATATTTCCTACCTTCCTGTCTCCACTATTCTCTTCCAGCTGCACTAAACAATACAACACACTAATCTTGGCTACATAACCCTATAAAATCCTTCCAAGTCGAATCTATTCCTTCTCATTACCCATACACTCTCCACCTCCTCGCCCCCAACACATGTCTTAGATAAAAATTGCTTTCAAGGAAATAGTCCAAGCCAGGACCTTACCCAAGATCTATTTTTCCAGGCAATATTTTAATTAACTCAGAGCTTAACAGGCAAGTATCATCTTTGACTGCGTCGCTTGCCAGAAATATTTCCTATGCTTTGTCACTGTAAGACTGGTTAGATGTGGTTATTGCTGTGTATGTATGTATACCTTATGACTATGTTAGAAAACATCTGCATGCTTTTATGACTGTCACCCATTAGGGACACACCTCTTGCTCCTCAGATGCTAGTATTTGAACTAATATCACGGAACACCATAGCAAACCAGACATAGAGCCTACACCCCTGAACAATCAAAAACCAAGGATCCTCGGAGGGGAAGCCCTGATTCCAAGACCCCACACTATCAAAGAACATACAACACTAGAGATTATTCACCTGTAAACAAGACCTAACACCACCCAAGACACAAACCATTGAACCCTTCTAGAAGGAGAGAAACACAAAGGAAGGGGAAATTCAACCCTGGTGGAGAAAAGAACTTCATACACAGAGACACCCACAAAGAAACAGAAACTGACTTAATAATGAAACAACAGAGAAACACTGCACAAATGAAGGACCAAGCTAGAGAAACACAGCTTCAAATGACAGAGGAGGAGATAGACAAATGATCTGAAAGAGAATTCAGAAAAGCTATACTAATGAGGATGCAAAACACCGAAAACAGAATATTAGAGGAAATTAGTGCATTGAGAAAAGACATGCAAGAAATGAAAAATAAGAAAATAGAGACCACCAACTCAATTGCTGAACTCAAAAATACAATAGAAGACCTCAACAGTAGAGTATGTGCGGCTGAAGAACGGATAATCGTGCTGGAAGATAGACGGGTGGAAATAACTGGTGAGGAACAGAACAAAGCCGAAAGAATGAAAAGAACTGAAGATAGCCTCAGAGACCTATGGGACAATATCAAACGCACCAACATTAGAATTATAGGAGTCCCAGAAGAAGAAGAAGGGAAGAAAGGATATGAAAAAATTCTTGAAGAGGTTATAGTGGAAAACTTCCCCAGCATGGGAAAGGAAATAGTCAACCACGTCCAAGAAGCACAAAGAGTTCCATACAGGATAAACCCCAGAAGAAATACACCAAGGCACATTCTAATCAAACTAATGCAGACTAAATATAAAGACAGATTACTAAAAGCAGCTAGGAGCAAACAACAAATAACATATACAGGAAACCCCATACGTCTAACTGCGGATCTCTCAACAGAAACCCTACAGGCCAGAAGAGAATGGCAAGACACATTTAAACGGCTAAAACAGAATAACCTCCAACCAAGAAATCTCTCCCCAGCAAGGATCTCATTCAGAATCGATGGAGAAGTCAAAACCTTCTCAGACAAAAACTAAAAGAATTCTGTACCACAAAACCAGCCCTACAACAAGTGTTAAAGGGCCTGATACAGCCAATAAATACAAGAATAGAAGAAGTCCTACAAATCAAACCCCAAACTTCTAAGAAGATGACAATAGGAACATTCGTATCAATAATTACTTTGAATGTAAATGGATTAAATGCTCCAACCAAACGACACAGGCTGGCTGAATGGATTCAGAAACATGACCCATATATATGCTGTTTACAAGAGACCCACTTCAGACCTAGAGACACTCATAGACTGAAAGTGAGAGGCTGGAAAAAGATATTCCATGCCAGTGGAAATCAAAAGAAACCTGGAGTAGCAATACTCATATCAGACAAAACAGACTTAAAAGTAAAGAAGATTCTAAGAGAAAAGGCAGATCACTACATCATGATTAAGGGATCTATCCAAGAGGAAGACATAACAGTCATGAATATCTACACACCCAACACAGGGGCACCACAATATATAAGACAGATACTTTGAGACTTAAAAGAAGAAATCAATAATAACACAATAACAGTAGGAGACTTTAACACTCCTCTCACACCAATGGATAGATCATCCAAACAGAAAATTAATAAAGAAACACAAGCCTTAAATACCACACTAGAAAAGATGGACCCCATCAATATCTTTAGGACGTTCCATCCAAAAGCAGAAGAATACACTTTCTTCTCAAGTGCTCACGGAACATTCACCAGGATAGACCACACCTTGGGCCACAAATCTAACCTCAGTCAGTTCAAGAAAACTGAAATTATATCAACCATCTTCTCGGACCACAATGCAGTGAGACTAGAGATCAACAACAGGAAAAAAACCACTAAAAATGCAAACACATGGCGATTAAAAAACACTTACCTAAAAAATCAACTGATTACTGAGGAAATCAAAGGAGAAATTTAAAAATTCCTAAAAGAAAATGACAATGAACATACGACCATGCAAAATCTATCGGATACCGCAAAAACAGTTCTAAGGGGGCATTTATAGCAATACAATCCCACCTTAAGAAACTAGGAAAATATGAAGCAGATGACCTAACCATCCGCTTAAAACAATTGGGAAAAGAAGAACAGAAACATCCCAAAGCCAGCAGAAGAAGAGAAATTATGAAGACTAGAGCAGAAATAAATCAGAAAGAAATGAATGAAGCTAGAGGACGGACAAATAAAAGAAAAAGCTGGTTCTCTGAAAAGGTAAACAAAAATAACAAGCCACAGGACAGACTCATAAAGAAAAAGAGAAAGAAGAACCAGATCAACAAAATCAAAAACGAAAAAGGAGAGATTACAACAGATAATGCAGAAATCCAAAGGATTCTAAGAGACTATTATGAACAACTCTATGGCAACAAACTGGACAACCTGGAAGAAATGGACACTTTCTTGGGGAAGATCAATCTCCCAAGACTGAGCCAGGAAGAAATAGAAACTTTGAACAACCCAATCACAAGCTCAGAAATCGAATCTGTGATTAAAATCTATGAAAAATAAAAGCCCAGGACCAGATGGCTTCACAGCCTAATTCTACCAAACATTTAAAGAAGAGCTAATGTTTGTCCTTCTAAAACTCTTTCGAAAAATTGCACAGGAAGGAATACTTTCAGACACATTCTACGAGGCCACCATCACCCTGATACCCAAACCAGGCAAAGACAACACAAAATAGGAAAATTACAGGCCAAGTCACTGATGAACTTAGATGCCAAGATCTTCAACAAAATCCTATCAAACAGAATTCAACAACACATCAAAAAGCTCATCCATCACGATCAAGTCAGGTTCATGCCAGGCATGCAAGGATTCTTCAATATCTGCAAATCAATCAATGTGATACACCATATCAACAAATTGAGAGACAAAAATCACATGATCATCGCAATAGATGCAGAAAAAGCGACAGAAAGACAGACATGGACAGTGGACATATGGACATTGTGGGGAAGGAACAGTGGGTGAGAGGTGTAAAGGAAGTAGCATGAAGGCCTGTACTATCATAAGTGAAGAAAATAGCTCTAGTCATTGCTCTGTGAGAAAAGGGGATCCTTCAGGGGTGCTGTGTGATGGTCGGGAGGGGAGGGAAGGGGGGGATATACATATGACTAATCTGAGAACATACATATCTGTAAACAACAAAACTCTGTAAAAGTTAAAAGTAAAATAAAGGTTTAAAAAAAAACTAACTGATAAAAATTGTTCAGAAAATGGGCATAGAAGGGACCTATCCCAACATAGTGAAAGCCATATATGAGAAGCCCACTGCGAACATTATTCTCAATGGTGAAAAATTGAAAGCATTCCTCTAAGATCAGGAACAGGACAGGGTGTCCACTTTCACCATTACTATTCAACATAGTCCTGGAATTTCTAGCAACGGCAATAAGAGAAGAGAAAGAAATCAAAGGAATCCAGATTGGAAAGGAAGAAGTCAAGCTCTCTCTTTGCAGATGACATGATATTATACATAGAAAATCCCAAAGACTCTATTACAAAGCTACTAGAGCTAATCAACGAATTCAGCAAAGTCGCAGGATACAAAGTCAACACACAGAAATCACTGGCATTCCTATACACAAACAATGAAAAATCAGAAAACGAAATCAAAGAGGCAGTCTCCTTCACCATTGCAACCAATATCTAGGAATAAACCTAAAAAAAAACAAAAAAACAATGAAAAATCAGAAAACGAAATCAAAGAGGCAGCTTACCATTCAACAAATAGGAACATTACAGACCAATTTCCTGATGAACTTAGATGCCATGATCCTCAACAAAATCCTAGCAAACATACTACAACATCACATCAAAAAGCTCATCATGATCAAGTCAGGTTCATCCCAGGCATGCAAGGATTCTTCAATATCCGCAAATCAATCAATGTGATACACCATATCAACAAATTGAGAGACAAAAATCACATGATCATCTCAATAGATGCAGTGAAGCGACAGAAAGACAGACATGGACAGTGGACATATGGACATTGTGGGGAAGGAACAGTGGGTGAGAGGCGTAAAGGAAGTAGCATGAAGGCCTGTACTATCATAAGTGAAGAAAATAGCTCTAGTCATTGCTCTGTGAGAAAAGGGGATCCTTCAGGGGTGCTGTGTGATGGTCGGGAGGGGAGGGAAGGGGGGATATACATATGACTAATCTGAGAACATACATATCTGTAAACAACAAAACTCTGTAAAAGTTAAAAGTAAAATAAAGGTTTAAAAAAAAACTAACTGATAAAAATTGTTCAGAAAATGGGCATAGAAGGGACCTATCCCAACATAGTGAAAGCCATATATGAGAAGCCCACTGCGAACATTATTCTCAATGGTGAAAAATGGAAAGCATTCCTCTAAGATCAGGAACAGGACAGGGTGTCCACTTTCACCATTACTATTCAACATAGTCCTGGAATTTCTAGCAACGGCAATAAGAGAAGAGAAAGAAATCAAAGGAATCCAGATTGGAAAGGAAGAAGTCAAGCTCTCTCTTTGCGCAGATGACATGATATTATACATAGAAAATCCCAAAGATTCAATTACAAAGCTACTAGAGCTAATCAAGGAATTCTTCAATGTCGCAGGATACAAAGTCAACACACAGAAATCACTGGCATTCCTATACACAAACAATGAAAAATCAGAAAACGAAATCAAAGAGGCAGTCCCCTTCACCATTGCAACCAAAAGAATCAAATATCTAGGAATAAACCTACCCAAAGAAACAAAAGAATTGTACACAGAAAATTACAAGACACTCATGAAAGAAATTAAAGAAGACTTAAACAGATGGAGAGATATTCCATGTTCCTGGGTCGGAAGAATCAATATTGTGAAAATGACCATACTACCAAATATCATCTACAGATTCAATGCAATACCTATTCAACTACCATTGCCATCTTTCCCAGAAGTAGACCAAACACTAACGCAGTTCATATGGAAACACAAAAGACCTCGAATAGCCAAAGCAATCCTGAGAAAGAAAAACGGAGCTGGAGGAATCAGCCTCCCTAACTTCAGACTCTACTACAAAGCAACAGTCATCAAGACAGTATGGTACTGGCACAAAAACAGAATATAGATCAATGGAACAACATTGAGAACCCAGAGATAAACCCACGAACCTATGGGTACCTTATTTTTGACAAAGGAGGTGAAACTATAAAATGGGACAAAGACAGCCTCTTCAACAAGTGGTGCTGGGAGAATTGGACAGCTACATGCAAAAAAATGAAGTTGGAACATTCCCTGACACCATACACTAAGATCAACTCAAAATGGATTAAAGACCTAAATGTAAGACCATCAACCATCAAACTCTTAGAGGAGAATATATTTGCCCTTAAGGACACAAATCAAAGCAAGATCTTCTCTGATCCGCCAACTAAACTAGCAGAACTGAAAAGAAAACTGAACATGTGGGACCTCACGAAACTTAAAAAACGCTGGTACAGCAAAGGAAATTATAAAAATACTCAACAGACACTACACAGAGTGGGAGAAAATCATAGCAAATGAAACAACAGACAAAGAATTAATCTCCAAAATCTACAAGCAACTCAGACAACTCAGCACCGGAAAAACGAACAACCCAATCAAAAAATGGGAAAAAGATCTAAAGAGACACCTCTCCAAAGAGGACATACAGATGGCCCAAAAGCACATGAAACGATGCTCAATCTCGCTTATTATTAGAGAAATGCAAATCAAAACTACAATGAGATATCACCTCACACCCGTCAGAATGGCCATCATCAAACAATCTGCAGACAATAAATGCTGGAGAGGGTGCGGAGAAAAGGGAACCCTCTTGCATTGCTGGTGGGAATGTAAATTGATACAGCCTCTATGGAAGACAGTATGGAGATTTCTTTAAAAACTAAAAATAGAAGCACCCTATGATGCAGCAATCCCACTATTAGGCTTATATCCTGATGAAATCAAAACTGAAAGAAGCACCTGTACCCCGATGTTCATTGCAGCTCTCTGTACAGTAGCCAGAACATGGAAGCAACCTAGATGGCCATCAACAAATGAATGGATCCAGAAGCCCTGGTACATATATACAATGGAATACTTGTCAGCTGTCAATAGAAATGCAGAAGACTCAATCCTAATAAAGTGGCTGGCTCTAGAACCTCTCCTAAACAGTGAAGTAAGTCAAAAGAGAAAGACAAATACAGTATACGAACAGACATATATGGAATCCAGTAGGACGGTCTTGATAACACATGCAGGGAGCTCAGGTAAAACAGACAGAGCATAGACATAGGGACATTGTAGGGAAGAAATAGGGAGGAGGAGGCCTGGTGAGAGTACCATGGAAACCTGTACTGTCATGTGTGGAAAAATAGCTAGTGTCATTGTGCTAGGGAATAGAAGTGCATACAATGGCTTGGGGCAAAGATCCAGAGGGTGGGATGGGGAACGTGGGGGTGGGGACCATGGATATGCGTATGACTGATCTGGGAACATACATTTCTGTGACCTACAAAACTCTGTAAAACCTTTCAAATAAAGAATAAAAAAAAAAAAACAGAAAATAGAAGCACCCTACGACCCAGCAATCCCACTATTAGACTTATACACTGATTAAATCAAGACTGAAAGAAGCATCTGTACCCCAATGTTCACTGCAGCCCTCTCTACAATAGCCAGAACATGGAAGAAACCTAGATGGCCATCAACAAATGAATGGATCCAGAAGCCCTGGTACATATATACAATGGAATACTACTCAGCTGTTAAAAGAAATGCAGAAGACTCAGTCCTAATAAAGTGGCTGGCTCTAGAACCTCTCTAAACAGTGAAGTAAGGCAAAAAGAGAAAGACAAATACAGTATACGAACGCACAGATATGGAATCCAGGAGGACGGTCTTGATAACACATGCAGGGAGCTCAGGTAAAACAGACAGAGCATAGACATAGGGACATTGTAGGGAAGAAATAGGGAGGAGGAGGCCTGGTGAGAGTACCATGGAAACCTGTACTGTCATGTGGGGGAAAAATAGCTAGTGTCATTGTGCTAGGGAATAGAAGTGCATACAATGGCTTGGGGCAAAGATCCAGAGGGTGGGATGGGGAACGTGGGGGTGGGAACCATGGGTATGCATATGACTGATCTGGGAACATACATGTCTGTGAACCGCAAAACTCTGTAAAACCTTTCAAATAAAGAATAAAAAAAAAAAAACAGAAAATAGAAGCACCCTACGACCCAGCAATCCCACTATTAGACTTATACACTGATTAAATCAAGACTGAAAGAAGCATCTGTACCCCAATGTTCACTGCAGCCCTCTCTACAATAGCCAGAACATGGAAGAAACCAGATGTCTATTGATGAATGCATGGATAAATAAGTTCTGATACATATATACGATGGAATACTGCTGTTAAAAGAAATGCAGAAGAATCAGTCCTAATGAGGTGGTTGGATATAGAACCTATCACAAAAGGAAAAGTGAGTCAAAAGAGAAAGAGCAGTATACTAATACATATATAAGGAATCTAATAAAAGCGTAGTGATAACACACGCAGGAAACTAATAGAAAAACACACAGAGAATAGACATATGGATATCGGAAATGAACAGTAATTGGGAGGCATAGAGGGAGCAACATTGGAACTTATACTATCATGTGTGAAAAAGTTAGCTATTGTCATTGTACTAAGCGAATAGGAGTACTTAAAATGGCTTATGGCAATGGCCTGGAGGGTGGGGTGGGGTGCCTGGGATATGCCTAAGTCTGATCTTGGAACATAGATATCTGTGAAAAATAAAACTCTGTAAAATCCTTAAAATAAAGAAATAAATTTTTAAAATGAACAAAAAACTGAACAGCTAAACCATATTCTGAATATACCTCTAATTTTGGCTTCAATATTCTCACTCAGAGGAGTCAGATTTTCCGTGACATAGTACATGTTGTTCTATCTGAAATGGCTGCACTCCAGGAGAATTTCAGACCTCTGGTTTCTTCACTCTATGGAGACAAAGCTTGCAAGAGATTTGCGAGATGGTCTTAAGGCCATGTCCATACCTTGTGAGTTGTGGAAAACTCATGAATACCAAGGAAATGCCAGTTCTCATGAAAGCTTGCAAAGCCTATACGGATGGACATTCTGAAGAGAGAAGAGCCCGTAGAGCTTCTGCATTTCAGGTTTTCCCTTCCCTGTATTTGGTAGGATAACATGCTGGGAAAGTCCAGTGCTAAGTGAGATGAAGTTCACGAAGAGATGAGAGTATACATATATAATACATATATATTCATAGAATATTAAAGACATTACTGTCACAAAGAAAACATGTAGTATCTCACTTTTTCATCGGTGATTGGCAGAATCAATGATGAATTATTGAGAAAACAGAAACAAAGCATCATGGGAGACGGATTGGTGGACATGTGTGAGAATGTGCTCAAGGAGTCTGAACCCTCCTTAGAAGAGGTTTGTGTGCCAAGTGCCTCAGGTAGAGAGTTGGAAGTAATGTTCACAACAGTTGTCTCCTGGGTCAGTTTGTCTTGTGCATTAGCAGAGGCAATAGCTTCTCATGAGCAGTGTTTAAGAAATGCAACTGATAAGAAGAAAAGGTTCCATTCAAAGCATATCCAGACTTCAACTTACAGAAAGGATGATTCCTGCTGCTCAACCTTTACTACCTATCCACACGCTGCCATGAAGAAAGTACTTCAGGGAACTCTGAGTCTTTAAAGTCAGGAGGGACTTGGACAAATGAATTCGGAGCCATAAGTAGTGAGATGGCCTCTTGGATTCCAGTTCCTGAAAGGGAGGAATTTCTGGCTGAGGCTGTAATCTAGGAAATCATATGATGCAGAAACCCAAGCAGTGGCCAAGTGTGAGTCCAAGGAGTCACTGGATTTGGGCACTGGTCTCGTTCAATCCTCAATCACAGAAAAGATTAGCCAAGACCAAAGAGGACACATCCCATTGTCCCAGAGCACTCTCCATTACCATGGTAGCCATTGTTTCCTCTGCATTCAGGTTGTTTAGGATACCTGTGCAGCGTATTCTAATTGTCCAAGTTATTAGCTCAATGGACAACTGCATAGGAACACTGTGCATATTTCCCTCAGCTTGTCTGAAATAAGACAGTCCAGATGGCCTGGCCGAATGACAATCATGGTTAGCCACAGTGAGATTCTCATCTTTGTCTCACCTCCAGCCACCCAGGAAAGCTTGGAAATTGAATGAAGCTGAAGAATGCCTCATTTCTGGGGAAAAGTGCTATGGTAGGTTTATGCCCTAAAGCCCTTCTCTGAGCATGGGAATGCTCTTCAAAATGTCATCCGTTTTGGGTATGGGACTCAATCAAGAGAATTCAAGGAAACAATGTATACAGATTCAGCATCAGACACAAAGCCTGACAAAATGAGTTGCTAGTTCAGTGTCACTACAACCCACGGAGCAAGTGTGGATGATCTGAGCGTGTCACACAGTCAGGCAATGAAAGTCGACCTCTGGTATTAGAAGCTCGTCACTCCACATTGAATTGGTCCGATCAAGCTGGCCACCAAAGGAAAAATGTGGTAGTTGGTCCAAGCCCTGTTTCATCCAGGACTTCCTTAATGACTGATATGAGCTGCCACCTAACATGCCAAGAGCATCAGAGCATGGGAATCTCTGAAAGCGCTGGTTTTCTCCATGGATTCCAAATGTACCAGGTCCCTGGATCACTTTGACTTGCCACCAAATAGACAAATGCTGTAGTCCCTTTCCACATTGCTTCATGGTCTGAGAAATGGAGCTCTGCCATGAATACTAGCAAGCACCAGCCACCACATTCAGCATCCCTCAGGCATTTGATGGAACTGCAGAAGTCCAGAATAAATACGAACATTTTGCGAACCTTGGCAAATGGCTTACGCTCTTTATGCGGCAAAAAGCACATGGTTGGCAAACCTCTTTCTGGCCATATCTGAGTATATGTACCACAACGACAATTGGCCCTTGCTTGCATGCATCCACACAATGGATCTGCCTCCATAAGAAAGAACTCACGAACAAATTGACCACGCTGATGGTTTCCAACGTACCTTGAGTCCCAGGAAATGATGGGCAGTGAGCAGAGAGCAGAAACAAATAGAGACAGATAGAAGCAATGGTGTCTGGCACTGGGTTCAAAAAGCGAAGCTCCTATGGAGGAAATCTTTCATGCAGGGTATCCTGAGCCTCAGCCTCAGCACATGAAGTAGAGCTCCATCCATTTCTAGTCATTCCATCACCTGGGATCCAGTTATGTACCTCTTAGGTCCAAAGGCTCACATTGAAGAATGGTCGCAACACCAATGCAAAGTTTGTGATCTGTCATTTCCAAAGAATTGCGCAATCTTGGCACAAACTCTCAGATTCATTTCAAATGGTGACAACAGCGATGATCCTAAGCACAGAAACACCCAGTAATCCACACACAGTGAGAAACAAAGAGACACACATGCACGCACTTTCTCTAGAAAGCACACTGTCTCCAACTTCGAATCAATGTGTCCTCAACTTCACATGAAATCTTTGCTGTATCCACCTGCACCTGGGAAGTGATTTGAAAGCATTCAGAAGGACATCAAAGATGAAAACTGAAAAACTAAACGATATTCTGAATGTACGTCTAAATTCAACTTCAATATTCTTGCGCAGAGGAGTCAGTTTCTCAGGGCAACAGTGCATGTTGTACTCTGAAACGACTGCATTCTGAGAGATTTCACACCTTTCCCCTTCTTCCCTCTATGGAGAAAAAGCTTGCAAGAGATTTGGGAGATGGACTGAAGGCAATAGTCATACATGGTGAATTGTGCCAAACTCATGAATACCAGGGAAATGTCAGTTTATCCCATGAAAGCTTGTATAGCATACCTGGAAGGATCTCTTGAAGAGAGAAGAACCCTAGAGCTTCTGCATTTCTGGTTTTCCTTTCCTTGTAATTGGTAGGATAAACATGATGGGATAGTGCAGTTCAAAGTGAGATGAGTTTCAAACAGAGAAGAGATTATACATCCATAAATACATATGTATTCATACAACATTAAAGAAAATACTACTGTCATCAAGAAAACATAGGGTCTCTGTCATTTTTTACTTGATGATTAACAGAATATGTGACGAATCATGGAGACAAGAGAAACAGAGCATCATGGGAGACAGAGTGATGGAAATGTCTGAGAACAAGCACGCGGAATCCAAGCACTCCTTCAAAGTGGCTTATGTGTCAGAAATCCCAGGTAGAGCACTGGGACTCACGTTCCCAATAGGGCTCTCCTGGATCAGTTTGCCTTGTACATTAGCAAAAGCATAGTTTCTTCCAGACATTGCTTAGGAAATTCAAGTGAAGAGATGAAAAGTTTCCATTCCAAAGCACATCCAGTCTGCAACTTAAAAAGGATGTACCCTCCTGCTCACGCTTCACTACTGTCCACTCACTGCCACAGAAGAAAGAATTCAAGGAACTCTGAGGCTGGAAAGTCAGGATGGAACTGGACGAATGAATTCAGAGGAGTA
Organism: Tragulus kanchil; assembly: GCA_022376925.1. Taxonomy (NCBI): domain Eukaryota; kingdom Metazoa; phylum Chordata; class Mammalia; order Artiodactyla; family Tragulidae; genus Tragulus; species Tragulus kanchil. Next base: position 540,331 of record JAIOJX010000018.1, read on the forward strand.
AACGATGGGTTGGCATCACAGTTCGCAGTGCCCTGAATGGGAGCAAATTCTGTCTGAGGCTGTAGGTTAGGTAATCGTGGGATGCAGCAATCCAAGCGGTGGCCCAGTCAGGATACGGAAGTGCTGGATTTAGGCACTGGTCCTGTTAAGTCCCTCAATCACAAAGATGCTTGTCTATGACCCACAGAGGACACACCCAGCATTCCCAGAGCATTCTCTATTGCTATTCTGGCTATTGTTTCCTCAGTATTCAGGTTGCTTAGGAGACCTGCACTCAAGTCTGCACAAGGTTCAGCTTGCAAACTGAGACCTCTGGCTTATAAATGTTTCAGAGAGAGTAACACATTATGATTCTCCACTTTAGCACCCCGTGGCCAACACTATGGGAAGCCTTGACACCTTTCCCTCATTTTGTCTGAAATAGGAGAGTTGAGACAGCCTGGCCAAATGGTGATCATGGATAGCCACAGAGAGACTCTCAGCATTGTTTCCTCTCTAACCACACAGGAATGCTTCGAAATTGGATGAGGTTGAAGAATGCCTCATTCCTGGGGAAGAAGTTCTCTGCAGGGTTTGTGCCCCAAAGGCCCCTCCCTGAGCAGGGGAATGCTGTCCAAAATGTCATCCATTCTGGGTATGTAGCTCAATAAAGAGAATTCAATGAAACAATGCATATGCATTCACCATCAGACACAAAGCCTGCCAAAAGGAGATGCTAGCGCATCGTCCCTAGAGCCCAAGTAGCCAGTGTGGATAATCTGAGTGTGTCCAATGATCAGGCAGTGGAGATCGACCTCTGGTACTTGAAGCTCATCACTCCACATTGAGTTGCTTCCATCAAGCTGGCCACCAAGGGAAGAAATCCTTTAGGTGGTGCAAGCCACCATTATGGCCAGAGCTTCCAAAATGACTGATATGTGCTGCCACCTCAGCATGTCAGGAGCATCAGAGCCTGGGATTATCTGAAAGCCCGGGTTTTTCTCCATGGCTTCTGAAGTTCCCAGGTCCTCTGGATCACTTTGGTTCATGACTAAAGGCACCAAGGCTGGAGCATATTTCCCCATTGCCTCACAGTCGGAGGAATGGAGCTCTGCCATCACTCCTGGCAAGCACCAGCCACCCTATTCAGACCAACTCAGGCATTTGATGGTACCGCAGAAGTCTAGATTCAACACCCACCTGTTTTAAACCTTGGTTTCAGGCTCACATTCTCTAAGATGGTGAAAACACAGGGATTGAAAACTTCTCGCTGGCCGCATCTGAGCACCTGCAGGTGGACCACAGACAGAGTTGGCCTTTCTTTTCTAGCATCCAAAATGGATCTGCATCCATAGGAAGCAACTCACAAACAAATCGACCATGCTGAATTTTCCAACACACCGTGCTTTCCGGGAAATGATGGGCAGTGAACAGAGAGCAGGAAAATGTAGAGAAAGATAGAAGCAACTGTGTCTGACTCTGGGTTCCAAAACCAAGGCTCATGTGGAGGAAACATCCTGTGGAGGCTATTCTGATCCTCAGCCTCCTGACATGAAGATGACCTCCATTCTAGGCATCGCCTGGCCTGGAATCCAGGTGATATTGACAGAGTGGGATAGGTAGGTTGTTGTAGAGCCCTAATAAGGGATGGTAGGTAGAAAGGAGACACATGAGAAGTTTGGGATGCCAGTGAGTTGATGATAACTCAGGAGAGTTGCTCCTTATTTGGTAAATCAGGTTCACCTGGGTATAAACATCTGGCGAGGGAGGAGCTGGCGAAGAAGCAACCGATGATGTATGTCCTGCATCTGCGTCTACTTGAGGGGGTGATCTTCTACCATCCTATATATATTGTTGCCCACTCGGTCGAGGGGAGAGCAGAGCAGACCTTTCCTGCCTGCCCACTTGCTCCTCTTACAAGGACCCTATCTTAATAAATCCTATTCTTGCGTATCACTCTGTTTTCAATGAATACCTTCTGAGTTGAGGCATGAAGAACCTGATCCTCAGTGGGTCCCCACATTGGGTGAGTGCTGGATTAAGTCCCAGCCATGTGTGTTTGAGTCTCAGACAGGGTTTTGGCTGAGACTGAGTCCTGATTGCGTGGATTCATGTCACAAGCAGGGTTGTTGTGGACTGGAACCAGAGAATTATTAGGAATATATTGGGCCTTATGACATAAAAAAGTAGCTGGGAGGATTTTGATTCACATTCAGATGATGCTCTAACCACAGATCCTGAGACCTCTCATTCACCCCATAGAGAGTGATGTTAGTTCTGCTGAAGCTGAGAGATCGGTGAATGTGATGTTGCCCAAAGGAAGTGTATTAATTAGTTCTGAGGGAAGAGGTATGTCTACAAGAGATTATGGACAAGTGAGTCAAGATTCCTCTAGTGATGAAGAATGTGGCTCTGTGCCTGGGCCACAATCACCTACTAAGGCTCTGAGGTCAAAAGAAAATAAAGCTCCGAAGATTATGTTTTATTTGCCATTATCTTGATCAAATAGGAATAGGGTAAGCTAAGAAACTTGTTAACAACCTACTCAGCTCTAGTACATGTGGTAGGGTCATGACATAGAAGCCCAGAGTAGGTTATTCTAATCATAAGCTTGAATAATCATTAGAGAAATTTTGAAATTTATGAAGTATATTTGTTAATGTCCTTAGGTAGAGCATTGGGACTTACATTAACCACAGGGCTCTCCTTGAATCAATCGGCCTTGTACATTAGAAGAGACATAGTTTTGCATGGACAGTGATTAGGAAATGAATTAAAGAGTTGAAAATGGTCCTTTCAAAAGCACATTCAGGATGTGACTTTAAGAAAGGATGTATCCTCCTGCTTAAGCTTCACTACCCATCCACACGTGGCCAAGAAAGAAGAAATTCAGAGGACTCTTAGGCTGGAAAGTCAGCAGGAACTGGACGAATGAATTCAGAGCAGTAAATTGTGGGTGGCCTCATGCATTCCAGTGCCCTGAAAGTGATGCAATTTTGCAGAATCTGTAGACTAGGGAATTGTGGGATGCAACCACCCGAGCCATGGCCAAGTGTGAGACAAGAGTGCCAATGGGTTTGCACTGGCCTCTTTCAATTCCTCAATCACATAAAAACTTTGCCAAGACCCACAAAGTATACACCCCACTGTCGCAGAGTATTCTCCATTGCTATGGTAGCCTTTATTTCCTCAGCATTCATGTTGATTAGGAGACCTCCACACAAGTCTCCACGATGTTCAGCTTTCAGCCCAAGACCTGCAGGTTATAAATGTTGTAGAGAAAACAGCACATTCTAACTGTTCAGGTTATCAGCCCAATGGTCAAGCCCATAGGCACACTGGGCACATTCCCCTTTAGCTCGTCTGAAGCAGGAGAGTTCAGATGGCCAGGCCCAATGGCAGCCATGGCTACCACAGAGAGATTCTCAATGTTGTCTCCCTTCAGTCATGCAAGACAGCTTAGACATTGGATGAGGCTTAAAATGCCTCATTTCCAGAGAATAAAGTGCTCTGCGAAGTTTTTGCCCCAAAGGCCCCTACCTGAGCATGTGAATTCTGTGCAAAATATCATCCATTCAGGGTGTGGGTATCAGTGAAGAGAATTCAAGAAAACAATGGGTATGTATTCACCATCAGACACAAAGCATGAAAAGGAGTTGCTAGCTGGGCGTCCCTACAACTCAAGGAACCAGCGTGGATGACGTCCTTGGGTTCAATAAGCAATCATTGAGAAATTTTGAAATTTATGAAGTATATTTGTTAATGTCCTTAGGTAGAGCATTGGGACTTACATTAACCACAGGGCTCTCCTTGAATCAATCGGCCTTGTACATTAGAAGAGACATAGTTTTGCATGGACAGTGATTAGGAAATGAATTAAAGAGTTGAAAATGGTCCTTTCAAAAGCACATTCAGGATGTGACTTTAAGAAAGGATGTATCCTCCTGCTTAAGCTTCACTACCCATCCACACGTGGCCAAGAAAGAAGAAATTCAGAGGACTCTTAGGCTGGAAAGTCAGCAGGAACTGGACGAATGAATTCAGAGCAGTAAATTGTGGGGTGGCCTCATGCATTCCAGTGCCCTGAAAGTGATGCAATTTTGCAGAATCTGTAGACTAGGGAATTGTGGGATGCAACCACCCGAGCCATGGCCAAGTGTGAGACAAGAGTGCCAATGGGTTTGCACTGGCCTCTTTCAATTCCTCAATCACATAAAAACTTTGCCAAGACCCACAAAGTATACACCCCACTGTCGCAGAGTATTCTCCATTGCTATGGTAGCCTTTATTTCCTCAGCATTCATGTTGATTAGGAGACCTCCACACAAGTCTCCACGATGTTCAGCTTTCAGCCCAAGACCTGCAGGTTATAAATGTTGTAGAGAAAACAGCACATTCTAACTGTTCAGGTTATCAGCCCAATGGTCAAGCCCATAGGCACACTGGGCACATTCCTTCAGCTCGTCTGAAGCAGGAGAGTTCAGATGGCCAGGCCCAATGGCAGCCATGGCTACCACAGAGAGATTCTCAATGTTGTCTCCCTTCAGTCATGCAAGACAGCTTAGACATTGGATGAGGCTTAAAATGCCTCATTTCCAGAGAATAAAGTGCTCTGCGAAGTTTTTGCCCCAAAGGCCCCTACCTGAGCATGTGAATTCTGTGCAAAATATCATCCATTCAGGGTGTGGGTATCAGTGAAGAGAATTCAAGAAAACAATGGGTATGTATTCACCATCAGACACAAAGCATGAAAAAGGAGTTGCTAGCTGGGCGTCCCTACAACTCAAGGAACCAGCGTGGATGATCTGTGTGTCTCATGAAAACCGAGGAAATGGCAGTTCTCCTTATGAAACCTTGTATAGTTCACATTGAAGGAGCTCCTGAAGTGACAAGAGCCCCTAGGGTTTCTGCATTTCTCATTTTCACCTTCCTTGTAATTGGTAGGATAAACATGGTTGGAAAGTCCAGTGCAAAGTAAGATGAAGCTAACACAGAGCTGTAAGTATACATTTATAAATACATATATATTCCTAGAGCATTAAAATGAATATTACTTTCAAAAGAAAACATTTGTTATCTGTCATGTTTTTCTTGAAGATTGACAGAATCCATGAGGTATTATTGAGACAAAAGTAACAAAGTCTCATAGGAGACAGTGGTGGAAATGTGTGAGAGCATGCTTACAGAGCACAAACATCTCCTCAAAGTGATTTATATATTAAGGGACTCAGGAGAGCATCTCTCTGGATCAGTTGGCCTTGTACATTAGCAGAGGCATAGTCTCTCATGGACAGTGCTTAGGAAATGCAAGTGAAGAGATGAAAATTTTCCATTCCAAAGCACATCCACGTTGCAACATAGAAAGGATGAATCCTTCTGATCAAGCTTCACATGATGCCCTTCCACACGTTGCCAAGAAAGAAGAAACTCAGTGGACTCTGAGACTGGAAAGTCATAAGGAACTGGGAGAATGAATTCAGAGGGGTAAATTGTTGGGATGGTCTCACAGATTTCAGTGCCCTGAATTGGAAGAATTTCTAGCTGAGTTTGAATGTGAGGGAATTGTGGGATGCAGCAACCAGATGGTGGTCCAGAGTGAGACAAGGAGCCACTAGATTTAGGCACTGGACACATTCAATCCCTTAATCACATAAACGATTGGCCATGACCCACAGAGAACACACCCCACTGTTCCAGTGCATTCTCCATTGCCGTGGTAGCCATTGTTTCCTCGGCATTCAGTTTGCTTAAGAGACATGCACTCAAGCCTCCACAAGGTTCAGCTTTAAGGCTGAGACTGCAGCGTGTAAATGTTGCAAAGAGAGCAACACATTCTAATTCTCCTAGTTATCACCCCAATAGCCAACCTCACAAGAATACTGGGTACATTTCCCTCATTTTGTCACAAATGGGAGAGTCCAGATGGCCAGGGCGAATGGCGACCATGGCTAGCCACAGAGACATTCTCAATGTTGTCTCCCTCCAGCCACAAAGGAATGCTTGGAAATTTGATAAGGCTAAACGATGCCCCATTCCTGGAGGAAAAACTTCTCTGTGAAGTTTGTGCCCCATAGGATACTCCTGCATATGTGAATTCTCTCAAAAGTTAATCACTTCTGGGTATCAGGTTCAATCAAGAGAATTCAAGGAGGGCTTCCCCTGGTGGTCCAGTGGGTGAGGACACCGCCTTGCAGTGCAAGGGGCGCCGGTTTGATCCCTGGCCTGGGAAGATCCCACGTGCCGCGGAGCGGCTGGACCAATGTGTCCAATTACCGAGTCAGAGCTCTGGTGTGTGTGTGCCCAGAGCCAGTGCTCTGCGACGACAGAGGCCACCGCCATGGGAGGCCCACAGGAGCCAATTAGCAGAGGCATAGTCTCTCATGGACAGTGCTTAGGAAATGCAAGTGAAGAGATGAAAATTTTCCATTCCAAAGCACATCCACGTTGCAACATAGAAAGGATGAATCCTTCTGATCAAGCTTCACATGATGCCCTTCCACACGTTGCCAAGAAAGAAGAAACTCAGTGGACTCTGAGACTGGAAAGTCATAAGGAACTGGGAGAATGAATTCAGAGGGGTAAATTGTTGGGATGGTCTCACAGATTTCAGTGCCCTGAATTGGAAGAATTTCTAGCTGAGTTTGAATGTGAGGGAATTGTGGGATGCAGCAACCAGATGGTGGTCCAGAGTGAGACAAGGAGCCACTAGATTTAGGCACTGGACACATTCAATCCCTTAATCACATAAACGATTGGCCATGACCCACAGAGAACACACCCCACTGTTCCAGTGCATTCTCCATTGCCGTGGTAGCCATTGTTTCCTCGGCATTCAGTTTGCTTAAGAGACATGCACTCAAGCCTCCACAAGGTTCAGCTTTAAGGCTGAGACTGCAGCGTGTAAATGTTGCAAAGAGAGCAACACATTCTAATTCTCCTAGTTATCACCCCAATAGCCAACCTCACAAGAATACTGGGTACATTTCCCTCATTTTGTCACAAATGGGAGAGTCCAGATGGCCAGGGCGAATGGCGACCATGGCTAGCCACAGAGACATTCTCAATGTTGTCTCCCTCCAGCCACAAAGGAATGCTTGGAAATTTGATAAGGCTAAACGATGCCCCATTCCTGGAGGAAAAACTTCTCTGTGAAGTTTGTGCCCCATAGGATACTCCTGCATATGTGAATTCTCTCAAAAGTTAATCACTTCTGGGTATCAGGTTCAATCAAGAGAATTCAAGGAGGGCTTCCCCTGGTGGTCCAGTGGGTAAGGACACTGCCTTGCAGTGCAAGGGGCACCGGTTTGATCCCTGGCCTGGGAAGATCCCACGTGCCGCGGAGCGGCTGGACCAATGTGTCCAATTACCGAGTCAGAGCTCTGGTGTGTGTGTGCCCAGAGCCAGTGCTCTGCGACGACAGAGGCCACCGCCATGGGAGGCCCACAGGAGCCAAAGAACAAAGATGGATGAAAATAGAGAAATGAAAGACCAATAGAAGTGGCCCGCCCATCCCCCTCCCTCCCCACCCCACCTCCCAAAAGATAAATAAAAATAAATTAATTAATTAATTAAAAAGAGAATTCAAGGAAACAATGGACATGGATTCACCATTAGATGCAAAGCATGCCAAAAGAAGTTGCTAGCATGGCATCCCTTCATCGCAATTAGCCAGCGTGGATGATCTGAGCATGTCCCATGGTCAGGCAGTGCAGATCCAACTCTGTTCTTAGAAGCTCATCAGTCCATATTGAGTTGGTCTGATCAAGCTAGCCACCCAGGGAAAAATCCTTTAGGTGGTCCAAGACCCTGTTTTGATGGACTTCCCAAATGACTGATATGTGCTGCTACCTCGTGTGCCAAGAGCATCAGAACATGGGGATATCAGAAGGCCCTGGTTTCCTCCATGGCTTCCAAAGGTCCCTGGTTCTCTGCGTCACTTTGACCTGCCACCAAAGGGGACAACTGCAGAGCCTCTTTCTGCATTGTTTCAGAGTCTGAGGAGTGGAGCTCTCTGGCTAATCTTGGCAAGCACCAGCCACTGCATTTGGTCCGCCTCAGGTGTTTGATGGAACTGCAGAAGTCCAAAGTCAACACGCACGAGTTGCAAACCTTGGCTACTGGTTCACGCCCTCTAAGGTGAAAAGGCACATGATTGACAAATCTCTTGCTGGTCATATCTGAGCATCTGGAGGTGTGCCACAGGCAGAGTTGTCCCTTGCTTGCAAGCATCCATAAAATATATCTGCCTCCAAAGCAAAAACTCACGAACAAATCGACCGTGTTGATGGTTTCCAAGAAACGTTGCATCGCAGAAAATGATGGGCAGTGAGTAGAGAGCAGGAAAAATAGATAAATCTAGAAGCAATTATGTCTGGCCCAGGGTTTTGGCAAGCTAGGCTTCTGTGTAAGGAAACCTCCTGTGGAGGGTATCCTGAGGGTATCCTCCTGGCATGAAGAAGAGCTCCATCCATTTTAGGCATTTCCTTACCTGGGATCCAGGGATGTACCTCTTAGGTCAAAGGGATCACAATGAAGAATGGCCCCAACATCAGCCAAAATTTGCAGTCTTGCATTTCCAAAGAAATGCTTGCTCTTGACCCAAACTCTCAGACTACATTTGAAATGGTGACCACAATGATGATCCCTCTTTTGTTTGCCTCAAAGGACAAAGCACAGAAACGCACAGGAATCTGCACACAGTGAGAAACAAAGGGACACATATGCATGAACTTTCTGAAGAAAACGTACTGTCTACAATTTCAAATCATTGCATCCTCCAGTCCTATGAAATACTTCCTGTATTCATATGCATCGCGGAAGTGATTTGAAAGCATTGAGAAGGACTTCAAAGACTAAAATTGAATATATAAACCATACTCTGAATGTACCTGTAATTTCTGCTCCAATATTTTCTCACAGAAGAGTCAGCTTGTCCTTGAAATAGTGCCTGTTGTTCTACCTGAAATGCCTGTATTCTGAGAAGATTTCAAATCTTTCACTTTGTCACACAATGAAAACAAAGCTTCAAGGGTTTTAGTAGACGGACAGTAGGCCATGTTCACACATTGTGAGTTGTGCCAAACTCGTGAATACAAACGAAATCTCAGTTGTCCTCAAGAACGCTTGTATCGCCTATATGGGAGAACCTCCTGAAGAAAGAAGAGCCCTAGAGCTTCTGCATTTGTGGTTTTCTCCTTTCTTGTAATAAGTAGGATAAATATGGTGGGAAAGTCCAGTGCAAAGTAAGATGAAGTTTGCACAGAGCTGAAGTTATACATTTATAAAAACAAATATATTCATAGATCATTGAAGAGAATACTATTGAAACATAGAAAACCAATGGTATTTGTCTCTTTTTCCTTGACGATTGAAAGAATCTAGAACAAATTGTGGAGTAACCAGAAAACCATCCTCATGGGAGCCAGAGTGGTGGAAATGTGTGAGAACGTGCTCAAAGAATTCACACTCCTTCTTAGTGACTTTTGTCCCAAGGGCCTCAGGTAGAACACTGTGGCTTATGTTCACAATAGGCCTTTGCCTGTACTTTAGCAGAGGCATAGTTTCTCATGGACAGTGCTTAGGAAATGCAAGTGCAGAGATGAAAAGTTTCCATTACAAAGAACATCCAGGCTACAACTTCAAGAAAGGATGTATCCTCGTGCTCAAGCTTCACTACCGTTCCACACATTGCCAGGAAAGAGGCAATTCAGGGACTCTGAGGCTGGAAAGTCAGGATGGAACTGAAAGAATGAATTCAGAGCAGTAAATGTTGGCATGGCCTCACAGATTAGAGTGCCCTCAATGGGAGCATATTCTGGCTGAGGCTGTAGGATAGTTAATTGTGGGATACAGCAATCCAAGCGGTGGCCAGGTGTGAGACAAGGTAGCCACTGGATTTTGCCACTGGTCACGTTCAACCCCTCGATCCTATACAAGTTGGTCAAGACCCACAGTGGACACACCCACTGTTCCAGAGAACTCTCCATTGCCATGGTAGCCATTGTTTCCTCAGCATTCAGGTCGCTTAAGAGACCTGCACTGAAGTCTGCACAAGGTTGAGGTTTCAGCTAGAGAGTTGCCATTTATACATGTTGCAGAGAGCAACACTTTCTAATTCTCCAGGTTAGCACCCCAATGACCAACCCCATAGGAACACTCAGCATATTTCCCTCAGCTCATCTGAAATAGGAGATTGCAAATGGCCTGGCTGAATGGTGACTGTCATGGGCAAGCAAACACATTTTCACTGAGAGATATTCGGACCCTAATTATGACGAGAAGAGATCTGATGGGAAAGTGATGAAGAAGAGAAGTTAGGATTTTACAGTGAATGCCGCTATGTGGAGAAGAAGACCCCTCTACTCTAACTTGATGGGTATGTTGAATACTCCCACAAGGGTGTTCATTAGGATGAGGGGATGGTTTCCTATTCACTTCTCAAAGGAAAAATCAGGAAATGATACCTGGGCCGAGCGGACAAATGTCTCTCAAACTAGCAATAAGTGCTGCTTGCAGCCCCATCTCTGAGACCTCCTCCCAGAATGACTAAGGAGGTGATACTTTTACTGAGAAAACCTGGGTCTGAAATAGCCCCACTCAGAAAATTAGGAGTTTATAGGTTTAGACTATTACATTTGACAAACATTGATAGGGATATTTACCTAGGCATTAGTACAGAGAACAAAAGCTCTTCAACTCGTGCCTCTTTTAGGTATAGTGTAACACACTCTATACAACTTGTAGTTCATTTTGGGATTCCAAGAGTTTTTGTACAAACGTGTCGAATTGCAGGAAAGAGGCAATTCAGGGACTCTGAGGCTGGAAAGTCAGGATGGAACTGAAAGAATGAATTCAGAGCAGTAAATGTTGGCATGGCCTCACAGATTAGAGTGCCCTCAATGGGAGCATATTCTGGCTGAGGCTGTAGGATAGTTAATTGTGGGATACAGCAATCCAAGCGGTGGCCAGGTGTGAGACAAGGTAGCCACTGGATTTTGCCACTGGTCACGTTCAACCCCTCGATCCTATACAAGTTGGTCAAGACCCACAGTGGACACACCCACTGTTCCAGAGAACTCTCCATTGCCATGGTAGCCATTGTTTCCTCAGCATTCAGGTCGCTTAAGAGACCTGCACTGAAGTCTGCACAAGGTTGAGGTTTCAGCTAGAGAGTTGCCATTTATACATGTTGCAGAGAGCAACACTTTCTAATTCTCCAGGTTAGCACCCCAATGACCAACCCCATAGGAACACTCAGCATATTTCCCTCAGCTCATCTGAAATAGGAGATTGCAAATGGCCTGGCTGAATGGTGACTGTCATGGGCAAGCAAACACATTTTCACTGAGAGATATTCGGACCCTAATTATGACGAGAAGAGATCTGATGGGAAAGTGATGAAGAAGAGAAGTTAGGATTTTACAGTGAATGCCGCTATGTGGAGAAGAAGACCCCTCTACTCTAACTTGATGGGTATGTTGAATACTCCCACAAGGGTGTTCATTAGGATGAGGGGATGGTTTCCTATTCACTTCTCAAAGGAAAAATCAGGAAATGATACCTGGGCCGAGCGGACAAATGTCTCTCAAACTAGCAATAAGTGCTGCTTGCAGCCCCATCTCTGAGACCTCCTCCCAGAATGACTAAGGAGGTGATACTTTTACTGAGAAAACCTGGGTCTGAAATAGCCCCACTCAGAAAATTAGGAGTTTATAGGTTTAGACTATTACATTTGACAAACATTGATAGGGATATTTACCTAGGCATTAGTACAGAGAACAAAAGCTCTTCAACTCGTGCCTCTTTTAGGTATAGTGTAACACACTCTATACAACTTGTAGTTCATTTTGTAAAGTAAGAATTCCAAGAATGTTTTATGTACAAACGTGTTACCCCCGAGGATATGGTATTTATCTAGGGGCTAGTAAAGGAGCAAAAAGCTCCAGTAGTAACCTGTGTTGCATCTCTCGTAGAGCAAAAAGCTCTTGTAATAACCACTTTTATGTTTACTAATTAACTAGAGATTCCTAGTTTAGAAAACATAAAAATGTAAGGTGAGATTGTGTGGGAGGCTCACTCAGGAGATTGGTTTCTCCCAATGTGAGATCAAGACTCTCCAGCTATGGGATAAGAACTTCTGTTTGCATTTGGTTGAGTTCTAATTATTTAATTGAGTTCTGATTGTTTATGCTTGCCTTTATTTGAATTCTGATGAATGGAATCTTCATTCTGATTATTATATGTTCTATGATTAATAAAGTTACTCTTGGTTTGACGATATTGGAGACCAAGACACATTATTATCCAAGTCTGAGACTCAGGACTCTGAGAGGACTCTACTATGAATGTAAAAGGTCTCTGATCTATTTAAGACAGTATACCTTAGTGAGAAGTAATAAGAATGGGAATCAGAATAAGGTGAAGCACAGTGACAATGACAATTGGTGCCCAACGTGGGGCTCGAGTATTGGAAATCTACTATGCTGTGATAGAACTTAACCCTATTGGCCTTAAGGTACTGCCGAAGGCCAAATGTCTCATAATCTCGATCTTATTGGATTGAATACTCTTTATTTACAAAATGGCATTCAGTAACAGCCAGCCTATGCTGATCAGATTGCAGTTAGAATGACCGCTGGACCATGGGGTATAGGTGATAGATGAAATAAGACAGAAATCTTGTTACAAGATGCTCAGGGGCAACCATTGCCACAATTACAGTGGCTAGTTCTCCTGGAAATATTGACTTAGTTCATGACTATATAATAGCAGGACTTCATAATCAAATTGCACAGGTATTTGTGGGCATAGACCATCTGCAGTGTCAGAATGACATGGGCCTGTGAGAAAGGGCAGATTGCAACCTGGGGATGGAATATCTAGGGATATTTCCCAATCGCTGAAGAAGAAATTCTCTTCATATATAATGTGGCTCAGGCCAGGAATGAATTGCACCTTTTATGAGAGGTGTATATTAGATTACAGAGAGCTGGAATGCCAGGGCCAGGAGCACAACCCTCACCCACCCACCCACACACACACACACTGGGCACTTCCTGGAGGAGTACCAGGAGTGATACCTATCAACCGTATTAAATCATGGGTAGGAAATATGCCACCTAATGCACAAGATATCCACATTGACTAGAGCGAGCTATGCTTGCAATTGAGACAGTATTCCTGGTCCCAGATGAACCAACACGAATCTGGGTGATTAATGCCTTATTGACAGAACTGACAGGCATATATCTACAACTGGAACAAGCACAACCTTGGGATGATCCCATAGCCTGATATACCAATGTATTCATGGAACTGCAGCTGCACATACCCTAGCGGAACAGGATGGCATTTTGGTAGCCTTTAATATGGGGATGATGTTCTCAGGAAAACGCTGCTCCCTAGTCTAGGGAATAGTATGGGGATTTTGCCAGCACAAGCTATAGTCACCAATGCCCAGAAACAACTTGATGCCTTTCCAGATAACCAAGCAAAGGCCACAGCCTTTCCACAAATTATTTTGGGACTATATCAGCTGTTGGGGTTGAATGAACATGGACAATCTAGATGTCCTCCCGTAACATGGACTCCTCAATCCTGGCCACAAGACCCAGACAACCTTCTCACCCACAACAGAGTGGAGATCGGGGAAAGAAAAACAACCAAGGGAGAAATCGTGGTCCTCCAACCCAGCCCCAACGAGTACTCAGTGAAAGGAGAAATACCCCAGAAAATTCGTCAAAGAACAAGGAAAATACTCCAATTGAAACCAAAAGGACTGGGAATAACAACCTACTCAGATATAACTTTTGAAGGAGCCCTTAGCAGTAAAAAAGGTACAGACAATGGCCACAAGGCCGAAACCCGTATATGTCACCTGGAAGCCAAGTTTCAAACCCCATCCTGAGCAAGGACAAGGAAAAGGACAGGGCAACCCAGCAAGCTGAGGGAGAAAACGGTGAATAGTGCGAGTATATCCACCATTCTGGCTGCAGGAAATGATGCATCAGCATCCTCATCTACAAGAGCTGAAGGTAGACATTAAGGGCTCAACTATTAGTGGACATTGGGGTTCTCAAGGTGACATATCTTGTATTCCAGAAGATTTCCTAGGCAATGCAGAGCCAACCGATTGTTTACATATTAAAAGTATATGGGGAAAAGAAGAGAAAACTATTTATTATGTGACCTTTAAGGTAAATGGATGAAGAGTACAGAGTGAAGTCATTTCCATTGGATTTGACTATGCAATCATCGTGCCCCATGAAAATGCCAACGTTAATGCTGAAAACTTTGAACCTTAAACATAAAATCGGACATTGATGCCATTGGGAAGAAAATATTAGTAGGGGCAGATATTGATGGAAAACAACAAAATTAATTGAATAAATTACTGATTAAATACTCTGGACTCTGACAGGAATGGGAAAATCAAGTGGGACATAGGAAAATAACTCCACATAAAATAGCAACTGGCAGTAAGCATCCTAGGCCTCAAAAACAATGTCATATCAATCCTAAGGCCAAACCAGATATTAAAATTGTTATCAATGACCTAATCAAACAAGCAGTTTTGATTCAACAAAAAAGCACTATGAATACTTCAGTATATCCTGTACCCAAAGGGAATGGAAAATGGAGAATAATATTAGATTATCGAGCAGTAAATAAAATAACTCCTGTAATTGTTACCCAATATTGTCACACTACAGGGATTTTGGCCTGAATATACTGGGGAAATACAAGTCTACCATAGATTTTGCCAATGGTTTTGGGCACATCCTACTGCTAGGAGAGTTAGTGAATAAAAGTTTTTAAATTTGCAGGAAAAGAATACAGTTGGACAGTGTTGCCACAAGGATTTCTTAACAGGCCTGCCTTTTTACTTGGAATATAGTAGGTCTACTTATAGAAATGAATAATGTACAGTTATATGTTGATGATGTGTATTTAAGTCATGATACATTTAAAGAACATTATAATGCCTTAAAGCAAATGCTTATGATCTTAAAAGAGGCAAGATATACAGTTTCATCACCGAAGTCCCAGTTATTCCAAAAATAGGTTGAATTTCATGGAGTCCAGATAACTAATAAGGGCAGGCAATTAACTGATTCATATAAAGAAAAGCTTATAAGGTTGACACCTCTCATGATCTTGAAACGATTGCAGAGTATTTTGGAATTTCTAAATTTTGTTAGAAATTTACTACCAAATTTCATTGAAGTAATTACTCCTTCATATAGCCTGATTCCAGAAGCTAAAAAGAATTTGTGCACTGGACTAAAGAACATACGAATATTTTAGATAGAATAGTTACTGACTTAAACATAGTGGCTAAATTAGTAGAACAAAACCTTAAAAGAAGTTAATAATGAAATGCAATGCCTCTCCTACCACTATTTATATTAGATTTTACAGTGATAGAAAAATTCTCCAATACAATATATGTCAATAGTTTTACTAAAACTGAATACAAGTTTAAACCACTGAAGAAACTTTTAACTAACTTTTAAATTATAACTTGTTATTACTTGTTGTAACTTGTAACGCTTAACCTGTAACTTGTTACCTCTTGTAACTCGTAACTTATTGTTACTGTTATTGATTATTTTGCAAAATCATTGAACAATGAATTAAGCTATTAGATTTCAAACGGGTTCCTGAAAAATATAAAAAGGCTCTCGATCACGTTTGTAAATGGAAATATATTACTGTCTTAAAATGAAGCCAGACATTTTGGCGCTTCATGAGCCAAGCCACCAAAAACGGAATACTTTTTCTCATACAATGGGTTATAGTCTGGCAGAAAAGTTAGCAGGATAAGCCTCATATAAAGCTGACGTTATTAGAAAATCCCCGAGATGAATTCAGAACTTAATCAATTGCTATTAGGAGCATTTCCAAAAGCTATCCATCTAAATATATTTACGAACTTAAAGATGGTCAGCTCATTGTTGCTAAACCTGAAAGCAACAAGATTATTCCTCCTCTGTCTAGCTGTACTCAAATTATTTTACAAGTACACCAAGCTGCACCTTCAGGACATGAACTTTTGCTTCTTATAGTTAAAAAACAAACACTAGTGGCCTAATATGAGATGAAATGTGGCTAAAACTCTCACTGCATGCAAGAAATGCCACATGGTAAACAAACCCGCATCAATGCCACAAATGACAGACTCACAACAATGGACAGATAAGCCTTTTGAAAGTTCCAAATGGACTAAATAAGTCCATTACCACCGTCTGAAGGATATTTACGTCTATTGCTCATTGTGGATAGAGCAACTGGATACCTTTGGCTATATCCCACCAAGGCTCAAACAGTCAAGGCACTGATCAAAGCTCTCAACCTATTAATTGGTAGTATAATTCCTAGAGTTCTGCACTCTTATCAAGGGTCTGAATTTACCTCTTCCGACTTAGCCACTTGAGCTAAGAACAAGGGAATACAATATGGAGTTCAGTACTCCTTATCACTCCCAAAACAGTGAGAAGTGGAGAGGAAAAACAGTGAAATTAAGAAGCTTTTGACCAAACTTATGGCTAGAAGGCCTATAAAGCGAGATACTTATATTCCAGATATCCAGTTTGCCTTAAAGAATAACCTCTTGACACTGATCAAATACACTCCACACCAACTCATGTATGGTGTTCACTGTAAGCAATCTTTTACTAATCAAGATACTTTTGATTAGACTCGAGAAGAACAACTGGCCATACTCAAAGAAATTTGTAAATATTTGTCTTCTGATTCTTTGAGCCCTCCTTCTCCCAGCTAGACTCCAAAAGTTAGCCTTTGGGTCCAAGAGAGAGTGTATAGGCTCTCATAATTGCAACCTAAGTGGCGGAAACTGACACCCAGTGCCACTGTTTTGAATAATTGAACAGTATAGATTGTGGACCACCTGGGCCAACTGAAAACTGTAAGCATTGATAACCTCAAAAAACTGCTCATCAACAGATAAATGGCACTACCCATGACTTTTTAAGAATGGCTGCTATGGAGACAAAATCCAATGATAAATAATTTACAGAGGCAATTCCCAGAAGCCAACTTGAGGCCTCTGCTGGG
Source organism: Tragulus kanchil (assembly GCA_022376925.1). Classification (NCBI taxonomy): domain Eukaryota; kingdom Metazoa; phylum Chordata; class Mammalia; order Artiodactyla; family Tragulidae; genus Tragulus; species Tragulus kanchil. The sequence goes on from JAIOJX010000018.1 coordinate 557,386, forward strand.
ACAAGGAAAATACCCAAACTCAGAAAATCCCCCTTTTGTATGAAAATGAGAAATTACTCTTATTTGACCTGTGCAACCACTGCAGGAATCCTTTGTTGGATATTATTATTCATCCTTCTGATGGATGTGTATGAGCTGCCTTAATGGTTTCATTTTTAGGCTCCGAAGGAGAAGCATGGTTGAAACCCCTGGTCCTGTTATAACTTGAAATGTGGGACTGACTAGCCAGACCTTGTTAACATCATCAGTGCCTTCAAGAACAAAAGACATGTTCATTTTGCATTTAGGCCTATAAATATACAGGTGTGTCCACTTCCACAAGGCATATATTATGAGACCTCTCCAAGATCAGTTATAGCCAAGGAGAGGGTACTAGTTGCAGCCCAAGTGGGAATGATAGACACAATGAAAGGGTTTTACCTTGATTTGAGACTTAAACCCAGGGCTCAGACCTGATCGAGTCCTGCTTGGGACTTGAACCTATGTGGCTGGAGCTCCAATTCCAGCCAAAATTCCGTTTGAGACTCAAACCTACAATCCCTGGCTTAGGACTTGAACCCAGTCAGAACACTGTTTGGAACTTGAAACCACGCTGCTGGGACTCGAATCCAGCCAAAACCCTGTTTGGAATTTGAACCCACAATCCATGTCTTAGGACTTGAACCCAGCCAGAACTCTGTTTTGGACTTGAACCCACATTGCTGGGACTCAAACTCAGCCAACCTGTTTGGGAATTGAATCCACGTGACTGGGGCCTGAACCTAGCCAAAACCAGTCTGGGACTCGAACCCTCATGGCTAAGGCTCAACCCAGCCAAAACACTGCTTGGGGTAGTCAGGACTCAATCCCAGCCAAAACCCTGTCTGGTTCTCGAACCCACGCGGCCGGGACTTAATCCAAGTTCTGAACCCACTGAGGCTCAGGTTCTTTGTGCCTCAACGCAGAAAGAATTCAGCAAGAAGCAAAGTGACAGACAAGAAAAGGATTTATTGGAATAAGGTACCTTAAAGCGGTGCAAACAGGCAGGTGTGGATGTTCTGCTCTGCTACTTCACCCCTGACTGAATGGGCAGCAATATATAGGATGGTAGAAGAGCGCCCCGTCAAGTAGACACAGGTGTAAGGCATATATCGTTAATTCCTTCTTCAGCAGCTCCTCCTTTATCAGCCATCCTGCTTTACTGAAAGAAGAGCAGCTCTTCTGAGTTATCATCAACTTAGTGGCCTCCCAACATTTCCCAGGTTTCACAATTCTACCTACTGTCCCCACTAGGACTCCACCCTTCTACTCTATCTCTATCACAACTACTAAGTTATAATCACCAGCCTTTGTGGAAATGGTATTTTCCTTTCTCATAACGCAACCCAAAGGATAGAAACTTAAAGATCATTATGGTAAGGCACAGGTTAACAGTTTATATATACCACCAGAGGAAAGGCAGGAGGCTCCATATGTTATTTTCTGTACTGATGGTTTATAGTATGTGCTGTAATAATAACTTATAATACAATAATCATAGTTTATAATAAATTATAATCTTCATTAATTAAATACTATGTGTTATATATCATTATTAATTAATAAAATAATAATTATATAAAATATAAATTATATAACTTACAATAATTATGTTATTATTATCTTATAATAATAACATAGTACATGATATAATAATGTGACCACAGTATTAAAAAAGAGAAAACTTTACTAATGACAAAGGTGATTCAACAAATCTTACTCAATGATATGTCAGAACTGAAAACAAAAACTTTCCTCCTAAGTGACATAAACAAGAAAAAGGGAATCTTTCAGAGTCTTAATCCTATGGACACATGCATGAGGCCTAGGGAAGGAATATTACTAAATTCCACATAATATGCTTAGTCACTGTGGGAAGGAGATTGTGGCATACATAAAGCCAATCTCACCATGAGATTACCAAAATACAAACTTTTTAATCAGAGGATGAGCCCTCACCCATACACTTGCAGACATTGGAGAACCAGAATAGGACCTGAGAAAACATTTTGTCAAGAAAGACCAGGATAGGGGCTTCCCTGGTGGTCCAGTGGGTAAGGACACCGCCTTGCAGGGCAAGGGGAGCCGGTTCAATCCCTGGCCTGGGAAGATCCCATGTGCCACGGAGCGGCTGGACCCATGTGTCCAATTACCGAGCCAGAGCTCTGGAGCACATGCTCCCAGAGCTGGTGCTCTGCAATGACAGAGGCCACCGCAATTGGAGGCCCACAGGGGACAAGGAACAAAGATGGATGAAAATAGACAAATGAAAGACCAATAGAAGTAGCCCTCCTGCTCTCCTCCCTCCCCAACCCGACCCCCGCCCAAAATAAATAAATAAATAAATCTTTAAAAAAAAAGGAAAAAGAAAGACCAGGAAAAAATGATTGTCTATATTATCCCGAATAGGATACTGCTGAAGGATTTTGGCTTTCTGGCCTATCATAGGCATTTTCGTCATTCTATTTGTATTGAATGGAAACATATTATTGATAAATCTCAATATAAAATACATTCATTATATACTGAATGTGTAAATAGGGCAAAGAAGCATGGAGTTAGATCAGTAAGAAAGAAATTGTTAAAATTAATTGATTTTAAACACAATGAAAAATGGGCTTATCAGACCTTACTTAATTTTATATGGCTACACTATGACCAGAAAGAGAACAAAACTGAAAAGAGAGGGGGCTCTCAGAGGAAGAAACAGTGAGAATTTTCAGAGAACACAAGACACAGGGCCAGGGCTGACAGGAGCCATCACAATAGCCTCACTAAGTGATCTAAATGATCAAAATTTAGCTAGTGGAATTTACTTCCCGAGGGACCACATAGTGAGTTGGATGGAAGTCACTACTAATGATATTGGTTTGTTAACTGAAGCAATTGAGTTAGAACATATCCATGCACGTATATCACAATTTAAGAATATGCTCATAACTAATCGCATAGATTGGAAAGTAGTAAGTTCTGATTGATTCAAAATTGATTACCTCACACAGATGAGATAATCAAAATTTTCCAAAGAAAACCACTAATATAACTTATAGGACAGAACAAACCGGGAACAAACCATTAGCTACAACATGGGATATATATATATATATAATGAAATAATTATAACCAAAGAGGTGTATACACAAAATTGGGAAATAAAAAAGTGGACATTTGGTTACGAATTCAGGATATCTAATCAAAATAAGGATCAACTATCCTTACCAAATTTTAAATCAAGATTGCCAATGAACCAGCTATTTGAAGTTAATAGGTTGTTATGTCAAAGGTTACTTAATCTGTAAAGAAGTTGTTGAAATGCTCCCTTGTGCAAATCAGAGTGGGTAGGATTGCCCCATAAAAGCTTTAAAGATAGAAGAATCCTTTCACATGATTCAACATTTAAAGAAAGGAAGCTATTTTTTAAGGCAAATAGAACAGATTGTGCATTTGAGCCTCATGTGCCTTCAAGAGTTACTGTTAGTGATACAGTAATGTGTTACAGCAAAGAGCTTGAGAATAATCCAGTCGCCCAGAGATTTGTGCTATCTGAGACCACACATACCATGGAGATCTGTAAGACTTCCTCACCTAATAGGAATCGTGGCAAAGTTAAAAGGCATAGTGATGACCATTACTAGGACCTCCAAAGGAATAAAACGTGAAGTCGCTCAAGCCAGAGAATTGTTGCACCTGGATCTGCTTGAAGGAGTCTTGGCTGAGTGGCTTAGTCAGCTTGCACAAGCGACTCAAGACATTTGGCCTCTAGCTGGAAATACGATAAAAGGTATTGGAAATTTTATTAATAATACAGCCGATGGTGCTTTGGGGACTATGGTGAAGATTTTAGCCTATTTAAAACCTGTTGTTATAGGAATTTTAATGGTTCTAGGAATTTTTTTTTTTTAATAATAGGATGGCTTCAAATAGCTGGGAAAAACCCAATGAAAGATAATGAAGCCTGTCTGGAAGCTTGGACTGAAAATAATGAAACAAAAATACTGGCTTATGGGGCCTACCTATGCCTTACCAAGGTGCACTGATGTTATCTGTTACTCTTGCATTATATCCTCCACATTCTCGGTCAACTGTACATTTTACCCACATAATCTTCTTAGAGATATTAGAGACACGTCTACATTTAAAGTATCATATACTTGTTTAAGGTGGAACAAGGTCTATGCAGGTAAAACTACATTTAACTGTGGACTAAAACATGGCCCTGAGAAACAACAAACATTAGGACTAATACAGAAGCACATACTGGATGGTAAGTGTGCTGAATAAAATTCCTTACCCCATAATGTTCCAAAGCCCAGTATCTGGGTTACAGCCTGTCTCAGGTCAACAGAAGGAGGAGATCTGAGTAACTTCCAGACAGATGTGAGATGTGACAATCAAAGTCGAGCCAGAGACCCAGGTTCCCATCATCTTCCTGATTGCCATAACAGTGGGGAGACCAGCAGAAATGATGATGAACCTGGACCATCTTACCCTCAATCTCACCCTGGAACTGGCATCGAAAGAGGACCCGTTCTTCTGGACCCAAACTTCGGATCAGAAACTGTTGGCGATCTCGACTTTTATACATTGATTGGGTTTAATGAAAGTTAGATTGGGGAGAGAAATGACCTGAACAGAGATCTGTATTGATTATGCAGAGGAGTTTAATGATATGGTTTTTAATAAAAGTTCATGTTGGTCCTTGTAAATGACTGGACCACTATTGGGAAAGGTGCCTTGACCTTCCTATCTTGTCTGTGTTCAAGACATGATCCACAAATAATTTGGGAGAAACCACCTGCTGTTTATGATATGCTTGTATGTAATTCAGCTATTCTCAGGTGAAGAGCGCTACTTTGTCAAATGACACATACACCCCTCACTGATGAGGCTACTACATACAAAAGCCTCCAATTTATTAAAGCTCAACAACAGAGCACAGGCTTCAACATTGGAGACTAACCTATGTCAAGATTAATCTCGATGCCATTTCCGTTGGCTATTCAACCATATCCATCATTGCTTGGAAACCCAAAGGAGAAGGTGTCATGGGCAAGCAGTGCATCTTCACTAACAGATATTGGAACCCTAGCTGTGAGGAGAACAGTTCTGATGGGGAAAGTGATGAGGAAGAGAAGTTAGGTTATTTGTAAGGACTGCCACTATGCGAGGAAGAAGACTCCTCTACTCTGATTGGTGCTTATGTTGAATGCTCCCACAAGGGTGGTCATTAGGATGAGGGGATGGATTCATATTCACTTCTCACAGGAAAGATCAAGACAAGATTCCTTGGCCTAGCAGGCAAATGTCTCTTAGCACTAGTGATAAGCGCTGCCTGCAGCCCCATGTCTCTGAGACCTCCTCCGAGGATGACTAAGTAGCTGATACTTTTACTGAGAAAAGCCTGGGCCTGAAATAGCCCCACTCATAAAATCAGCAATTTATAGGTTTAAACTAGCACCTTGACAAATATTGATAGAGATGTTTACCTAGGTGCTAGTACAGAGCACTACAGCTCTTCCACTCATGTCTTTAGTGGTTATAGTGTAACACATGCTTTGCAGCTCATAGTTACCTTTGTAAAATAAAAATTGTAAGAATATTTTCTGTACAAACACGTTTCCCCTGAGGACAAGGTTTTACCTAGGCGTTAGTAGAGGAGCAAAAGTTCCAGTAGTAACCATTTTGCATCTCTAGAAGATAAAAAAGCTCTTGTAATAACCACTTTTATGATTACTAGTCAACTTGAGATTTCTAGGTGAAAAACACAAAAATGTAAGGTACAATTGTGCAGGAGGCTCGTTCATGGAGGTCAGCTGCGCCCGATGTGAGATCCAGATTCTCCAGCTCTGGGGTAAGAACTTATGATTGCATTTGATTGACTTCTGATTATTTGATTGTGTTCTGATTGCCTGTTCTTGCCTTTATTTGAATTCTGATGAATGGAATCTTGATTCTGATTATTATATGTTCTACGATTAATAAAGCTACTCTTGGTTTGACAATATTCGAGACCATGATACATTATTGTCCAAGTCTGAGACTTATGATTCTGAGAGGACACCACTGTGGCTGTAAAAGGTCTCTGATGAATTTAAGATAGTATCTCTTAGTGAGAACTAATAAAAATAGGAATCAGGGTAAGGTGAAGCACAGTGGCAGTTTTCTCAGCATGTCTCCCTTGAGCTACGCAGGAATGCTTGGAAATTGGATGAGGCTGAAGGATGTCCCATTTCAGGAGGAAAAAGTGCTGTGTGAGTTTCGTGCCCCAAAGATGATTTATGAATACAGGACTTCTGTCCAAAATGTCCTCCATTCTGGGTATGGGGTCCAATCAAGAGAATTCAGTGAAATAATGGACATGGATTCAGCATCAGATACAAAGCCTGCCAAAGGGGTGCTAGCGCGGCCTTCTTACAACCCAAAGAGCCAGCGTGGATGATCTGAGCATCTCTCATGCTCAGGCAGTAGAAATCGACTTGTGGTCTTAGAAGTTCATCACTCCACATTGGATTGGTCTGATCAAGCTGGCCACCCAGGAAAAACCCGGTAGGCAGTTCAAATACCCATTTTGTCCAGGGATTCCCAAATGAAATATACATGCTGACACCTCAGCGTGCCAAGAGTATCACAGTATGGGAATCTCAGAAGGCCCTGGTTTCCTCCGTGGCTTCAGAATTTCCAAGGTCCTCTGAATCACTTTGGCTTGTCATCAAAGAGACCAACCCTGGAGCCCCTTTCCACAATGTTTCAGGGTCTGAGGAATGGAGCTCTGCCATCAATCCTGGCAAGCACCAGTCACACCATTCAGACCACATCAGGTGTTTGATGGAACCACAGGAGTCCACAATCAACACGCATATGTTGTGAACTTTGGGTATGGACACATGTTCACAAACGTGGGAAAAAACATGGTTTGAAAACCTCTTGCTGGCCATATCTGAGCATCTGGAGGTGCACCACAAGCAAAGTTGGCCCTTGCTTGCAAGCATCCACAAAACAGATCTGCCTCTGAAGGAAGGAAATCAGCAACAAATTGACCATGCTAATGGTTTCCAACATAACTTGTGTCCAAGTAAATGCCAGGCAGTGAGCAGAGAGCAGGAAAATGTAGAGATAGATAGAAACAACTGCTTCTGGTTCTGGGTTCCGTCAAGCTAGGCTTCTGTGGAAGAAAACCTACTGAGAAAGGTATCGTGAGCCTCAGCCTCCGGGCATGAAGGGACCTCTATCCATTTCTAGGCATTGCCTGGACTGGGATTCAGGGATGTACCTCTTAGGTCAAAAGACTCACATTGAAGATGGGTCCCAACACTCTCCCAAATATGCGGTCTGGCATTTCAAAGAAATGCACAATCATTTCTTTTAAAGATTTATTTATTTATTTATTTTGTTGGGGGGGGGGTGGGGAGGGAGGGGAGCAGGCAGGCCACTTCTATTGGTCTTTCATTTGTCCATTTTCATCCATCTTTGTTCTTTGGCCCATGTGGGCCTCCCATCGCGGTGACCTCTGTTGTCGAAGAGTGCTGGCTCTGGGCGCATGCGCTCCAGAGCTCTGGCTCGGTAATTGGACACATCAGTCCAGCCGCTCCGCGGCACGTGGGATCTTCCCAGGCCAGGGATCGAACTGGCGCCCCTTGCACTGCAAGACGGTGTCCTTACCCACTGGACCACCAGGAAGCCCAGAAATGGGCAATCTTGACACAGACTCTCAGACCACATTCGAAATGGTGACCACAATGATGATCCCTTCTACCGTTTTTCTTGGAAAGGACTAAGCACAGAAACACACAGGATAAGCAAAGAGACACACATACACACACTTTCATAGAAAACACATTGTCTACAACTTCAAATCAATGTTGCCTCAAGTCCCCATTAAATCCTTACTGTAACCATGTGAATAGGGGAAGTGCTTTGAAAAATTGAGAAGCACTTCAAAGTCTCAAAACTGACCAACTAAACCATATTCTGAATGTACCTCTAATTTTGGCTCCTATATTTTCTCACAGGGGGATCAGTTTCTCTGCGCAACAGTGCCTATTGTCGTCTCTGAAATCACTGCATTCTGAGAAGATTTCACACCTTTGGCTTCTTCACTCTATGGAGACAAAGCTTGCAGGAGTTTTGGTAGATGGACTAAAGGCAATGGTCGTGTATTGTGAGTTCTGGCAAGCACATGAATACCAAGGAACTCTTAGTTCTCCTCAAGAACGCTTGTATCCCCTATATAGAAGGACAACCTGAAGAGAGAAGAGCCTGTAGAGCTACTGCATTTCTGGTTTTCACATTCCTTGTAATTGTTAGGATAAACATGGTGGGAAAGTTCAGTGCAAAGTGAGAAGAATTTCACAAAGGTATGAAACTACGCATTTGTAAACATATATTCATAGAACATTAAAGAGAATACTACTGTCACAAAGAAAATATATGTTATCTTTCTTTTTTTCCTCGATGATTGACAGAATCTACAACAAATTATGGAGACAACAGAAACAGAGCATAATGGGAAACAGTGGTGGAAATGTGTGAGAATGTGCTCACAGAGTCCAAACATTCCTTTGAAGTGGCTTATGTTCCAAGGGCTTTAGGTAGAGCATTGGGACTTTCGTTCACAACAGGGTTCTCCCTGGATCAATTTGCAGTGTACATTAGCAGAGGCATAATTGCTTATGGACAGTGCTTAGGAAATGCAAGTGAAGTGATGAAAAGGTTCCATTCCAAAGCATAGCCAGGCTGCATCTTACAGAAAGGATGTATCCTTCTGCTCAAGTTACACTACCCGACCAAACCTGCCAAGAAAGAAGAAATTCAGTGGACTCTGAGGCTGGAACATCAGGAGGAGCTGGGTAAATGAATTCAGAGCAGGAAATGGTGGGATGGCCGCTCGGTTACCAGTGTCCTGAAAGGAAGGCATTTGTTTCTGAGGCTGTAGGCTGGGGAATCAGGGGATCACAGCGACACACATAGTGGCCAAGTGTGAGAGAAGGAGCCACTGAATTTTGCAACTGGTCTCATTCAATCTATCAATCACATGAAAGATTTGGCCAGACCCACAGAGGACACCCCCACTGTCCCAGAGCACTCTCCATTCCCATGGTAGCCATTGTTTCCTCAGCATTCAGGTTGCTTAGGAGATGTGCCCTCAAGTCTGCATGAGGTTTAGCTTTCAATCCAAGACTTGCAGCTTATAAATGTTGCAGGAAGCAACACCTTCTAATTCTCCCAGTTATAAGCCAAATGGCCAACACTATAGGAGCACTGGGGACATTTCCTCAAGTCATTTAAAATAGGAGAGTCCAGAGAGCCAGGACAAATGGCAATCATGGTTAGCCACAGGACAATTCTCGACGTTGTCTCCTCTCCAGCAATGGAGGAAACCTTGGAAATTGGATGAGTCTGAAAATGCCTCATTCCTTGAGGAAATAGTGCTTTGTGGGGATTGTGCCCAAGAGGCCACTCTATGAGCAAGGGCATGCTGTTCAAAATAGTCTCCCTTCTGGGTATGGGGCACGATATAGACAAATCAAGAAACCAATGCATATGGATTTACTCTCAGACACAAACCTACCGAAAGGAAGTGATAGTGCGGCATCCCTACAACCCAAGTAGTCAGCGTGGATGATCTAAGCATATCCCATGTTCAGGCAGTGCAGATTCCCTTTGGTCTTAGAAGCTCGTCACTCCACTTTGAGTTGGTCCAATCAAGTTCGTCACCTAGGGAAAAATCGGAAAGGTGGTCCAAGTCCCTTTTCCACCAGAGTTTCTAAAATGATTGATATGTGCTGCCACTGCAGCATGCCAATAGCATCAGAGCATGTGAATTTCTGAAAGGTCTGGTTTCCTCCATGGCTTCCGAAGTTCCCAGATCTTCAGGATCACTTTGGCTTGCAATCACAGAGACAAATGCCGGAGCCCCTTTCCACATTGCTTTAGTGTCTGAGGAATGGAGCACTGCCATACATCCTGGCAAGCACCAACCACCCCATTCTGACCACCTCAGGCATTCAATCGAACCTTAAAAGTACAGAATCAACATGCACGTGTTGTGAACTTTGACAACGGGCTCACACTCATTAAGGCGGAAAAACACATGGTTAGCAAACCTCTTGCTGGTCATATCTGAGCATCAGCATGTGGGCACAGGAAGAGATGTCTCCTGCTTTCAAGCATTCACAAAATGAATCTGACTCTTAAGGAAGGAACACAAGAAGAAATAGAGCATGCAGATGGTTTCCAACATACCTTGAGATCAAGCAAATCATTGGCAGTGAGCAGAGGGCAGCAAAATTAGAGATGAATAGAAGCAACTGATTCTAGTTCTGGGTTCCAAAAACAAGGGTACTGTGGAGCGGAACATCTGAATATCCTGAGCCTCAGACTCCTACATGAAAAGGAGCTCCATCCATTTCTATGCGTTGCCTGGACTGGGATCCAGGGATGCACCTCTTAGGTCAAAAGGCTCACAACGAAGAAGGTTCCCAACACCAAGGACATATTTGGGATCTGGCATTTCCAAAGAAATGCTCTCTCCTAACCCAAATCTCAGACTTCAGTCAAAATGGTGACCACAAAGGTGATCCCTTCTATGTTTGACTTTGAAAGGCATAAGGACACAAACACACAAGCATGCATACAGTGAGAAGAAAAGACACATACATGTACACACTCTCTGTAGAAAACACACTGTCTACAACTTCAAATCAATGTGTCCTCGAGTCCCCATGAAGTCCTTCCTGTATCTATTTCATCAGACTAAGGTATTTGAAAGAAATAAGAAGGATATCAAAGACTAAAAACGGAATAGTTAAACCATATTTTGAATGTACATCTAATTTAGGCTTTGAAATTATCTCCCAGAGCAGTCAATTTTTCTCTGCCATAATGCATGTTGTTACATCAGAAATTACTGCATTCTGAGATGATTTCAAACTTTTGGCTTCTTCACTCCATGGAGAGAAAGCTTGCAAAACGTTTACTAGACAGACTTAAGGCCATGTTCACACATTGTGAGCTGTGTCAAACTCATACATACCAAGGAAATGTCAGTTCTCCTCATGAAAACTTGTATAGCTTACAAAGAGGGAGCTCCTGAAGAGAGAAGAGCCCCTAGAGCTTCTGCACTTCTGGTTTTCACCTTCCTTGTAATTGGTAGGGAAAACATGGTGGGAAAGCCCAGTGCATAGTAAGATGAAGTTCACACAGAGATGAGGCTATACTTGTATAAATACATATATATTCATAGAACATTATAGAGAATACTACTGTCACAAAGAAAACCTATGTTATCTGTTGTTTTTTCCTTGGTGATTGACAGAATCTATGACGAATTATTGAGACAACAGAAACAGAGTATCATGGGCTATAGAGTGGTTGAAATGTGTGAGAACGTGCTGAGGAGTCCAGACACTCCTTCTAAGAGACTTATGTGCCAAGTGCCTCATATAAAGCTTTGGGACTTAAGTTGCCAATAGGGCTTTCCTGGATCAATTTCCCTTGTACATTAGCAGAGGCATAGTCTCTCATAGACAGAGATTAGGAAATGCAAGAGTAGAGATGAAAACATTACAATCCAAAGAATATCCAGGCTGAATCTTACAGAAAGGCTGTATCCTCATGCTCAAGCCTCATTACCTGTGCACAAACTGCCAGGAAAGAAGGAATTCAGGAGACACAGCCTGGAAAGTCAGTACAGAAAGGGACGAATGAATTCCAAGGGTAAGTGGTGGGATGGTCTCACGGATTCCAGTTCCCTGAAAAGAAATTTCTATTTGAGGCTTTAGGCTAGACTATTGTGAAATGCATGTACCCAAGCCAAGGTCAAGTGCGATACAAGGGAGCCACAGGATTTTAGCACTGGTCCTGTTCAATCACTCAATAATATAAAAGCATAGCGAAGACTCACAGAGGACACCCCCCACTGTCTCAGAGCACTGTCCATTCCCATGTTAGCCATTGTTTCCTCAGCTTTCAGATTGTTTAAGGGACCTGCACTCAAGTCTGCACAAGGTTCGGCTTTCAGCCCAAGAATTTTAGCTTATGTTTTTGCAGAGAAAGCAACACATTCTAATTCTCCAGGTTATCAGTCCAATGGCATTCCCCATAGGGACACTGGGCACATTTCCTCAGCTCATCTAAAATAGGAGAGTCCAGATGGTCTGGCTGAATGACGATTATGACTAGCCACACAGAGATTCTCAATGATGTCTCCTCCAGCCATACAGGAATGCTTTGAAAGTGGATAAGGCTGAACAATGCCTCATTCCTGGAGGAACAAGAGCTTTGGGAGGTTTGGGCCCCAAAGACCACTACCTGAATGAAAAGGGGAGTACTGTCCAAAATGTCATCACTTCTAGGTATGCAGTTTGATCAAGAGAATTCAAGGAAAAATAGATATGCATTCACCATCAGACATCAAGCCTACCAAGAGGAGTTGCTAAAGCAGTGTCCCTACAACCCAAATAGTCATCAAGAATGGTCTCAGTGTGCCCCTTGTCAGCCAGTGGAGATCAGCCTCTGGTCTTAGAAGCTTGTCACTCCACATTGAGTTGGTCTGATCAAGCTGGCCACCTAGGGAAAAAAGCCAGTAGGTGATCCTAACCCTATTTTGGCCAGTGCTTCACAAATGACTGATATGCACCGCCACCTCACATGCAAAGAGCATCAGAGCATGAGAATATCGGAAAGTCCTTGTTTCCTCCGTGGCTTCCAATGTTCCCAGGTCCTACGGATCACTTTGGTTTGTCAACAAAGACACTGATACCGAAATTTCTTTCCACAATGCTTCAGGGTCTGAGGAATGGAGCTTTGCCATCAATCCTGGCAGGCACCAGCCACCCCATTCAGAACATTTCAGGCATTTGAAGGAACCGCAGAAGTCCAGAATCAGCACACACTTGTTGAGAACAATGGAATACTACTCAGCTGTTAAAAGAAATGCAGAAGACTCAGTTCTAATGAGGTGGCTGGCTCTAGAACCTATCAAAAAAAGTGAAGTAAGTCAAAAAGAGAAAGACAAGTATAGTATACTAACTCATATATATGGGATCTAGTAAGATGGTCATGATAACACACACAGTGAACTCATGAAAAAACAGAGAATAGACATAAAGACATTGTGGAGACCGAACAGTGGGAGGGAGTAACATGGGAACCTATACTGTCATGTGTAGAAAAGATAGCTATTGTCATTGTGCTAGGGGAATAGGAGTACCTACAACCACTTGGAGCGATGGTCTGGAGGGATGGGGGGGGGGAGGGGGGGGGGGGGGGGGTCAAGGGATATGCATCTGATTGATCTGGGAACATACATGTACAAAAAAGAAAAGTCCAGAATCAGCACACACTTGTTGAGAACCTTGGCCAGAGGTTCACACTTACTAGGCTGGGAAAAACTCATGGTTGGCAAACCTCTTCCTGGCCATATCTCTGCATTGAGAAGTTGACCACAGGCAGAGTTTGCCCTCATTTTCTAGCATCCATAAAGCAGATCTGCCTTCAAAGGAAAAACTCACGAAAAAATTGACCAAGCTGATGGTTTCCAACATATATTCAGTCCCAGATAATGACAGACAGTGAGCAACTGCTTCCGTTCCTAGTTGCTGAAAAGCAAGACTTCTGTGGAGGGAACATCTGGGTTTTCTGAGCCTCAGCCTCCTGGCATGAAGAAGAGCTCCATCCATTTCTAAGAATTGCCTGGCTGGGGATACAGAGATGTACCCTTTCAGTCAAAAGGTTCACAAAATAAGAAGGTTCTCAACATCCACGCCAAGTTTCGGTTCTGTCATTTTGTATGAAATGCACAATCCTTAACCAAACTTTCAGACTACATTAGAAATGGTGACTTCAAAGGTGACCCTCCTACCCTTTGTCTTAGAGAGGCCTAAGCACACAAACACATAGGAATCTGCACAGAGTGAGAAACAGACACATACATGCACACACTTTCTATAGAAAACACACTGTCTGCAACTTCAAATCAATGTGTCCTCGAGTCCCCATGCAATAAATCTGTATCAATATGCATCGGTGAAAGTTATTTCAAAGCATTGAGAAGGACTTTAAGGACTGAAAACTGAAGAGCTAAACCATATTTTGAATGTACTTCCAATTTCGGCTCTGATATTCTCCTGCAGTGGAGTCAGTCTCTCCAAGCCATAGTGCATGCTTTTCACTCTGAAATGACTGCATTCCAAGATGATTTGAAAGCTTTGGCTTCTTCACTCTATGGAGACAAAGATTGCAAGAGTTTTGCTAGATGGACTAAAGAGCGTGTCAATACATAGTGAGTTGTGGCAAACTCATGAATATGAAGGAAATGTCTGTTCTCTTCATGAAAGCTTGTATAGCCTACATTGTAGGACCACCCGAAGAGAATAGAGCCCATAGAGCTTCTGCATTTCTGGTTTTCACCTTCCTTGTAATTTGTAGGATAAACATGGTGGAAAAGTCCAGTGCAAAGTAAGAAGAAATTCACACAGAGATGAAAGTATACATGTATAAATACATATCTATTCATAGAATATTAAAGAGAATACTACTGTCACAAAGAAAGCCTATGGTATCTCTTGGTTTTTCCTCAATGACTGACAGAATCTATGACAAATTATTGAGACAACAGAAGCAGAGCATCATGGTAGACAGAGTGGTACAAATGTGTGAGAACCTGCTCATGGAGTCCAAACACTCTTTCGAAGTGATTTATGTGCCAGAGACCTCAGCTAGAGTATTGGGACCCAATAGGTCTCTCCCTGGATCAATTTCCTTTTACATTAGCAAAGGCATAGTTTCTCATGGACAGTGCTTAAGAAATGAAAGTGAAGAGATGAACAGGTTCATTCCAAAGCACATTCAGACTGCTACTTAAAGAAAGAATGTTTCCTCTACACTACCAGTCCACATGCTGCCAAAAAGGAGGAATTCAGAGGAATATGAGTCTGGAAAGTCAGGAGGGACTGGACAAATTAATTCAGAGCAGTAAATGGCCTCATGGATTCCAGTGCCCTGAAAGGGAAGCATTTCTCACTAAAGCTGCATGCTAGGGAATCATGTGATGTAGCAACCCAATTGGTGGACAAGTGTTGCACAAGGGATTCACTGGATTTAGGCACTGTCCTCTTCAATCGCTCAATCACATGAGAGCTTTGCCAAGACCCACAGAGGACACACATCACTGTTCCAGATCACTCTCCATAACAATGGTAGACATTGTTTCCTCAACATTCAGGTTCCTTAGGAGACCTGCAATCAAGTCTGCATGAGGTTCAGTTTTCATCCGAGACTTTCAGCTGACAAATGTTACAGAGAGAGCAACACATTCTAATTCTTCAGGTTATCAGACCAATGCCCAACCCCACAGCAACTCTAGGCACATTTCCCTCAGCTTGTCTGAAATAGGAGTGTCCAGAAGGTCTGGCTGAATGGTGATCATGGCTAGGCACAGAGAGATTCTCAACGTTGTCTCACCTCCAGCCATGCAGGTAAGCTTGGAAATCAGACAAGGCTGAAGAATACCTCATTCGTGGGGAAAAATTCCTTTCCAAAATTTGTGCCTCAAAAGCCACTCCCTGAGCAGGGTAATGCTTCTCAAAATGTCACCCTGTCTTGGTATGGGACAGGATCAAGAGAATTCAATGAAACAATGCATATGGATTCAGCATCAGACACAAAGTATGAAAAATGGAGTTACGAGTGTGGCATCCCTACAACACAAGTAGCCAACTTGGATGGTCTAGTTGTGTCCCATGTTCAGGCAGTGCAGATAGATTTCTAACCTTAGAAGCTCAACACTCCACATTGAGTTGGTCTGATCAAGTCAGCCACCAAGGGAAAAAAGCCGGCAGGTGGTCCAAGCCCCCATTTCGGCCAGGGCTTCCCAAGTGATTTATATGCACTGCAACCTCACGTGCCAAAAATATCACAGCATGGGAATCTCTGAAAGCCCAGGTTTCCTCCATGGCTTCTGCAGGTCCCAAGTCCTTCAGATCACTTTGTCTTTCCAACTAAGAGACAGACTCCAGAGCCCCTTTCCACATTGCTTCAGGGTCTGAGGAGTGGAGCTCTGCCATCATTCCTGGCAAGCACCAGCCAACCCATTCTGACCACCTCTGGCATTTGATGCAACCACAGAAGTCCAGAATCAACACACCCATACTGTAAACCTTGGTTATGAAATCACAGTCACTAAGACTAAAGAAAACACATTGGTTGCAAATATCTAACAGGCCATATCTGACCATCTGTGGCTGGAACATGGCAAGAGTTGGCCCTTGCTTGCAAGCATCCACAAAACGGATCTGCTTCCAAAGGAAGGAACTCACCAAAAACTGACCGTGCTTATGGTTTCCAACATATCTTGAGTCCAAGAAAATGATGGGCAGTGGGCAGAGAGCAGGAAAAATACAGAAAAATATAAGGAAAGGCTTCTGGGTTGTGTTCAAAAAAAAAAAAGCTTCTGTGGAGGTGAACATCTGGGTATCATGAACCTCAGCCTCCTGGCATGAAGAAGAGCTCCATCCATTTCTATGCATTACCTGGCCTAGGATGCAGGGAGGTACCTCTTAGGTCAAAGGGCTCACAAGTAAGAGCGGTTCCAACACCCAAGAAAAGTTTTGGATTTGGCATTTCCAAAGAAATGTGAGTTACTCACACAATCTCTCAGACTACATTCGAAATGGTGACCACAACGGTGATTCTTCCTACTATTTGCCTTGGAAAGGCATACTTTCTCAAGCACCGTGCTTATGAAACGCAGGTGAAAAGGTGAAAAGATTCCACTCCAAAGTGCATCCAGGATGCAACGTAAAGAAAGGATGTATTCTGCTCAAGCTACAGTACCTGTTCACACACTGCCGAAAAGAAGGAATTCAGGAACTCTGAGTCTGGAGAGTCAGGAGGAACTTGACGAATGAAATCAGAGGAATAAATTGTGGACTGGCCTTACGGAGATCAGTGCCGTGAAAGAGAGACATTTCTGACTGAGGCATTAGACTAGGGAATCGTGGGATGCAGAAACTCAAGCGGTGGAAAAGTGTGAGACAAGGGAGCCACTGGATTTTGACACTGGCCCGTTCAATTCCTCAATCACATAGAAACTTTGGCAAGAACCGGAGGACACATTCCACTGTCCCAGAGCACTCTCTACTACCATGGAAGCCACTGTTTCCTCAGCATTCAGGTTGCTTCAGAGACCTGGACAACACATTCTAATTCTGGGGTTATCAGTCCAATGGCCAACCACATAGGGACACTGGGCACATTTAACTTAGCTCATCTGAAATAGGATAGTCCACATGGCCTGGCCAAATGGCGATCATGGCTAGCCACAGAGAGATTCTCAACATTGTCTCCCTCCAGTCATGCAGGAAAGCTTGGAAATTGGATGAGGCTTAAGAATGTCTCATTCTCTGAGGATAAAGTACTTTGCAAGGTTTGTGTCCCCAAAGCCACTCCTGAGCAGGGAATGCTATTCAAAATGTCACTCCTTCTGGGTATGGGGCTCATTCAAGAGAATTCAAGAAAACAGTGGCTATTTATTCACCATCAGGCACAAAGCCTGTCAAAGGGAGTTTTGAGTGTGGTGTCCCTACAACACTAATAGCCAGAGTGGATGATCTGAGCGCGTCCCATGCTCAGGCAGTGCAGGTCGACCTCTGCCCATAGAAGCTCATCATTCCACATTGAGTTGGTTCGATTAAGTTGACCACCAGGGAAAAAATCCGGTAGGTTCTCCAAGCTCCCATTTCGACCAGGCCTTCCCAAATGACTAGTATGCACTGCCACCTCACATGCCAAGAGCATCAGAGCATGGGAATCACGCGAGGCCCTGGTTAACTTCATGACTTCTGAAGTTCCAAGGTCCTCCAGATCACTTTGGCTGGCAACTGGGAGACCAAGGTCAAGCCCCTATCCACATTGCTTCAGCGTCTGAGGAATGGAGCTCTGCCATCATTCCTGGTTAGTACCAGCCACACCATTTGAACTACCTCAAATGTTTGATGGAACCACAGAAGTCCAGGATCCATGCGCACGTGTTGTGAACCTTGGCAAAGGACTTACGCACACTGAGACGGGCAAAACACATGGTTTGACCATGCATTTTGACACAGAGAAAGAGATCCTCTACAGCGAATATCAGAGGAGAAGTTAGAGGTACATTCAGAATATGGTTTAACTATCCAGCTTTAGTCTTTTTTTTTTGAATATACATACATATATTTATATTTTCTTATGTTGAAAATGTCTGTAAGTACTATGAAATATTTGGTTACATCTTCTGATGAATAAGAGGAAGAAGTTTTTCCTTTTTCCTTTGTATGTTATATTTTGTCACTTTTTTTCCTTTTTTTTTTCTTTATTTTAAAGGTTTTACAGAGTTTTGTTGTTCACATACATGTATGTTCCCAGATCAGTCATATGCATATCCATGGTCCCCACCCACCCAGATCCCCCCACTCCACCCCTCCA
Organism: Tragulus kanchil; assembly: GCA_022376925.1. Taxonomy (NCBI): domain Eukaryota; kingdom Metazoa; phylum Chordata; class Mammalia; order Artiodactyla; family Tragulidae; genus Tragulus; species Tragulus kanchil. The sequence goes on from JAIOJX010000018.1 coordinate 575,866, forward strand.
GACCTTTGCCCCAAGCCATTGTAAGCACTCCTATTCCCTTAGCACTGTGACACTAGCTATCTTTTCCACACATAACACTACAGGTTTCCTTGTTACTTCCTCCCTGCTTCCCTCCTATTTATTCACCACGATGTCCCTATGTTTATGCTCTGTTTTTTTTTTTTTGTCATGAGTTCCCTGTGTGTGATATCAGGACCGTCCTACTATACTCCATATATGTGTGTTAGTATACTGTATTTGTCTTTCTCTTTTTGACTTACTTCACTTTTTATGATAGGTTCTAGAGCCAGCCACTTCATTAGGATTGAGTCTTCTGCATTTCTTTTAACAGCTGAGTAGTATTCCATTGTATATATGTACCAGAGCTTCTGGATCCATTCATTCGTCGATGGACATCTAGGTTGCTTCCATGTTTTGGCTATTGTATAGAGAGCTGCAATGAACATTGGGGTACAGGTGCTTCTTTCAGTTTTGATTTCATCAGGATATAAGCCTAAGAGTGGGATTGCTGGGTCATAGGGTGCTTCTATTTTTAGTTTTTTAAGAAATCTCCAGACTGTCTTCCATAGAGGCTGTATCAATTTACATTCCCACCAGCAATGCAAGAGGGTTCCCTTTTCTCCGCACCCTCTCCAGCATTTGTTGTCTGCAGATTTTTTGATGATGGCTATTTTGACTGGTGTGAGGTGATATGACATCATAGTTCTGATTTGCATTTCTCTAATAATGAGTGATGTTGAGCATCTTTCATGTGTTTCTTGGCCATCTATATGTCTTCTTTGAAGAGATGTCTGCTTAGGTCTTTCTCCCACTTTTTGATTGGGTTGTTCGTTTTCCCTGTGCTGAGTTGTCTGAGTTGCTTGTAGATTTTGGAGATTAATTCTTTGTCTGTTGTTTCATTTGCTATGATTTTCTCCCACTCTGTGGGGTGTCTGTTGAGCTTTTTTGTAATTTCTTTAGCTGTACAAAAGCTTTTAAGTTTCATGAAGTCCCATATGTTCATTTTTCTTTTCAGTTCTGCTATTTTAGTTGGTGGGTCAGAGAAGATCTTGCTTTGATTGATGTCCTTGAGGGTTTTGCCTATATTCTACTCTAAGAGTTTGATGGTTTCTGGTCTTACATTTAGGTCTTTAATCCATTTTGAGTTGATCTTAGTGTATGGTGTCAGGGAATGTTCCACCTTCATTTTTTTGCATGTAGCTGTCCAATTCTCCCAGCACCACTTGTTAAAGAGGCTGTCTTTGTCCCATTTTATAGTTTCTCCTCCTTTATCAAAAATAAGGTACCCATAGGTGCGTGGGTTTATCTCTGGGTTCTCGATCTTGTTCCATTGGTCGATAGTTCTGTTTTTATGCCAGTACCATACTGTCTTGAGGACTGTTGCTTTGTAGTAGAGTCTGAAGTTAGGGAGGCTGATCCCTCCAGCTCCGTTTTTCTTTCTCAGGATTGCTTTGGCTATTCGAGGTCTTTTGTGTTTCCATATGAACTGTGTGATCCTTTGGTCTAGTTCTGTGAAAAATGTCAATGGAAGTTGAATAGGTATTGCATTGAATCTGTAGATGATATTTGGTAGTATGGTCATTTTCACAATATTGATTCTTCCGACCCAGGAACAAGGAATATCTCTCCATCTGTTTAAGTCTTCTTTAATGTCTCTCATGAGTGTCTTGTAATTTTCTGTGTACAGTTCTTTTGTTTCTTTGAGTAGGTTTATTCCTAGATATTTGATTCTTTTGGTTGCAATGGTGAAGGGGACTGCCTCTTTGATTTCATTTTCTGATTTTTCATTGTTTGTGTATAGGAATGCCAGTGATTTCTGTGTGTTGACTTTGTATCCTGCGACTTTGCTGAATTCATTGATTAGCTCTAGTAGCTTTGTAATAGATTCTTTGGGATTTTCTATGTATAATATCATGTCATCTGCAAAAAGAGAGAGCTTGACTTCTTCCTTTCCAATCTGGATTCCTTTGATTTCTTTCTCTTCTCTTATTGCTGTTGCTAGAACTTCCAGGACTATGTTGAATAGTAGTGGTGAAAGTGGACACCCCTGTCTTGTTCCTGATCTTAGAGGGAATGCTTTCAGTTTTTCTCCATTGAGGACAATGTTCGCTGTGGGCTTCTCATAGATGGCTTTCACTATGTTGAGATAGGTTCCTTCTATGCCCATTTTCTGAAGAGTTTTTATCATGAATGGATGTTGTACTTTGTCGAAGGCTTTTTCTGCATCTATTGAAATGGTCATGTGATTTTTGTCTCTCAGTTTGTTAATACGGTGTATCACACTGATTGATTTGCGGATGTTAAAGAAACCTTGCATGCCTGGGATGAACCCGACTTGATCATGATGTATGAGTTTTTTGATGTGTCGTTGAATTCTGTTTGCTAGGATTTTGTTGAGGATCTTGGCATCTAAGTTCATCAGAGAAATCGGTCTGTAATTTTCCTTTTTTGTGTTGTCTTTGCCTGGTTTGGGTATCAGGGTGATGGTGGCCTCGTAGAATGTGTTTGGAAGTTTTCCTTCCTGTGCAATTTTTTGAAAGAGTTTTAGAAGGACAGGCATTAGGTCTTCTTTAAATGTTTGGTAGAATTCGGCTGTGAAGCCATCTGGTCCTGGGCTTTTATTTTTGGGTAGATTTTTAATCACAGATTCGATTTCTGAGCTTGTGATTGTGTTGTTCAAAGTTTCTGTTTCTTCCTGGCTCAGTCTTGGGAGATTGATCTTCCCCAAGAAACTGTCCATTTCTTCCAGGTTGTCCAGTTTGTTGCCATAGAGTTGCTCATAATAGTCTCTTAGAATCCTTTGGATTTCTGCATTATCTGTTGTAATCTCTCCTTTTTCGTTTTTGATTTTGTTGATCTGGTTCTTCTCCTCTTTTCTTCATGAGTCTCGCCAGAGGCTTATCGATTTTGATTACCTTTTCAAAGAACCAGCTTTTTGTTTTATTTATTTGAACTATAGTTTCTTTCATTTCTTTCTGATTTATTTCTGCTCTAGTCTTTATAATTTCACGTCTTCTGCTGGCTTTGGAATGTTTCTGTTCTTCTTTTACCAATTGTTTTAAGCGGAGGGTTAGGTCATCTGCTTCATATTTTCCTAGTTTCTTGAGGTGGGATTGTATTGCTATAAATTTCCCCCTTAGGACTGCTTTTGCAGTGTCCCATAAGTTTTGCACGGTCGTATATTCATTGTCATTTTGTTCTAGGAATTTTTTAATTTCTTCTTTGATTTCCTCAGTGATCAGTTGGTTTTTTAGGTAAGTGTTGTTTAATCGCAATGTGTTTGTATTTTTAATGATTTTTTTCCTGTGGTTGATCTCTAGTCTCATTGCATTGTGGTTTGAGAAGATGGTTGATAGAATTTCAGTTTTCTTGAATTGACTGAGGTTAGATTTGTGGCCCAAGATGTGGTCTATCTTGGAGAATGTTCCGTGAGCACTTGAGAAGAAAGTGTATTCTTCTGCTTTTGGATGGAACGTCCTAAAGATATCGATGAGGTCCATCTTTTCTAGTGTGGCATTTAAGGCTTGTGTTTCTTTGTTAATTTTCTGTTTAGATGATCTATCCATTGGTGTGAGAGGAGTGTTAAAGTCTCCTACTATTATTGTGTTATTATTGATTTCTTCTTTTAAGTCTGAAAGTATCTGTCTTATGTATTGAGGTGCCCCTGTGTTGGGTGCATAGATGTTCATGACTGTTATGTCTTCCTCTTGGATGGATCCTTTAATCATGATGTAATGACCTGCCTTGTCTCTTAGAATCTTCTTTACTTTAAAATCTATTTTGTCTGATATGAGGATTGCCACTCCAGCTTTCTTTTGATTTCCATTTGCATGGAATATCTTTTTCCAGCCTTTCACTTTCAGTCTATGAGTGTCTCTAGGTCTGAAGTGGGTCTCTTGTAAACAGCATATATATGGGTCATGTTTCTTGATCCATTCAGCCAACCTGTGTCGTTTGGTTGGAGCATTTAATCCATTTACATTCAAAGTAATTATTGATACGAATGTTCCTATTGTCATCTTCTTAGAAATCTGGGGTTTGGTTTGTAGGACTTCTTCTATTCTTGTATTTATTGGCTATATCAGGCCCTTTAACACTTGTTGTAGGGCTGGTTTTGTGGTACAGAATTCTTTTAGTTTTTGTCTGTCTGAGAAGCTTTTGACTTCTCCATCGATTCTGAATGAGACTTTTGCTGGGTAGAGAATTCGTGGTTGCAGATTATTCTCTTTTAGCCGTTTAAATGTGTCCTGCCATTCTCTTCTGGCCTGCAGGGTTTCTGTTGAGAGATCCGCAGTTAGACGTATGGGGTTTCCTTTATATGTTATTTGTTGTTTGCTTCTAGCTGCTTTTAGTAATCTGTCTTTATATTTAGTCTGTGTTAGTTTGATTAGAATGTGCCTTGGTGTGTTTCTTCTAGGGTTTATCCTGTATGGAACTCTTTGTGCTTCTTGGACATGGCTGATTATTTCCTTTGCCATGCTGGGGAAGTTTTCTACAATAACCTCTTCAAGAATTTTTTCGTAACCTTTCTTCCCTTATTCTTCTTCTGGGACTCCTATAATTCTAATGTTGGTGCGTTTGATATTGTCCCATAGGTCCCTGAGGCTTTCCTCAGTTCTTTTCATTCTTTCGGCTCTGTTCTGTTCCTCACCAGTTATTTCCACCAGTCTATCTTCCAGCACGCTTATCCGTTCTTCAGCCTCAGATAGTCTACTGTTGAGGCCTTCTATCGTAGTTTTGAGTTCAGCAATTGAGTTGGTGGTCTCTATTTGCTTATTTTTCATTTCCTGCATGTCTTTTCTCAATGCACTAATTTCCTCTAATATTCTGTTTTCGGTGTTTTGCATCCTCATTAGTATAGTTTTTCTGAATTCTCTTTCAGATAATTTGTCTATCTCCTCCTCTGTCATTTGAGGCTGTGATTCTCTAGCTTGGTCCTTCATTTGTGCAGTGTTTCTCTGTCGTTTCATCTCTAGTGTTGTATGTTCTTTGATAGTGTGGGGTCTTGGAATCAGGGCTTCTAGTTCGAGGATCCTTGGTTTGATGATTGGTCAGGAGATGTAGGCTCTATGCCTGGTTTGCTATAGTGTTCCGTGATATTAGTTCAAACTCTAGGAACTGAGGGGCAAGAGGTGTGTCCCTAATGGGTGACAGTCATAAAAGCATGCAGATGTTTTCTAACCTAGTCATAAGATATATATACATACACAGCAATAACCACATCTAACCAGTTTTACAGTGATAAAGCATAGGAAATTTTCCTGGCAAACGACACAGTCAAAGATAGTACTTGCCCATTATACTCTGAGTTAATTAGAATAGTGCCTGGAAAAATAGATCTTGGGTAGGGTTCTGGCTTGGACTATTTCGTCATTGAAAGCAATTTTAACTAAGACATGTGTTGGGAGTGAGAAGGTGGAAAATGTATGGGTAATGAGAAGGAATAGATTCAACTTGGAAGGATTTTATAGGGTTATGTAGCCAAGATTAGTGTGTTGTTTTGTTTAGTGCAGCTGGGAGAGAATAGTGGAGACAGGAAGGTCGGAAATATTTATCTAGGGGTAGTGGTATATAGGAGAAAGTTTTAGATTTAGAACATAGAGGGAGGAAGGAGTGGGAAAGAGGAAAGAAAATTGGAAGTTCAAGAATTAAAATTTAAAAAAAATTAATAATAAAAAAATTAATAATTAAAAATCAAAAAAATAAAAAATTACAAAAAAAAAGGAGGAGAAACTTAATAAGAAGAGCCCAAAGAGAGAGAGAGGAAAAAAAAAAAAAACCCAAATCTGACCAATCAAACAAATAAGCAGAACCGTCCACAACAGTTAAACCAAAAAGCTAAATACTGTCCCTGGTTTTTATACTCTCATCTGTCTGGAAGTCAGTCTGCTCTCGATGGTGTTGTCTTGATGATGCAGCCTTTTCCTTATGGCACCTGTCTGCAAGCTCAGATGCTGGCGGGGACTGCGGGCTGATCTCTGTCCGTTGGGCGGGGGACAGTGGTGCACGCGCAATCCCGTGTTGGGCGTGATACCTGCCCTTCTCCCGGCTTCCGCCGCTGCGGGTGTAGCTATGGGGGTGCAGCTATGGGGGTGCAGGGGTTCTTCCGCCACTGGCGCGCGCACTGCCGGTTGCGCCTCCAAGTCCCAAAGGTAGGCACAAGTCTCCCCGTTCCGCTCGAGCCCGGTCCCTGGTCAGCAATCTGCGGGCGACTTCCCCTTCAGCCAGTCCCCTACTAGGAGTGTTTGGACTCACCCGGTGCCAGGTGGAAAGTCGCAATTTCGCCCGGCGGCCAAGCGCTGCGATCCTCACACTGGGCGCTCTCCCGTCTCGTTCAGTCCGCCCTGAGGTCACCAGGCAGCAAGCGATTCTGCTCGGCCCTGCTGTATCCTATCTTCGCAGTGTCTTAATTTCTGCCGGCGATCCGGGCGGATTCTTGGAGTTTTCACACTGAGCACTGCCCTTTCTCCCCCGAGGCTCTGCTTAGGCCCCCTTTTAGGGCACTTGCTGGCGCGCTCTCCGTCGGTGCTGTCCGGTGTGGGGATAGGACAGAGGATTCTTAGAACCCTAGCTCCGGGAAATTTCTGGCTATTCACTCTTCTATTCTCGTGGACCTGTGGAATTCTTCTGTCGTCTAGCGGCTGGTTTGTTGGTGGTGGCTCTTTTTTTGATTAGTTCTGGTGATTCTGTTGGGGAGCTGGTGAAATCTTCCCTCATTCCTCTGCCATCTTGGCTCCCTCCTCCTCCAGCTTTAGTCTTTGATGTCTTCCTCAATTCTTAAAATCACTTCCCCATTTCACATGGATACATTAAGTATTTATGGGGACTCAAGGATGCATTTATTGAAGTTTTAGACAGTGTGGCTTTTACAGAAAGTGTGTGCAAGTGTGTCTCTTTGCTTTTCACTGTGGGCGGATTCCTGTGTTTGTGTGTTTAGGCCTTTCCAAGGCAAACAGTAGGAGGCATCAATGCTGTGGTCACCATATCGAATGTAGTCTGAGAGTCTGGAAGAAGAGCATGCATTTCTTTGGAAATACCAGAGTGCAAACTTTAAATGGGTATTTGGACCCTTCTTCACTGTGAACCTTTTGACCTAAAGATACATCTCTGGATCCCAAGCCATGCAATGCCTGAAATGAATGGAGATCTTCGTCATTCCAGTATGCTGTGGCTCAGGATACCTTCCACAGGAGGTTTCCCTTCACAGGAGCCTCACTTGTATGAACACAGAGACAGATGCAGTAGCTTCTATCTGTCTCTAATTTTTCCTGCTCTCTGTTCACTGCCCATCATTTTCTGGGACGCAATGTATGTTGGAAACCATCAGTGTGGTCGATTTATTGAGTTCCTTCTTTTGGAGGCAGATATGTTTTGTGGATGCTTGCAAGCAAGGGCCAACTCTGTCTTTGGTCTGCCGCCAGATTCTCAGAAATGGCCAGCAAGATGTTTACAAACCATGCGTTTTTCCCACTTTATATAGGATGACCCGGTAGCCAATGTTGGAAATACGTGCGTGTTGATTCAGCACTTTGCGTTTCCATCGAATGCCTGCAATACTCCAAATGGGTGGTTGGTCCTTGGAAAATTGATGGCAGTGCACCATTCCTCAGACTCTGAATAAATGTAGAAAGAGACTCCGGAATTTGTCTCTGTCATGGCAAGCCAAAGTGATCTGGAGCACCTGGGAGATTAGAAAGGCATGGAGGATACCAGGGCCTTCTGAGATTCCCGTGTTGTTGTGCTCTTGGCACGCTGAGGTTGCAGTGCATATCAGTCACTTGGGAAGGCCTGGCAGAAATTGGGACTTGGACCACCTACTGGCTTTTTCCCTGTGTGGCCAGATTGATTAGACCAACTGAATGTGGAGGAATGAGCTTCCAAGATCAGAGGATTATCTTTACTGCCTGGCTATGGGGATGCTCAGATCATCCATCTGGCTACTTGGGTTGCAGGGATGCCATGCTAGCAACTCCTTTTGGCAATCTTGGTGTCTGATGGTGAATCCATATCCATTGTTTCCTTGAATTTTCTTACTCAATCCCACACAGAGAAAGGATGACATTTTGGACATCATTCCCTGCTCAGGGAGGGGCCTTTGTGTCACAAACCTCACAAAGCACTTTTCCTTGGGAAAAGAGGCATTCTTCAGCCTCATCCAAATTCCAAGCATTCCTGCATGGATAGAGCGAAGACATCATTGAGAACCTCTTTGTGGCTAGCCATCATCACCATTTGGTCAGGTTTCTGGGAAACTCCTATTTCACACATGCTGTGCGATAGGTGCCAAGTGTTCCTATGGGGTTGGCCATTTGAATGATAACCTGGAAACCTAGAATGTGTTGCTCTCTATTCAAAATTTATAGGCTGTAGGTCTCAGGCTGAAAGCTGAATCTTGTGTAGACTTAAGTGAGGGTCTCCTAAGCGGCCTGAATGCTGAGAAGACAAGGGCTACGATGGCAATGGAGAGTGCTCTAGGACAGTGGAGTGTGTCCTCTGTGAGTCTTTGCCAAGCTTCCATGTGAGTAAGGGATTGAATGGGACCAGTGCCAAAATCCAGTGTCTCTCTAGTCTCACAATTGGCCACTGTTTGAGTTGTTGAATTCCACCACTTCCTAGCATACAGACTCAGTCAGAAATGCCTCCTGTTCAGAGCACTGGAATTCATGGGGCCATCGCACCATTTACTGCTCTTAATTCACTCTTTCTGTTTCCTCCTAAATTTCCAGCCTGAGTCCCCTGAATTCCTTTCTTCTTGGCATCATGTTGACAGGTAGTGAAACTTGATCAGGAGGATACCTACTTTCTGTACATTGCAACCTGGTTGTGCTTTGGAATGAAACATTTTCATCTCTTCACTTGCATTTCCTAAGCACTGTCCATGAGAAACTGTGCCTCTGCTAAAGTACAAACCATATTGATGCAGGGAGAGTCCTGTTGTGAACGGAAGTTCCAATGCTCTAGCTGAGGTCTCTGGCACATAAACCATTTCTAACAAGCATTTCAACACCATGAGCGCTTTCACACATTTCCACCACTCTGTCTCCCATGATGTTCTGTTTTCTGTTGTCTCAATAATTTGTTGTAGATTCTGTAAATCACCGAGGGAAAAATGACAGATACAAAATGTTTTCTAATGGCACTAGTATTCTCTTTAATGTACTATGAATATATATGTATTTACACATATATAGTCTCACTTCTGTGTGAACTTCATGTTACTTTGCACTGGATTTCCCACCATATTTATCCTACCAATTACATGGAAGGTGAAAACCAGAAATGCAGAAGCTCTTTGGGTTCTTCTCTCTTCAGGAGGTCCTTCTGTCATGGGCAATGTATAGTTACTTATTTCCAATTAATAGAAGTGAGGAAACACTTAATTTACCTCTGTACTATTTTCAGAAAACTTCAACCTATACACTGTAGCTCCCTCTAATTTAAGAGAATACAACTTCAACAGTAAAAGGCATGGAGTTCAAGCCAAGATTAGATTTATTAACATAAAGACCATCAAGTCAGTAGTAGTAAATCTTAGTAGTTAGCCTCAGTACATTACATCAAAGTTAAAGTTCAGGACTTAAACAGCAACAATTCAAGGCTTTAAGATTATTTCAGAAATAATACAGAACTTTACACTTATTTCAGAACTCAGTCAATAGCAATACAAAGCCTTAAAATATTTCAGAACTCTAAAGTTATTTCAGAACTCTAAAGTTTTATTTCAGAACTTTAACATTATTTCAGAACTTTACCATTATTTCAAAACTCAATCAATAATATAAGAATTGTTCTTATCCCAAAGCTGGAGAGCCTCCCCATCAGTCACAGCTAATTTCAGTAAGTTATCGCACAATCTAATTGCCCTCCTTTTATAATTGATTTCCTGTTGTTTTGCCACTCCTGAAAATCTGAATTTCAGGAATCTCAGTATTTTACTGCTCATCAGGAATTTCCATGTTTTACCGCTCATCAGGAATTTTTAGGTCATTGGTATCTTATCTGGGGATTAGCACTTAAAATAAATTGGAAGGCTTTTAGGACATAACTTTTCAACATGCATTAGAGTGGGGTATGTTACCTAATTAACTCTTTTAGCCTCTCTATTTGATAACAAACATAAGTACAAACTGCAAGGTTGTATTTTCCTTCTAACTTCTGAAGCTTAGCAGGTGATTGTGGCCATGACGCAGTACTGTAAGTCACACATTCTTCATCGGTAGAAGAATCTTGACTCACTTGGTTGTGATTTCTTTTTGGTACAATTTTCCTTCCTCTCAGATTAGTGTATGCTCCCCTTAGGCATTATCATGTTTACCCCGTCTTCTTCTCCCCCAGTGCTAATATCGCTCTCTAGAAGGTGAACCAAGGGTCTCAGAAGCTTATCTGGGGTTGGAGGATCACTATCTCAATCGTGATTATCTAAACTACTTTCATTATATCCAGGGGCCCAATATATCCCCAGGAACTCTCTCATGGCTGCCCACAACACTTCCAGGTAGGCAATACAAGCTTAAGTGAGGACAACTGACATTTCCTTGGTATTCATGAGTTTGGCACAACTCACAATGCATGATCTTTTCCTTTAGTGCTTCTACCAAAACTCTTGCAAGACTTATTTCTATAGAATTCAGAAGCCAAAGGCATGAAATCTTCTAGGAATGCAGTCATTTCTGATAGAATAACATGCATTATTACTGGAAAATCTGACTACTCTGTGGGAAAAATCATAGCAGAAATTAGGGGTACATTTAGATTGTGGTTTATCTGTTCAGTTTTTCATCTTTGTTGTCCATCTCAATGCTTTCAAATCATTTCCACCAATTCCCATGGATACAATGAGTATTTCATGGGGACACGAGGACACATTGATTTGAAAATGTGCACAGTGCGGTTTCCACAGAAAGTGTGTACATCTGTGTCTTTTTCTTCTCAGTGTGTGCTGATTACTATGCATTGGTGTGATTAGGCCTTTCCAATGCAAATGATAGAAGCGGTCATCGCTGTGATCACCAGTTCAAATGTCATGTGAGTTTGGGTCAAGAGCACGCATTTCCTTGGAAATGCCAGATTGCAAATGTTGGGAGTGTGTTGGGACCTGTCTTCATTGTGAGCCTTTTGGCCTAAGAAGTACCTCCCTGGATCTCAGGCCAGGCAATGCCTAGAAATGGATGGAGCTCTTCATGCCAGGAGGCTGAGGTTCTGGATATCCTCCACGGTATGGTTCCTCCATAGGCTCCTCGCTTGTTGGAACCCAGAGCCAGACAGTGGTGTCTATTTCTCTCTACATTTTCCAGCTCTCTGTTCACTGCCTATGGTTTTCTGGGACTTAAGTTATGTTGGAAACCATCTGCGTGGTTGATAAGTTTGTGTGTTTCTTTTTTGTTGTTGTTTTGAGGTAGATCCATTTTGTGGATGCTTGCAAGCAAGGACCAACTTTGTTTGTGCTCCACCTCCAAATGCTCAGATATAGCCAGCAAGAGGTTAGATAACCATGTCTTCCTTCTGCCTTAGGTAGCAGGATTCTGCAGCTAAGTTTTGTAACACGTGCGTGTTGATTCTGAACTTCTGCCATTCAATCAGACTCCTGAGGATGTCCTAATGGGTTGGCTGCTGCTTGCCAGGATGATGGCAGAGCTCTATTCCTCAGACCCTGAAGCAATGAGGAAAGGGCTTCAGAAGTTAGACTCTTTGGTTGCAAGCCAAGATGATCCAGAGGATATGGGAATTTCAGAAGCCATGGAGGAAACCCAAGACGTCCAAGATTCCCATGCTCTGATACTCTTGGCATGCTGAGGTGGCAGCATATATCCATAATTTGGGAAGCCCTGGCAAAAGGAGGGCTTGGACAGGCTTTCTACCTGGGAGACCACCTTGATCAGACCAACTCAATGAGGATTGATGTGCTTCTAAGACCAGAGGTCGATATGCACTGCTTGACAATGGACATGCTCAGATCATCCACGCTGACTCCTTGGGTTGTAGGGACGACAAGCTAGTAACATCTTTTGCACGCTTTATGTTCTGAGGCTGATTCCATATCCATTGTTTCCTTGAATTCTCTTAATCGAGCCCCATACCTGGAACTGATGACACTTTGAAGAGCACTCCTATGCTCAGGGAAGGAATTTTGGGGCACAAACCTCGCAAAACACTTTTCCTCTGGGAATGAGGAATTCTTCAGCCTCATCCAATGTTCAAGCTTTCCTGCATGGTTGGATGGGAGACAACTTTCAAAATCTCTCTGTGGCTAGCCATGATCGCCATTTGGCCAGGCCATCTGGACTCTCCTATTTCTGACGAGCTGGGGAAAATGTGCCCAATGTTCCCATGGGATTAGTCATCAGGATGATTACCTGGAGAATTAGAATGTCTTGCTTTCTCTGCAACATTTATAAGCTGTGGGTCTCCAGCTAAATGCTGAAGCTTGCTCAGATTCCAGTTCAGGTCTCCTAACAGCATGAATGCTGAGGAAACAATGTCTACCATGGGAATGCAGAGTGTTCTGGGACAAAGGCTGTGTCCTCTGTGGGTCTTCACAAAGCTTCCACATGATTGAGGGATTGAACTGGGACAGTGCCAAAATCCAGTGGCTTCCTTGTCTCACACTTGGCCACCGATTGGGTTGCTGCATCCCATGATTCCATAGCCTATAGCCTCAGCCAGAAATATCTTCATTTCAGGGCACTAGAATCCGTTACTCCATCCCACAATCCTCTGCTCTGATTAATTCTTTCAGTTTCCTTCTGACTTTCCAGTCTCGAGTCCCCTGAATTCTTCTTTCTTGGCAGCGTTTGGATGGGTAGTGAAGCTTGAGCAAGAGGATACATCCTTTCTTTCAGTTGCATATTGGATGTGCTTTGGAATTGAACCTTTTCATCTCTTCACTTGCATTTCCTAAGTACTGTACAGGAGAAACTTTGCCTCTGTTAATGTACATGGCAAATTGATCCAGGAGAACACTGTTGTGAATGTTAGTCTCAATGCTCTACCTGAGGCCCTTGGCACTAAGCAACTTTGAACGAGTGTTTGTACTCTGTGAGCACGTTCTCACATATTTCACCACTCTGTCTCCCATGATGCTCTGTTTCTATTGTCTCCATAATTCATCATATGTTCTGTCCATCATCAAGGAAAAAATCGACAGATACCATATGTTTTCTTTGTGACAGGATTATTCTCTTTAATGTTCTATGAATATGTATGTATTTATACATGTATACTCTCATCTCTGTGAGAACTTCACCTTACTTTGCCCTTGACCTTTCCCCATGTTTATGCTAGCAATTACATGGAAGGTGAAACCAGAAATGCAGACACTCTAGGGCTCTTCTCTCTTCAGGCTATACAAGTTCTCATGAGGAGAAGTGACATTTCCTTGGTATTCATGAGTTTGGCACAGCTCACCATGTAGGAAAATGGCCTTAAGTCCTTCTAGCAAAACTCTTACAAGCTTTGTCAGCTTGGAGTGAAGAATCTAACGATTTTAAATCTTCTTGGAATGCAGTCATTACTGAGAGAACAACATGCACTATGGCATGGCAAAACTGACTCCTTTCATGAGAATATCAGAGCCAAAGTTAGAGGTACATTCAGAATATGGTTTAGCTATTCAGGTTTTTGTCTGTTTTTCATTTTAAATTTATTTATTTATTTTAAATTTTTACAGAGTTTTGTTATTCACAGACATCCATGTTCCCTAATCAGTCATATCCATATCCATTTTCCCCACACACCTCCCACGTCGCCCCATCCTATCTCTCCATGCCGTTGTAGCAAGTCATTTGAAATACTCCTATCCCTTAGTGCAACAACAGGAGCTATCTTTTCACACATGATAATATAGGTTTCCATGTTACTCCCCTATGCCTCCCACCCACGCTTCATTCCTCTGATGTCCATATGTCTGTTCTCTGTCTGTTTTTCCATTGGTTCAATGCGTGTGTTATCATTACTCTTTACTATATATGTGTATATATCTATATATAGATAGATAGATATAGATAGATAGACAGATAGATAGATATAGATAGATATAGATAGAGATAGATAGATAGATATAGATATAGATAGAGATAGATAGATATATGTGTGTGTGTGTGTGTGTGTGTGCTAGCATACTGTACTTATTTCTCTTTGTGACTGACTTCATTTTTGTGACAGGTTCTAGCTCCAATCACCTCATTAGGACTGATTCTTCTGCATTACTTTTAACAGGTGACTAGTATTGCATCGTATGTACAAACCAGAGTTTCTTCATCCATTCATTCATTGATGAACATCTAGGATACTTCCATGTTCTAGTTATTGCATAGAGAGCTGAAATGAACAGTGAGGTACAGGTGCTTCTTTCAGTCTTGATTTCATCTGGGTATAAGCCTAATAGTGGGATTGCTGGGTTGTATGGAGCTTCTGTTTTTAGTTTTTAAGAAATCTTCATAGTGTATTCCACAGAGGCTGTATCAATTGACATTCCCACCAATGCAAGAGGGCTTCCTTTCTCTGCACCCTTCCAGCACTGATTGTCTGTCGGTTTGTTGATGATGACCATTCTGATGGGTGTGAGGTGATATCTCATTGTAGTTTTCATTTGCATTTCTCTAATAAGTGATCTTGAGCAATGTTTCACGTGCTTTGGGGTCATCTGTATTTTCTCTTTGATGAGATGTCTATTTAGATCTTTTTCCCATTTTTGAATTGGGTTGTTCGTTTTCCCTGTGCTGAGTTGTCTGAGTTGCTTGTAGATTTTGGAGATTAATTCTTTGTTGTTTCATTTGCTATGATTTTCTCCCACTCTGTGGGCTGTCTGTTCAGCTTTTTGTAATTTCTTTTGCTGTACAAAAGCTTTTAAGTTTAATTAGGTCCCATATGCTTATTTTTGTTTTTAGTTCATCTTTCTAGTAGGTGGGTCAGAGAAGGTCTTGCTCTGATTTATGCCCTTGAGCATATTGCTTATATTCTCCTCTAGTAGTTTGAGAGTTTCCTAGGTCTTTAATCCATTTTGATTTGATCTTTGTGTATGGTGTCAGGGAATGTTCCAACTTCATTTTTTACATATTGATGTCCAGTTTTCCCAGCAACATTTGTTGAAGAGGGTGCCTTTGTCCCACTTTATATTTTCCTCTCCTTTCTCAAAATGAGGTATCTATAGGTGTGTGGGTCTATCTCCAGGTTCTCTATCTTGTTTCATGGGTCTATACTTCTGTTTTGTGCCAATAGTATACTGTTATGATGACTGTTGTTTTGTAGTAGAGTCTATAGTTAGGGGGGCTGATTCCTCCAGTTCCGTTTTCTTTCTAAGGAATGCATTGATTATTTGGGATATTTTGTGTTTCCATATGAACTGTGTGATTATTTGGTCTAGTTCTGTGAAAAATGTCAGTGGTAGTTGAATAGGTATTGCATTGAATCTGTAGATGATATTTGGCAGCATGGTCATGTTCACAATAGTTATTCTTCCGACACAGTGACGTGGAATATCTCTCCATCTTTTTAAGTCTTCTTTAATGTCTCTCATGAGTGTCTTGTAATTTTCTGTGTACAATTCTTTTGTTTCTTTGGGTAGGTTTATTCCTAGATATTTGATTCTTTTGGTTGCAATGGTGAAGGGGATTTCCTCTTTGATTTCATTTTCTGATTTTTCATTGTTTGTGTATAGGAATGCCAGTGATTTCTGTATATTGATTTTGTATCCTGCGACTTTGCTGAATTTGTGGATTAGCTCTAGTAGCTTTGTAATAGTGTCTTTGGATTTGTCTATTTACAGTATCATGTCATCTTCAAAAGACAGACCTTTATTTCTAATTTCCCATCTGGATTCCTTTGATTTCTTTCTCTTCTCTTATTGCTGTTGCTAGAACTTCCAGGACTATGTTGACTAAGAGTGGTGAAAGTGGACACCCCTGTCTTGTATTAAATTTACTTTTGCTGTACAAAAGCTTTTATGTTTAATTAGGTCCCATATGCTTATTTTTGTTTTTAGTTCATCTTTCTAGTAGGTGGGCCAGAGAAGGTCTTGCTCTGATTTATGCCCTTGAGCATATTGCTTATATTCTCCTCTAGTAGTTTGAGGGTTTCTGGTCTTACATTTTTAATCCATTTTGATTTGATCTTTGTGTATGGTGTCATGGATTATTCCAACTTCATTTTTTACATATTGATGTCCAGTTTTCCCAGCAACATTTGTTGAAGAGGGTGCCTTTGTCCCACTTTAGATTTTCCTCTCCTTTCTCAAAATGAGGTATCTATAGGTGTGTGGGTCTATCTCCAGGTTCTCTATCTTGTTTCATGGGTCTATACTTCTATTTTGTGCCAATAGCATACTGTTATGATGACTGTTGTTTTGTAGTAGAGTCTATAGTTAGGGAGGCTGATTCCTCCAGTTCCGTTTTTTTCTAAGGAATGCTTTGGGATTATTTGGGATATTTTGTGTTTCCATATGAACTGTGTGATTATTTGCTCTAGTTCTGTGAAGAATGTCATTGTTAGTTTGATAGGGATCACATTGAATCTGTAGATGATATTTGGAAGTATGGTCATTTTCACAATATTTATTCTTCCAATCCATGAACATGGAATATCTCTCCATGTGTTTATGTCTTCTTTAATGTCTCTCATGAGTGTCTTATAATTTTCTGTGTACAATTCTTTTGTTTCTTTGGGTAGGTTTATTCCTAGATATTTGATTCTTTTGGTTGCAATGGTGAAGTGGACTACCTCTTTGATTTCGTTTTCTGAGTTTTCCTTGTTTGTGTATAGGAATGCCAGTGATTTCTGTGTGTTGACTTTGTATCCTGCGACTTTGCTAAATTCACTGATTAGCTCCAGTAGCTTTGTAATAGAGTCTTTGGGATTTTCTATGTATAAGATCATGTCGTCTGCAAAAGACAGACCTTTATTTCTAATTTCCCATCTGGATTCCTTTGTTTTAACTTTCTCTTCTCTTTTGCTGTTGGTAGAACTTCCAGGACTATGTTGACTAAGAGTGGTGAAAGAGGACATCCCTGTCTTGTTCCTGATCTTAGAGGGAATGCTTGGAGTTTTTCACCATTGATGATAATGTTTGCTGTGGGCTTCGCATATAGTGCTTTCACTATGTTGAAATAGGCTTATTCTATGTCCATGTTTTGAACAGTTTTTATCATGAATGGGTGTTAGGTTTTGTCGCAGGCTTTATGTGAACCTATTGAGATTATCATGTGATTTTGTCTCTCAATTTGTTGATATGGTGTATCACATTGATTGATTTGTGGATATTGAAGAATCCTTGCATGTATGAGATGAAACTGACTTGATCATGGTATATGAACTTTTGATATGTTGCTGAATTCTGTTCACTACCATTTTGTTGAGGATCTTGGCATCTAAGTTCATCAGTTACATTGGCCTATAATTTTCATTTTTGTGTTGTCTTTGCCTGGTTTTGGCATCAAGATCGTGGTGATCTCGTAGAATGTGTTTGGAAGTTTTCCTTCCTGTGCAATTTTTTGGAAGAGTTTTAGAAGGACAGGCATTAGCTCTTCTTTAAATGTTTGGTAGATTTCGACTATGAAGTCATCTGACGCTGGTCTTTTATTTTGGGTAGATATTTAATTAAAAATTCAATTTCTGAGCTTATGATTGTGTTGTTCATAATTTCTGTTTCTTCCTGGTTTAGTCTTGGGAGATTAATCCTCTCCAGGAAACTGTGCATTTCTTCCAGGTTGTGCAGTTTTTGTCATATAGTTGTTTGTAATAGTCTCTTATGATCCTTAGCATTTCTTCAATGTCAGTTGTAACTTCTCCTTTTTCATTTTTGATTTTGTTGATCTGGTTCTTCTCTCTTTTTTTCTTTATGAGTCTGGCCAGTGGCTTGTCAATTTTGTTTACCTTTTGGAAGAACCAGCTTCTTATTTTCTTTAGCTATACTATTGTTTCTTTTATTTCTTTTTCATTTGGTTCTACTCTCATCTTCATGTTTTGTCTTCTTCTGCTGGCTTTAGGGTGTTATTGTTTTCTTCCGCCAGTTCTTTTAAGCATAGGGTTAGGTCGTGGGCTTGAGATTTTCCTAGTTTCTTGAAATAGGATTCTATTGCTATACATTTCCTCTTAGAACTGCTTTTGAGGTATCCCATAAAGGGTTTTTTACTGCCCTGTATTCATTGTCATTTTCTTCTAGGAATTTTAAATTTCTCCGTGGATTTGTTCAGTAATCTGTTTTTTAAGTATGTGTTGTTTAATCTCCATGTGTTTTTGGTTTTGGTTGTTTTTCCCTTGTAATTGATATCTAGTCTTGTAATGTTGTAGTCAGAAAAGATGGTTAATATAATTTCAGTTTCCTTGAATTCACTGAGCTTTGGTTTGTGGCCTAAGATGTGGTCTGTCCTGGAGAATGATCCATGTGTACTTGAGAAGAAAGTGTATTCTTCTGCTTTTGGATGGAAGGTCCTAAAGATATCCATGAGGTCCATCTCTTCTAGTGTGGCATTAAAACCTTGTGTTTCTTTAATAATGCTGTTTTGATGATCTGTCCTTTGGTGTGAGAGGAGTGTAAAAGTCTCCTACTTTTTACTGTGTTATTGTGGATCTCTTTTATGTCTGAAAGTATCTGTCTTATGTATTGAGGCACACCTGTGTTGGGTGCATAGATATTCATCATTGTTATGTCTTCTTTTGGATAGATCCCTTAATCATGATGTAGTGATCCTTTCTTGTCTCCTATAATCTTCTTTACTTTAAAATCTATGTTGTTTGATATGAGGATTGCTCTTCCAGCTTTCTTTTGATTTCCATTTGTGTGGAATATCTTTTTCCAGCCTCTTACTTTCAGTCTATTGGTGGCTCTATGTCTGAAGTTGGTCTCTTGTAAATAGCATATAGATGGTTCTTGCTTCTGTATCCATTCAGACAGCCTGTATCATTTGGTTGGAGCATTTACTCCATTTACATCCAAAGTGATTATTGATATGACTGTTCCTATTGTCATCTTCTTAAGTCTTTGGGGTTTGATTTGTAGTACTTCTCCTGTCTTGTTTTATATCAGGTGATCTAGCACTTGTAGTGCTGGTTTTGTGGTTCAGAATTCTTTGAACTTTTGTTTGTCTGTGAAGCTTTTGACTTCTCCATCATTTCTGAATGAGAATATGGTAGAGAATTGCGAGGTAGAGCATCTTGCTTGGAGGTTATTCTCTTTTAGCTCTTTAAATGTGTCCTGCCATTCTTTTCTGGCCTGCAGGGTTTCTGTTGAAAGATTGGCAATGAAATGTATGGGGTTTCCTTTATGTGTTATTTGTTGTTTGCTGCTAGCTGCTTTAAGTATTCTGTCTCTATATTTAGTCTGTGTTAGTTTAATTAGAATGTTCTTGGTGTATTTCTTCTGGGGTTTCTCCTGTAGGGACCTCTTTGTGCTTCTTTGACTTGGTTGATGATTTCTTTTCACATGTTGGGGAAGTTTTCAACTATAAATTCTTCAAGACTTTTTGATAGCCTTTCTTTCCTCTTCTTCTTCTAGGACTCCTATAATTCTAATGTTGGTGCGTTTGATATTGTCCTATAGGTCTATCTTAAGTTCTTTGGATTCTTTGTGCTTTGTTCTGTTCTTCAGCACTTATTTCCACCATTCTGCCTTCCAGATCACTTATCCATTCTTCTGCTTCTGATACTGTAGAGTTAAGACGGTCTATAGTATTTTTAGTTCATCAATTGAGTTGTTCTCCTCTATTTGCTTATTTTTCATTTCTTGCAATTTTTAACTAAGACATGTGTTTGGGGTGAGGAGGAGGAGAGTGTGTAGGTAATGAGAAGGAACAGATATATCTTGCAAGGATTTTGTAGGATTAGGTAGCAATGATTGCTGTGTTGTGGAGTTTTGTATATCTGGAAGGAATAGTAGAGACAGGAAGATATGAAATATTTATATAGGGAAGAGTAGTATATAGGAAATATTTTACATTTAGAACATAAAGGGAGGAAGCAGTGCCAAAGAGGAAGTAAAATTAAAAGTTTTAAAAATTAAAATAAAAAAAATTTTTAAATAACAAAGAAAATATAATTAACAGAAGGAGACAAAGAACAAACCAAACAGAACAAGCAAATAAACAAAACATTCTAAAACAAACAGACAAAAAAAAAAAGAAGAAAATGTAAATACTTTCCCTGGTTTTTATTTTTCCATCTGCGTGTGGACCTTCCACCTGTTACCTCTTGATGACATAGTCTTTCCCTTGTTTGCTAACGTTTCCTTTTTGTTTTGACTAAACAAAGGCTTTCCCTTGAGCACAGATGCGGGCCCGGCGTGGCGGGCTGTTTCCAGTCTGTCAGACCAGGACTGTGCCTGCGCAATCCTGTGCTGGAGCGGGCCCCAATTCCAATGAGTACCCACCGGTATCCTCCATTCCATGCTCTTCTCTCCATTTCCTATGCCACATTTCTCTGCTGCTTGAGGGACAGCGGCTTCCCTGCTGCAACTCTGGGGCTGCACAGACTCTTCAAGGTCAAGGTGCTGGCATGCCTCCACTGCTGGATACAGGACCAAACAACAAACACAGGTGAGAACTTCCCATCCAAATTGAGTCATGTCCCTGGGCAACAACCAGCAGGGGATTTAAATTCCATACACCCCTGCTAACAGCGACTCAACTACCTGGCGCCCAGCGACCCAGTGGGATTTTTGTGCTGAGCACTGATTTCTGTCCTCCGGGTGTACTTTCTATTGCTCTCTCCTGAGCACATCCCTGTCTGGCTCAAGCTAGGTCCCTGGATAGCACCCCACAGGGTACTTCCAAGCTTCAATGGACTAGCAGTGTCTCAACTCACCCAGCTCCCAGTGTCCCCATGGGATTTTCACAGTCAGAGATGCCTTTTCTCTTCCTGGTGCACTTCTCAGGCTCTCTCCTGGATCACTTCCCAGTGCTCTCTCCACTGGTCAGGTGCAGGGGCTGGGGTACATGGCTCTCAGAACAAGAGTTCCGGGAAAGTTCTGGATGTTCTCTCCGACCCCCATAGACCTAAGGAGATCTTTTGTTATCTAGTGGCTGGTTTGTTGGTGGTGTTTCATTTCTTAATTACTTCTGGTCATTCTAATGGGGAGCTGATGAAATACTCCACTCCCTTCTCCACCCCTTGTCCCCTTGCTCAGTTATTAAGTTTTAATCTTTGAAGTTCTTCTCAGTGCTTTAAATTCACTTCCCCAATGCACAGGGATACATGAAACATTTCATGGAGACTCAAGGACACATTGACTTGAAGTTGTAGACAGTGTGTTTTCTAAAGAAAGTGTGGCATGTGTGTCTCTTTGCTTCTCAATGTGTGGGATTCCTGTGTGTTTGTGCTCCTAGGCCTTTCCATGGAAAACGGAAGGAGGGATCATCCTTGTGGTCACTCTTTCGAATGTACTCTGAGAGTTTGGGTCAGGATCGGGCATTTATTTGAAAATGCCAGATCCCAAAACATGGCGTGGATATTTGCACCCTTCTTCATTGTGAGCCTTTTGACCTAAGAGTCATCCCTGCATGCCAGGCCAGGCAATGCCTAGAAATGCATGGATCATTTCTTCATGCCAGGAGGCTGAGGCTTATGATGCCCAGATGTTCTCCACAGAAGTCCTCTTTCGAACTGCTGGATACAGGACAAACAACAAACACAGGTGGAACTTCCCATCCAAATGACCCCCAACAACCAGCAGGGATTTAAATTCCATACACCCCTGCTAACAGCGACTCAACTACCTGGCGCCCAGCGACCCAGTGGGATTTTTGTGCTGAGCCTGATTTCTGTCCTCCGGGTGTACTTTCTATTGCTCTCTCCTGAGCACATCCCTGTCTGGCTCAAGCTAGGTCCCTGGATAGCACCCCACAGGGTATTTCCCAAAAGCTTCAATGGACTAGCAGTGTCTCAACTCACCCAGCTCCCAGTGTCCCCATGGGATTTTCACAGTCAGAGATGCCTTTTCTCTTCCTGGTGCACTTCTCAGGCTCTCTCCTGGATCACTTCCCAGTGCTCTCTCCACTGGTCAGGTGCAGGGGCTGGGGTACATGGCTCTCAGAACAAGAGTTCCGGGAAAGTTCTGGATGTTCTCTCCGACCCCCATAGACCTAAGGAGATCTTTTGTTATCTAGTGGCTGGTTTGTTGGTGGTGTTTCATTTCTTAATTACTTCTGGTCATTCTAATGGGGAGCTGATGAAATACTCCACTCCCTTCTCCACCCCTTGTCCCCTGCTCAGTTATTAAGTTTTAATCTTTGAAGTTCTTCTCAGTGCTTTAAATTCACTTCCCCAATGCACAGGGATACATGAAACATTTCATGGAGACTCAAGGACACATTGACTTGAAGTTGTAGACAGTGTGTTTTCTAAAGAAAGTGTGGCATGTGTGTCTCTTTGCTTCTCAATGTGTGGGATTCCTGTGTGTTTGTGCTCCTAGGCCTTTCCATGGAAAACGGAAGGAGGGATCATCCTTGTGGTCACTCTTTCGAATGTACTCTGAGAGTTTGGGTCAGGATCGGGCATTTATTTGAAAATGCCAGATCCCAAAACATGGCGTGGATATTTGCACCCTTCTTCATTGTGAGCCTTTTGACCTAAAAAGTCCATCCCTGCATGCCAGGCCAGGCAATGCCTAGAAATGCATGGATCATTTCTTCATGCCAGGAGGCTGAGGCTTATGATGCCCAGATGTTCCCTCCACAGAAGTCTTTTTTTCGAACCAAAACCAGAAGCAGTTGCTTCTATCTTTCTCTATTTTTCCTGCTCTCTGCCCACTGCCTATCATTTTTGGGACTCAAGGTATGTTGGGAACCATCAACATAGTCAATTTGTTCTTGAAATTCTTCCTTTGGAGGCAGATCCATTTCGTGAATGCTTGCAAGAAAGGTCTATCTCTGCTTGTCATCCACATCCAGATGTTCAGATATGACCAGCAAAAGTTTTCAAACCATGTGTCCTGCCTTAATAAATGTCAACCCATTGCAAAGGTCAGCAACACATGCTTATTCATTGTGGATTTCTGCGGTTCCATAAAATGCCTGAAGTGGTTGGAATGGGGTGGTGCATTACAGAATTGATGTCAGAGCTCCATTCCTCAGACCCTGAAACAATGTGGAAAAGGCTCTGTGTTTGGTTTTGAAGGGTCAAGCCAAAGTTATCCAAAGGACCTGGGAACTTCAGAAGCCATGGAGGAAACCAGGGCCATCCAACATTCCCATTCTCCATTGCTCTTGGCATGCCAGGGACAGGGCAGATCAATCACTTTAGAAACTGTGGCCTAAATGGGGAATTGGATCACCTACAGGCTTTTTCTCTGAGTGGCTAGTTTGATCGAACCAACTCAATGTTGAGTGCCAAGCTTCTAAAATCAGAGATAGATCTACACTGCCCGACCATTGGACACTTTGAGACTATCCAACCTGGCTCCTTGGGTTGTAGGGATGCCGCACGAGTGTCTACTTTTTCAGGCTTTGTGTTCTGATGGTGAATGTATAACCATTGTTTCCTTGAATTCTTTTGAGTGAGCCCCATACGCATAAGGGATGACATTTTGGGCAGCATTCCCCTGCTCAGGGAGGGCTCTTTGGGGCACAACCTTGCAGAGCATGTTTTTGTCCATGAATTAGGCATCCTTCAGCCTCATCAAATTTCCAAGCATTCCTACGTGATTGGAGGAGAGAAATGTTGAGAATGTCTCTGTGGGTAGCCATGTACACCATTTGGCCAGGCCATCTAGACTCACCTCTTTCAGATAAGCTGAGAAAATGTGCCCAGTGTTCCTATGGGGTTAGTGATTGGGGTGATAACATGGAGAATTAGACTGTGTTGCTCTCTCTGCAACGTGTATAAACTGCATGTCTCGCTCTGAAAACTGAACCTCATGCTAATTTGAGTACTGATCTCCTAAGCGAACTGAATGCTAAGGAAACAATGGTAACATGGCAATGGAGAATGCTCTGGGTCAGTGCTGTGTGTGCTCTGAGGTTCTTGGCCATGCTGTTATGTGATTGAGGGATTGAACAGGACGAGTGTCAAAATCCAGTGGCTCCATTGTCTCACACTTGGCCACCGATTGGATTGGTGAATCCCACGATTCCCTAACTTACATTCTCAGCTAGTTTGTGCTCCCCTTTTAGGGCACTGGAATTCGTGAGGCCATTCCACTATTTATTGCTCTGAATTCATTCGTCAAGTTCCTCCTGATTTTCCATCTGCGGAGTCCCTGAATTCCTTCTTTCTTGGCATCATGTGGATGTGTAGCGTAGCTTGAGCAATAGGATACATACTTGCTTTAAGTTGAAGCCTGGATATACTTTGAAATGGAATCTTTTCATATCTTCACTTGCATTACCTAAGCACTGTCCATGAGAAACTTTACCTTTGCTAAAGTACAAGACAAACTGATCAAGTGAGACTCTGTTGTGAACATCAGTGCCAATGCTGTAGCTGTGGTTTCTGGTGCATAAGCCACTTCGAAGGAGTGTTTGGACTCTGTGAGCATGTTCTGACACATTTCCACCACTCTGTCTCCCATGATGCTCTGTTTTCATTGTCCCCATAATTCTTCATAGATTCTGTCAATAATCAAGGGAAAAAGAGACATACCATATGTTTTCTTTTTACAGTAGTATTCTCTATAATGGTCTCTGAAAAAAATATATATATATATATATATATTATACGTGTATAGTCTCATTACTTTGTGAACATCAGAAGGTCTGGGGAAACCAGGGCCTTCCAAGATTCCCATGCTCTGATAATCTTGGCACACTGAGGGGACAGAACATATCCATCATTTAGAATGTCCTAGCCAAAAGTGGGGCTTGGACCACCTACAGAATTTTGTCCCTTGGTGGCCAGCATGATTGGACCAACTTCAATGTGGAGTGATGAGCTGCTAAGACCAGAGGTCAATCTCCATATCTTGACCACTGGACACACTCAGATTATCCATGCTAGCTCCTTGGGCTGTATGGGCAGTCACGCTATAAACTGCTTTTGGCTTGGTGTCTGATGATGAATGCATATCCATTGTTTCTTTGAATTTCCTGATCAAGCCTTATACCCAGAAGGGATTACATTTTGGACAGCATTACCCAGAAATTGCCTTTGGGGCAGAAACCTCACAGAGCACTTTTTCCTCCGGGAATGAGGCATCCTTCAGTCTGATCCATTTTCCAAGCTTTTGTACATGTTTGGAGAAGAGACAATGTTGAGAATCTCTCTGTGGTTTGCCAGGATTGTGTCACTAACACTGTGCTGAAGCTCACTCTGATTCCTATTCTTATCAGTTCTCATTAAGTGTTCCTATCTTAAATAG
Organism: Tragulus kanchil; assembly: GCA_022376925.1. Classification (NCBI taxonomy): domain Eukaryota; kingdom Metazoa; phylum Chordata; class Mammalia; order Artiodactyla; family Tragulidae; genus Tragulus; species Tragulus kanchil. The sequence continues at coordinate 601,145 of JAIOJX010000018.1, forward strand.
ATCAGAGACCTTTTACAGTCACAGTGTAGTCCCTCTGTGTCATGAATCTCAGAGTTGGACAATTAAGCTTCGTGGTCTCAAGCATTGTCAAACCAAGTATAGCTTTATATATTGTAGAACATATAATAATCAACATTAAGATTCCATTAATAAGGATTCAAATAAAGGTAAGCACTAAGAATCAGAACACAATCAAATAATCAAAACTCCATCAAATGCAAACAGATGTTCTTACCCCAGAGCTGGAGAGTCTTGGTCTCACATCGGGTGCAGTTGATCTCCAAGAGCAAGGCTCCTGCACAATGTAACATTACATTTTTTTTCAACTAGGAATCTCAAGTTAATTAGTAGTCATAAAAGTGGATATAACAAGAGATTTTTGCTCCTCTAGAGATGCAAAAGTGGTTACTACTGGAGATTTTGCTCCACCACTAACGCTTAGGTACACACCTTGTCTTCGTGGGAAACATGTGTTTGTAGAGAAAACATTCTTGCATATCTTCATAAACTAAGGGAACTATAAGTTGTAAAGACTGTGTTACACTGTTACTAAACAAGGCACGATTGGAAGAGCTTTTGTGGTCTGTACTAGCACCTAGGCAAACATCTCTATCAATGTTTGTCAAAAGGTCATAGTCAAATCCTATAAACTGCTAATTTTTGAATAGAGCTATTTCAGGCCCAGGCTTTTATCAGGAAAAGTGTCAGCTACTTAGTCATCCTTGGAGGAGGTCTAAGAGAGGTGGGTGTGTAGGTAGAACTTATCACTAGTGTGAAGACATTTGTCTGCTCGGCTCTGGTATCTTTTCTTGATCTTTCCTGTTTGAAGTGAATAGGAAACCATCCCCTCATACTAATGACCATCCTTGTGGGAGCATTTGACATACCCACCAAGTTAGAGTAGAGGGGTCTTCTTCCCCACATAGTGACATTCCTGCAAATACTCCGGGAATGAGGCATCCTCGTCTTCCATCTTTTCCAAGCTTTTGTACATGTTTGGAGAAGAGACAATGTTGAGAATCTCTCTGTGGTTTGCCAGGATTGTGTCACTAACACTGTGCTGCAGCTCACTCTGATTCCTATTCTTATCAGTTCTCATTAAGTGTTCCTATCTTAAATAGATCAGAGACCTTTTACAGTCACAGTGTAGTCCCTCTGTGTCATGAATCTCAGAGTTGGACAATTAAGCTTCGTGGTCTCAAGCATTGTCAAACCAAGTATAGCTTTATATATTGTAGAACATATAATAATCAACATTAAAATTCCATTAATAAGGATTCAAATAAAGGTAAGCACTAAGAATCAGAACACAATCAAATAATCAAAACTCCATCAAATGCAAACAGATGTTCTTACCCCAGAGCTGGAGAGTCTTGGTCTCACATCGGGTGCAGTTGATCTCCAAGAGCAAGGCTCCTGCACAATGTAACATTACATTTTTTTCAACTAGAATCTCAAGTTAATTAGTAGTCATAAAAGTGGATATAACAAGAGCTTTTTGCTCCTCTAGAGATGCAAAAGTGGTTACTACTGGAGATTTTGCTCCACCACTAACGCTTAGGTACACACCTTGTCTTCGTGGGAAACATGTGTTTGTAGAGAAAACATTCTTGCATATCTTCATAAACTAAGGGAACTATAAGTTGTAAAGACTGTGTTACACTGTTACTAAACAAGGCACGATTGGAAGAGCTTTTGTGGTCTGTACTAGCGCCTAGGCAAACATCTCTATCAATGTTTGTCAAAAGGTCATAGTCAAATCCTATAAACTGCTAATTTTTGAATAGAGCTATTTCAGGCCCAGGCTTTTATCAGGAAAAGTGTCAGCTACTTAGTCATCCTTGGAGGAGGTCTAAGAGAGGTGGGTGTGTAGGTAGAACTTATCACTAGTGTGAAGACATTTGTCTGCTCGGCTCTGGTATCTTTTCTTGATCTTTCCTGTTTGAAGTGAATAGGAAACCATCCCCTCATACTAATGACCACCCTTGTGGGAGCATTCGACATACCCACCAAGTTAGAGTTGAGGGGTCTTCTTCCCCACATAGTGACATTCCTGCAAATAACCTAACTGTTTTTCTCATCACTTTCTCCATCAGAAAAGTTATCCTCATAATTAGGGTGCCAATATCTGTCAGTGAAGATGCATTTACTTGCCCATGACACTCTCTCCTTCGGGTCTCCAAGCAATGATCCTTATGCATGGATAGCCAACAGAAATGGCATTGGGATAAATCTTGACATAGGGCATTCTCCAGTGTTGAAGCCTGTCCTCTGTTGGTGAGCTTTAATAAATTGGAGGCTCTTGTATGTAATTGTCTCATCACTGAGGATTGTATGTCTCATTTGACAAAGTAGCGCTCACCACCTGAGCATAGCTGAATTTCATACTGTTATATCATAAATAGCAGGTGGTTTCCCTCAATTATTCTTGGATTGTGTCCTGAACTCAGACGAGTTAGGAAGGTCAAGGTACTTTACCAATAGTTAGTGGTCGGGTTATGAGCAAGGATCAACATACACTTTTATTACAAAGCATATCATTAAACTCCTTCTCTGTATTGCCAATATAGATATTTACTCAGGCCATTTCTCTCCCAATCTTACTTTCATGAAAGCCAATCCATGTATAAAAGTTGATATCTCCAAAACTTTCTGATCCGAAATTCAGGTTCAGATGTTCAGGTCTGCTTTCGATGCCAGTTTTGAGTTCAGATTGAGGGTCGGATGGACCAGGTTCATCATCATATCTATTGGTCTCCCAGTTGCTATGGTAAACTGGAAGATGATAAGTACCAGTGTCTCTGGCTTGACTATGATTTTCACATATCCTTTTGCCTAGAGGTTCCTCAAAACCTCCTTCTTCTTTGACCTGAAATAGAATAACTCCAAGATTGTGGTTAGGAAGATTTGGGGTAAGGTATTTTGTTCAGCACACTTAGCAGCCCTTATGCGCTTCTGTATTAGTCCTAATGTTTGTTGTTTCTCAGGGTTGTGTTTTGGGAAGTCCACAGTCCATTCCTGGAGTCCCATTTCAATGGAGTTTTACTTTCATAGACCTTGTTACATCTTAAACAAGTATATGTTACTTTAAACGTAGAAGTGTCTCTAATACCTCTCACAAGATCAGGCAGATAAAATGTACAGTTGACCAAGGATATAGAGCATATAATGCAATAGTAACAGATAACATCACTGTATCAGGCATAGTAGGCCTTAAGCCAGTATTTGCTAGGGTGCCAATATCTGTCAGTGAAGATGCATTTACTTGCCCATGACACTTCTCCTTCGGGTCTCCAAGCAATGATCCTTATGCATGGATAGCCAACAGAAATGGCATTGGGATAAATCTTGACATAGGGCATTCTCCAGTGTTGAAGCCTGTCTCTGTTGGTGAGCTTTAATAAATTGGAGGCTCTTGTATGTAATTGTCTCATCACTGAGGATTGTATGTCTCATTTGACAAAGTAGCGCTCACCACCTGAGCATAGCTGAATTTCATACTGTTATATCATAAATAGCAGGTGGTTTCCCTCAATTATTCTTGGATTGTGTCCTGAACTCAGACGAGTTAGGAAGGTCAAGGTACTTTACCAATAGTTAGTGGTCGGGTTATGAGCAAGGATCAACATAACTTTTATTACAAAGCATATCATTAAACTCCTTCTCTGTATTGCCAATATAGATATTTACTCAGGCCATTTCTCTCCTCAATCTTACTTTCATGAAAGCCAATCCATGTATAAAAGTTGATATCTCCAAAACTTTCTGATCCGAAATTCAGGTTCAGATGTTCAGGTCTGCTTTCGATGCCAGTTTTGAGTTCAGATTGAGGGTCGGATGGACCAGGTTCATCATCATATCTGTTGGTCTCCCAGTTGCTATGGTAAACTGGAAGATGATAAGTACCAGTGTCTCTGGCTTGACTATGATTTTCACATATCCTTTTGCCTAGAGGTTCCTCAAAACCTCCTTCTTCTTTGACCTGAAATAGAATAACTCCAAGATTGTGGTTAGGAAGATTTGGGGTAAGGTATTTTGTTCAGCACACTTAGCAGCCCTTATGCGCTTCTGTATTAGTCCTAATGTTTGTTGTTTCTCAGGGTTGTGTTTTGGGAAGTCCACAGTCCATTCCTGGAGTCCCATTTCAATGGAGTTTTACTTACATAGACCTTGTTACATCTTAAACAAGTATATGTTACTTTAAACGTAGAAGTGTCTCTAATACCTCTCACAAGATCAGGCAGATAAAATGTACAGTTGACCAAGGATATAGAGCATATAATGCAATAGTAACAGATAACATCACTGTATCAGGCATAGGTAGGCCCCTTAAGCCAGTATTTATTGTTTCAGTATTTTCGGTCTAAGCTTCCCACCAGGCTTCATTATCTTTCATTGGATTTTCTTCCCAGTTATTTGAAGCCACCCTATTATTTTTATAAAAGACTATTCCTAGAACAATTATAATTCCTATACCAACATCTTTTAAATGGGCTAAAGTCCTCGCCATAGTCCCCAAAGCACCATCAGCCCTACTATTAATGAAATTTCCAATACCTTTTATCGTATTTGTAGCTAGAGGCCAAATGTCTTGAGTCACTCGTGCAAGTTGATTAAGCCACTCAGGCAAATCTTCATGCACATCCAGGCACAGCAGTTCTTCTCTGGCTCAAGTGACTTGACTTTTAATTCCTTCAGAGGTACTGTTAATGGTTATCTCTATGCCTTTTATCTTTGCTATGATCCCAATTAGGTCAAGAACACTTACAGATAACTGTGGTATGTGTGGTCTGAGACAGTCAGAATCTCTGGGCGTCTGGATTGCTCTCTTGTGCTCTTTGTCATAACACATTACTGTATCATTAACAGTAACTATTGAAAGTATGTAAGGCTCTAATCCACAGTCCGTTTTATCTGACATTAAAAATAGCTTCCATTCTTTAAAGGTTGAAATGTATGAAAGGATTCTTCTATCTTTTAAGCTTTTATGGGACAATCCTGCCCAGTTTGATTTCCACAAGGAAACATTTCAACAACTTCTTTACAGATTAACTAGTCTTTGGTGTAACAATCTATTAACTTCAAATACCTGTTTCATTGGCAATCTTGATTTAAAATTTGGTAAATATGTTAAATCCATATTTTGGTTGGATGTCCTGAATTCTTAACCAAATGTCTACTTTTTTTATTTCCCAATTTTTGTTAATACCTCCATGGGTATGATTATTTCATAATATATATATATTTCCCATGTTGTAGCTAATGGTTCATTCCTGGTTTCTTCTAGTCTATAAGTTTTACTAGTGGCTGTTCTTCTGATAATTTTCATTATCTCATCTGTTAGTTGTAACCCATTTTGAATCCAATCAGACCATATTACTTTCCAATCAACTTGATTATTTGTGAGCATAATCTTAAATTTTTATATATGTGTATGGATATGCTCTACCTCAATTGTTTCAGTTAACAAACCAGTATCATTAATATCATTAATACTGGATTCCATTAAAGTCACTATGTGGTCCCTCAGGAGATGAATTCTACTGGCTAAATTTTGATCATTTAGATCAATAAGGCAGGTTATTGTTGTGATAGCTCCTGTCAGTCCTAGACCTGTTGCTTGTATTCTCTGAAAGTTCTCACTTTCTTTCCTCCTCTGAGAGCATACCCTCTTTTGAGTTTTGTTCTCTTTCTGGTCATAGTGTGGCCATGGAGAATTAAGTAAGGCCCAATAAGATGATTTCCATTTTCATTAAAATCAATTAATTTAACAATTTATTTATTACTGATCTAACTCCATGTTTCTTCACCTTTTTATACATTCAGCATACAACGAATGTTTTTATATTGAGGTGTATCAATGGTATGTTTCTGTTCAATACCAATAGGACTAGGAAAATGCCTATGATAAGCCAAACACCCCAAATCTATTGTTCCTTCCAGCAGTATCATAGTCAGGGTAATATAAACAATCCCTTTTTCCTGGTCTTTCTGGACACAATGTGTTCTCAGGTCCTATTCTGGTTCTCCAGTGTTTGCAAGTGTATGGGTGAGGGCTCACGCTATGATTCAACTTTTATATTTTGGCAATCTTGTATTGAGTTGGCTATATGAAAAGACAAATAATGTAACTGCC
>JAIOJX010000018.1:607780-626089 GCA_022376925.1 Tragulus kanchil
CTTTCAAAAATTGCACAGGAAGGAAAACTTCCAAACACATTCTACGAGGCCACCATCACCCTGATACCCAAACCAGGCAAAGACAACACAAAAAAGGAAAATTACAGACCGATTTCTCTGATGAACTTAGATGCCAAGATCCTCAACAAAATCCTAGCAAACAGAATTCAACGACACATCAAAAAACTCATACATCATGATCAAGTCGGGTTCATCCCAGGCATGCAAGGTTTCTTTAACATCCGCAAATCAATCAATGTGATACACCATATCAACAAACTGAGAGACAAAAATCACATGATCATCTCAATAGATGCAGAAAAAGCCTTCGACAAAGTACAACATCCATTTATGAGAAAAACTCTTCAGAAAATGGGCATAGAAGGAACCTATCTCAAAATAATAAAAGGCATCTATGAGAAACCCATAGTGAACATTATCCTGAATGGTGAAAAACTGAAAGCATTCCCTCTAAGATCAGGAACAAGACAGGTGTGTTCACTTCCATCACTACTATTCAACATAGTCCTGGAAATTCTAGCAACAGCAATAAGAGAGAGAAAGAAATCAAAGGAATCCAGATTGGAAAGGAAGAAGTCAAGCTCTCTCTTTTTGCAGATGACATGATATTATACATAGAAAATCCCAAAGAATCTATTACAAAGCTACTAGAGCTAATCAATGAATTCAGCAAAGTCGCAGGATACAAAGTCAACACACAGAAATCACTGGCATTCCTATACACAAACAATGAAAAATCAGAAAATGAAATCAAAGAGGCAGTCCCCTTCACCATTGCAACCAAAAGAATCAAATATCTAGGAATAAACCTACTCAAAGAAACAAAAGAACTGTACACAGAAAATTACAAGACACTCATGAGAGACATTAAAGAAGACTTAAACAGATGGAGAGATATTCCATGTTCCTGGGTCGGAAGAATCAATATTGTGAAAATGACCATACTACCAAATATCATCTACAGATTCAATGCAATACCTATTCAACTTCCATTGACATTTTACACAGAACTAGACCAAAGGATCACACAGTTCATATGGAAACACAAAAGACCTCGAATAGCCAAAGCAATCCTGAGAAAGAAAAACGGAGCTGGAGGGATCAGCCTCCCTAACTTCAGACTCTACTACAAAGCAACAGTCCTCAAGACAGTATGGTACTGGCATAAAAAAAGAACTATCGACCAATGGAACAAGATCGAGAACCCAGAGATAAACCCACGCACCTATGGGTACCTTATTTTTGATAAAGGAGGAGAAACTATAAAATGGGACAAAGACAGCCTCTTTAACAAGTGGTGCTGGGAGAATTGGACAGCTACATGCAAAAAAATGAAGTTGGAACATTCCCTGACACCATACACTAAGATCAACTCAAAATGGATTAAAGACCTAAATGTAAGACCAGAAACCATCAAACTCTTAGAGTAGAATATAGGCAAAACCCTCAAGGACATCAATCAAAGCAAGATCTTCTCTGACCCACCAACTAAAATAGCAGAACTGAAAAGAAAAATGAACATATGGGACTTCATGAAACTTAAAAGCTTTTGTACAGCTAAAGAAATTACAAAAAAGCTCAACAGACACCCCACAGAGTGGGAGAAAATCATAGCAAATGAAACAACAGACAAAGAATTAATCTCCAAAATCTACAAGCAACTCAGACAACTCAGCACAGGGAAAACGAACAACCCAATCAAAAAATGGGAAAAAGATCTAAAGAGATCCCTCTCCAAAGAGGACATACAGATGGCCCAAAAGCACATGAAACGATGCTCAACTTCGCTTATAATTAGAGAAATGCAAATCAAAACTACAATGAGATATCATCTCACACCCATCAGAATGGCCATCATCTACAAAGTCAACACACAGAAATCACTGGCATTCCTATACACAAACAATGAAAAATCAGAAAATGAAATCAAAGAGGCAGTCCCCTTCACCATTGCAACCAAAAGAATCAAATATCTAGGAATAAACCTACTCAAAGAAACAAAAGAACTGTACACAGAAAATTACAAGACACTCATGAGAGACATTAAAGAAGACTTAAACAGATGGAGAGATATTCCATGTTCCTGGGTCGGAAGAATCAATATTGTGAAAATGACCATACTACCAAATATCATCTACAGATTCAATGCAATACCTATTCAACTTCCATTGACATTTTTCACAGAACTAGACCAAAGGATCACACAGTTCATATGGAAACACAAAAGACCTCGAATAGCCAAAGCAATCCTGAGAAAGAAAAACGGAGCTGGAGGGATCAGCCTCCCTAACTTCAGACTCTACTACAAAGCAACAGTCCTCAAGACAGTATGGTACTGGCACAAAAACAGAACTATCGACCAATGGAACAAGATCGAGAACCCAGAGATAAACCCACGCACCTATGGGTACCTTATTTTTGATAAAGGAGGAGAAACTATAAAATGGGACAAAGACAGCCTCTTTAACAAGTGGTGCTGGGAGAATTGGACAGCTACATGCAAAAAAATGAAGGTGGAACATTCCCTGACACCATACACTAAGATCAACTCAAAATGGATTAAAGACCTAAATGTAAGACCAGAAACCATCAAACTCTTAGAGTAGAATATAGGCAAAACCCTCAAGGACATCAATCAAAGCAAGATCTTCTCTGACCCACCAACTAAAATAGCAGAACTGAAAAGAAAAATGAACATATGGGACTTCATGAAACTTAAAAGCTTTTGTACAGCTAAAGAAATTACAAAAAAGCTCAACAGACACCCCACAGAGTGGGAGAAAATCATAGCAAATGAAACAACAGACAAAGAATTAATCTCCAAAATCTACAAGCAACTCAGACACCTCAACACCGGGAACATGACCAACCCAATCAAAACATGGGAAAAAGACCTAAAGAGATCCCTCTCCAAAGAGGACATACAGATGGCCCAAAAGCACATGAAACGATGCTCAACCTCGCTTATTATTAGAGAAATGCAAATTAAAACTACAATGAGATATCACCTCACACCTGTCAGAGTGGCCATCATCAAAAAATCTGCAGACAACAAATGCTGGAGAGGGTGCGGAGAAAAGGGAACCCTCTTGCATTGCTGGTGGGAATGTAAATTGATACAGCCTCTATGGAAGACAGTCTGGAGATTTCTTAAAAAACTAAAAATAGACGCACCCTATGACCCAGCAATCCCACTCTTAGGCTTATATCCTGATGAAATCAAAACTGAAAGAAGCACCTGTACCCCAATGTTCATTGCAGCTCTCTATACAATAGCCAAAACATGGAAGCAACCTAGATGTCCATCGACGAATGAATGGATCCAGAAGCTCTGGTACATATATACAATGGAATACTACTCAGCTGTTAAAAGAAATGCAGAAGACTCAATCCTAATGAAGTGGCTGGCTCTAGAACCTATCATAAAAAGTGAAGTAAGTCAAAAAGAGAAAGACAAATACAGTATACTAACACACATATATGGAATCTAGTAGGACGGTCCTGATATCACACACAGGGAACTCATGAAAAAAAAAAAGACAGAGCATAGACATAGGGACATCGTGGTGAATAGATAGGGAGGGGGAAGCATGGGGGAAGTAACAAGGAAACCTGTAGGGTTATGTGTGGAAAAGATAGCTAGTGTCACAGTGCTAAGGGAATAGGAGTGCTTACAATGGCTTGGGGCAAAGGTCTGGAGGGGTGGGGTGGGGGGATCTGGGTGGGTGGGGACCATGGATATGCATATGACTGATCTGGGAACATACATGTATGTGAACAACAAAACTCTGTAAAACCTTTAAAATAAAGAAAAAAAAGAGGAAAAAAAGTGACAAAATATAACATACAAAGGAAAAAGGAAAAACTTCTTCCTCTTATTCATCAGAAGATGTAACCAAATATTTCATAGTACTTACAGACATTTTCAACATAAGAAAATATAAATATATGTATGTATATTCAAAAAAAAAAGACTAAAGCTGGATAGTTAAACCATATTCTGAATGTACCTCTAACTTCTCCTCTGATATTCGCTGTAGAGGATCTCTTTCTCTGTGTCAAAATGCATGGTCAAACCATGTGTTTTGCCCGTCTCAGTGTGCGTAAGTCCTTTGCCAAGGTTCACAACACGTGCGCATGGATCCTGGACTTCTGTGGTTCCATCAAACATTTGAGGTATTTCCAACATTGGCTACGGGTCACCCTATATAAAGTGGGAAAAACGCATGGTTTGTAAACATCTTGCTGGCCATTTCTGAGAATCTGGCGGCAGACCAAAGACAGAGTTGGCCCTTGCTTGCAAGCATCCACAAAACAGATCTTCCTCCAAAAGAAGGAACTCAATAAATCGACCACACTGATGGTTTCCAACATACATTGCATCCCAGAAAATGATGGGCAGTGAACAGAGAGCAGGAAAAATTAGAGACAGATAGAAGCTACTGCATCTGTCTCTGTGTTCATACAAGTGAGGCTCCTGTGAAGGGAAACCTCCTGTGGAAGGTATCCTGAGCCACAGCATACTGGAATGACGAAGATCTCCATTCATTTCAGGCATTGCATGGCTTGGGATCCAGAGATGTATCTTTAGGTCAAAAGGTTCACAGTGAAGAAGGGTCCAAATACCCATTTAATGTTTGCACTCTGGTATTTCCAAAGAAATGCATGCTCTTCTTCCAGACTCTCAGACTACATTCGATATGGTGACCACAGCATTGATGCCTCCTACTGTTTGCCTTGGAAAGGCCTAAACACACAAACACAGGAATCCGCCCACAGTGAAAAGCAAAGAGACACTTGCACACACTTTCTGTAAAAACCACACTGTCTAAAACTTCAATAAATGCATCCTTGAGTCCCCATAAATATTTCCTGTATCCATGTGAATTGGGGAAGTGATTTTTAAGAATTGAGGAAGACATCAAAGACTAAAGCTGGATAGTTAAACCATATTCTGAATGTACCTCTAACTTCTCCTCTGATATTCTCTGTAGAGGGATCTCTTTCTCTGTGTCAAAATGCATGGTCAAACCATGTGTTTTGCCCGCCTCAGTGTGCGTAAGTCCTTTGCCAAGGTTCACAACACGTGCGCATGGATTCTGGACTTCTGTGGTTCCATCAAACATTTGAGGTGGTTCAAATGGTGTGGCTGGTGCTAACCAGGAATGATGGCAGAGCTCCATTCCTCAGACGCTGAAGCAATGTGGATAGGGGCTTGACCTTGGTCTCCCAGTTGCCAGCCAAAGTGATCTGGAGGACCTTGGAACTTCAGAAGTCATGAAGTTAACCAGGGCCTCGCGTGATTCCCATGCTCTGATGCTCTTGGCATGTGAGGTGGCAGTGCATACTAGTCATTTGGGAAGGCCTGGTCGAAATGGGAGCTTGGAGAACCTACCGGACTTTTTCCCTGGTGGTCAACTTAATCGAACCAACTCAATGTGGAATGATGAGCTTCTATGGGCAGAGGTCGACCTGCACTGCCTGAGCATGGGACGCTCAGTTCATCCACTCTGGCTATTAGTGTTGTAGGGACACCACACTCAAAACTCCTTTTGACAGGCTTTGTGCCTGATGGTGAATAAATAGCCACTGTTTTCTTGAATTCTCTTGATTGAGCCCCATACCCAGAAGGAATGACATTTTGAATAGCATTCCCTGCTCAGGAGTGGCTTTGGGGACACAAACCTTGCAAAGTACTTTATCCTCAGAGAATGAGACATTCTTAAGCCTCATCCAATTTCCAAGCTTTCCTGCATGACTGAAGGGGAGACAATGTTGAGAATCTCTCTGTGGCTAGCCATGATCACCATTTGGCCAGGCCATGTGGACTATCCTATTTCAGATGAGCTAAGTTAAATGTGCCCAGTGTCCCTATGTGGTTGGCCATTGGACTGATAACCCCAGAATTAGAATGTGTTGTCCAGGTCTCGAAGCAACCTGAATGCTGAGGAAACAGTGGCTTCCATGGTAGTAGAGAGTGCTCTGGGACAGTGGAATGTGTCCTCCGGTTCTTGCCAAAGTTTCTATGTGATTGAGGAATTGAACAGGGCCAGTGTCAAAATCCAGTGGCTCCCTTGTCTCACACTTTTCCACCGCTTGAGTTTCTGCATCCCACGATTCCCTAGTCTAATGCCTCAGTCAGAAATGTCTCCCTTTCATGGCACTGATCTCCGTAAGGCCAGTCCACAATTTATTCCTCTGATTTCATTCGTCAAGTTCCTCCTGACTCTCCAGCCTCAGAGTTCCCTGAATTCCTTCTTTTTGGCAGTGTGTGAACAGGTACTGTAGCTTGAGCAGAATACATCCTTTCTTTACGTTGCATCCTGGATGTGCTTTGGAGTGGAATCTTTTCACCTTTTCACCCGCATTTCATAAGCACGGTGCTTGAGAAAGTATGCCTTTCCAAGGCAAATAGTAGGAAGAATCACCGTTGTGGTCACCATTTCGAATGTAGTCTGAGAGATTGTGTGAGTAACTCACATTTCTTTGGAAATGCCAAATCCTAAACTTTTCTTGGGTGTTGGGACCCCTCTTACTTGTGAGCCTTTTGACCTAAGAGGTACCTCCCTGCATCCTAGGCCAGGTAATGCATAGAAATGGATGGAGCTCTTCTTCATGCCAGGAGGCTGAGGTTCATGATACCCAGATGTTCACCTCCACAGAACCTTTTTTTTTTGAACACAACCCAGAAGCCTTTCCTTATATTTTTCTGTATTTTTCCTGCTCTGCCCACTGCCCATCATTTTCTTGGACTCAAGATATGTTGGAAACCATAAGCAAGGTCAGTTTTTGGTGAGTTCCTTCCTTTGGAAGCAGATCCGTTTGTGGATGCTTGCAAGCAAGGGCCAACTCTTGCCATGTTCCAGCCACAGATGGTCAGATATGGCCTGTTAGATATTTGCAACCAATGTGTTTTCTTTAGTCTTAGTGACTGTGATTTCATAACTAAGGTTTACAGTATGGGTGTGTTGATTCTGGACTTCTGTGGTTGCATCAAATGCCAGAGGTGGTCAGAATGGGTTGGCTGGTGCTTGCCAGGAATGATGGCAGAGCTCCACTCCTCAGACCCTGAAGCAATGTGGAAAGGGGCTCTGGAGTCGGTCTCTTAGTTGGAAAGACAAAGTGATCTGAAGGACTTGGGACCTGCAGAAGCCATGGAGGAAACCTGGGCTTTCAGAGATTCCCATGCTGTGATGTTTTTGGCACGTGAGGTTGCAGTGCATATAAATCACTTGGGAAGCCCTGGCTGAAATGGGGCTTGGACCACCTGCCGGCTTTTTCCCTTGGTGGCTGACTTGATCAGACCAACTCAATGTGGAGTGATGAGCTTCTAAGGTTAGAAATCGATCTGCACTGCCTGAACATGGGACACAACTAGACCATCCAAGTTGGCTACTTGTGTTGTAGGGATGCCACACTCATAACTCCATTTTTCATACTTTGTGTTTGATGCTGAATCCATATGCATTGTTTCATTGAATTCTCTTGATCCTGTCTCATACCAAGACAGGGTGACATTTTGAGAAGCATTACCCTGCTCAGGAGTGGCTTTTGAGGCACAAATTTTGGAAAGGAATTTTTCCCCATGAATGAGGTATTCTTCAGCCTTGTCTGATTTCCAAGCTTACCTGCATGGCTGGAGGTGAGACAACGTTGAGAATCTCTCTGTGCCTAGCCGTGATCACCATTCAGCCAGACCTTCTGGACGCTCCTATTTCAGACAAGCTGAGGGAAATGTGCCTAGAGTTGCTGTGGGGTTGGGCATTGGTCTGATAACCTGAAGAATTAGAATGTGTTGCTCTCTCTGTAACATTTGTCAGCTGAAAGTCTCAGGATGAAAACTGAATCTCATGCAGACTTGATTGCAGATCTCCTAAGGAACCTGAATGTTGAGGAAACAATGTCTACCATTGTTATGGAGTGATCTGGGACAGTGATGTGTGTCCTCTGTGGGTCTTGGCAAAGCTCTCATGTGATTGAGCGATTTAAGAGGGACAGTGCCTAAATCCAGTGAATCCCTTGTGCGACACTTGTCCACCAATTGGGTTGCTGCATCACATGATTCCCTAGCCTGCAGCTTTAGTGAGAAATGCTTCCCTTTCAGGGCACTGGAATCCATGAGGCCATTTACTGCTCTGAATTCATTCGTCCAGGCCCCTCCTGACTTTCCAGACTCATATTCCTCTGAATTCCTCCTTTTTGGCAGCATGTGGACTGGTAGTGTAGAGGAAACATTCTTTCTTTAAGTAGCAGTCTGAATGTGCTTTGGAATGAACCTGTTCATCTCTTCACTTTCGTTTCTTAAGCACTGTCCATGAGAAACTATGCCTTTGCTAATGTAAAAGGAAATTGATCCAGGGAGAGACCTATTGGGTCCCAATGCTCTAGCTGAGGTCTCTGGCACATAAGTCACTTCGAAAGAGTGTTTGGACTCCATGAGCAGGTTCTCACACATTTGTACCACTCTGTCTACCATGATGCTCTGCTTCTGTTGTCTCAATAATTTGTCATAGATTCTGTCAATCACTGAGGAAAAACCAACAGATACCATAGGCTTTCTTTGTGACAGTAGTATTCTCTTTAATATTCTATGAATAGATATGTATTTATACATGTATACTTTCATCTCTGTGTGAACTTCTTCTTACTTTGCACTGGACTTTTCCACCATGTTTATCCTACAAATTACAAGGAAGGTGAAAACCAGAAATGCAGAAGCTCTATGGGCTCTATTCTCTTTGGGTGGTCCTACAATGTAGGCTATACAAGCTTTCATGAAGAGAACAGACATTTCCTTCATATTCATGAGTTTGGCACAACTCACTATGTATTGACACGGTCTTTAGTCCATCTAGCAAAACTATTGCAATCTTTGTCTCCATAGAGTGAAGAAGCCAAAGCTTTCAAATTGTCTTGGAATGCAGTCATTTCAGAGTGAAAAGCACGTACTATGGCATGGAGAGACTGACTCCACTGCAGGAGAATATCAGAGCTGAAATTGGAAGTACATTCAAAATATGGTTTAGCTCTTCAGTTTTCAGTCCTTAAAGTCCTTCTGAATGCTTTGAAATAACTTTCACCGATGCATATTGATACAGATTTATTGCATGGGGACTCGAGGACACATTGATTTGAAGTTGCAGACAGTGTGTTTTCTATAGAAAGTGTGTGCATGTATGTGTTTGTTTCTCACTCTGTGCAGATTCCTATGTGTTTGTGTGCTTAGGCCTCTCTAAGACAAAGGGTAGGAGGGTCACCTTTGAAGTCACCATTTCTAATGTAGTCTGAAAGTTTGGTTAAGGATTGTGCATTTCATACAAAATGACAGAACCGAAACTTGGCGTGGATGTTGGGAACCTTCTTATTTTGTGAGCCTTTTGACTGAAAGGGTACATCTCTGTATCCCCAGCCAGGCAATTCTTAGAAATGGATGGAGCTCTTCTTCATGCCAGGAGGCTGAGGCTCAGAAAACCCAGATGTTCCCCTCCACAGAAGTCTTGCTTTTCAGCAACTAGGAACGGAAGCAGTTGCTCACTGTCTGTCATTATCTGGGACTGAATATATGTTGGAAACCATCAGCTTGGTCAATTTTTTCGTGAGTTTTTCCTTTGAAGGCAGATCTGCTTTATGGATGCTAGAAAATGAGGGCAAACTCTGCCTGTGGTCAACTTCTCGATGCAGAGATATGGCCAGGAAGAGGTTTGCCAACCATGAGTTTTTCCCAGCCTAGTAAGTGTGAACCTCTGGCCAAGGTTCTCAACAAGTGTGTGCTGATTCTGGACTTTTTTTTTTTGTACATGTATGTTCCCAGATCAATTAGATGCATATCCATTGACCCTCCCCCCACCCAGTTCCCCCACCCCCATCCCTCCAGACCATTGCTCCAAGTGGTGGTAGGTACTCCTATTCCCCTAGCACAATGACAACAGCTATCTTTTCTACACATGACAGTATAGGTTCCCATGTTACTCCCTCCCACTGTTCGGTCTCCACAATGTCTTTATGTCTATTCTCTGTTTTTTCATGAGTTCACTGCGTGTGTTACCATGACCATCTTACTAGATCCCATATATATGAGTTAGTATACTATACTTGTCTTTCTCTTTTTGACTTACTTCACTTTTTATGATAGGTTCTAGAGCCAGCCACCTCATTAGGACTGAGTCTTCTGCATTTCTTTTAACAGCTGAGTAGTATTCCATTGTTCTCAACAAGTGTGTGCTGATTCTGGACTTCTGCGGTTCCATCAAATGCCTGAAATGTTCTGAATGGGGTGGCTGGTGCCTGCCAGGATTGATGGCAGAGCTCCATTCCTCAGACCCTGAAGCATTGTGGAAAGAAATTTCGGTATCAGTGTCTTTGTTGACAAACCAAAGTGATCCGTAGGACCTGGGAACATTGGAAGCCACGGAGGAAACAAGGGCTTTCCGATATTCCCATGCTCTGATGCTCTTTGCATGTGAGGTGGCGGTGCATATCAGTCATTTGTGAAGCCCTGGCCAAAATAGGGTTTGGACCACCTACTGGCTTTTTTCCCTAGGTGGCCAGCTTGATCAGACCAACTCAATGTGGAGTGACAAGCTTCTAAGACCAGAGGCTGATCTCCACTGGCTGACAAGGGGCACACTGAGACCATCCTTGATGACTATTTGGGTTGTAGGGACACTGCTTTAGCAACTCCTTTTGGTAGGCTTGGTGTCTGATGGTGAATGCATATCTATTTTTCCTTGAATTCTCTTGATCAAACTGCATACCTAGAAGTGATGACATTTTGGACAGTACTCCCTTTTCATTCAGGTAGTGGTCTTTGGGGCCCAAATCTCCCAAAGCTCTTGTTCCTCCAGGAATGAGGCGTTGTTCAGCCTTATCCACTTTCAAAGCATTCCTGTATGGCTGGAGGAGACGTCATTGAGAATCTCTGTGTGGCTAGTCATAATCGTCATTCAGCCAGACCATCTGGACTCTCCTATTTTAGATGAGCTGAGGAAATGTGCCCAGTGTCCCTATGGGGAATGCCATTGGACTGATAACCTGGAGAATTAGAATGTGTTGCTTTCTCTGCAAAAACATAAGCTAAAATTCTTGGGCTGAAAGCCGAACCTTGTGCAGACTTGAGTGCAGGTCCCTTAAGCAATCTGAAAGCTGAGGAAACAATGGCTAACATGGGAATGGACAGTGCTCTGAGACAGTGGGTGTGTCCTCTGTGAGTCTTCGCTGTGCTTTTATATTATTGAGTGATTAAACAGGACCAGTGCCAAAATCCTGTGGCTCCCTTGTATCGCACTTGGCCTTGGTTTGGGTACATGCATTTCACAATAGTCTAGCCTAAAGCCTCAAATAGAAATTTCTTTTCAGGGAACTGGAATCCGTGAGACCATCCCACCACTTACCTCTTGGAATTCATTTGTCCCTTTCTGTACTGACTTTCCAGGCTGTGTCTCCTGAATTCCTTCTTTCCTGTCTGTGTGTGCACAGGTAATGAGGCTTGAGCATGAGGATACAGCCTTTCTGTAAGATTCAGCCTGGATATTCTTTGGATTGTAATGTTTTCATCTCTACTCTTGCATTTCCTAATCTCTGTCTATGAGAGACTATGCCTCTGCTTATGTACAAGGGAAATTGATCCAGGAAAGCCCTATTGGCAACTTCAGTCCCAAAGCTTTATATGAGGCACTTGGCACATAAGTCTCTTAGGGTGTCTGGACTCCTCAGCACGTTCTCACACATTTCAACCACTCTATAGCCCATGATGCTCTGTTTCTGTTGTCTCAATAATTCGTCATAGATTCTGTCAATCACCAAGGAAAAAAACAACAGATAACATAGGTTTTCTTTGTGACAGTAGTATTCTCTATAATGTTCTATGAATATATATGTATTTATACAAGTATAGTCTCATCTCTGTGTGAACTTCATCTTACTATGCACTGGGCTTTCCCACCATGTTTTCCCTACCAATTACAAGGAAGGTGAAAACCAGAAGTGCAGAAGCTCTAGGGGCTCTTCTCTCTTCAGGAGCTCCCTCTTTGTAAGCTATACAAGTTTTCATGAGGAGAACTGACATTTCCTTGGTATGTATGAGTTTGACACAGCTCACAATGTGTGAACATGGCCTTAAGTCTGTCTAGTAAACGTTTTGCAAGCTTTCTCTCCATGGAGTGAAGAAGCCAAAAGTTTGAAATCATCTCAGAATGCAGTAATTTCTGATGTAACAACATGCATTATGGCAGAGAAAAATTGACTGCTCTGGGAGATAATTTCAAAGCCTAAATTAGATGTACATTCAAAATATGGTTTAACTATTCCGTTTTTAGTCTTTGATATCCTTCTTATTTCTTTCAAATACCTTAGTCTGATGAAATAGATACAGGAAGGATTTCATGGGGACTCGAGGACACATTGATTTGAAGTTGTAGACAGTGTGTTTTCTACAGAGAGTGTGTACATGTATGTGTCTTTTCTTCTCACTGTAGGTGCATGCTTGTGTGTTTGTGTCCTTAGGCCTTTCAAAGTCAAACATAGAAGGGATCACCTTTGTGGTCACCATTTTGACTGAAGTCTGAGATTTTGGGTTAGGAGAGAGCATTTCTTTGGAAATGCCAGATCCCAAATATGTCCTTGGTGTTGGGACCCTTCTTCGTTGTGAGCCTTTTGACCTAAGAGGTGCATCCCTGGATCCCAGTCCAGGCAACGCATAGAAATGGATGGAGCTCCTTTTCATGTAGGAGTCTGAGGCTCAGGATATTCAGATGTTCCGCTCCACAGTACCCTTGTTTTTGGAACCCAGAACTAGAATCAGTTGCTTCTATTCATCTCTAATTTTGCTGCCCTCTGCTCCTGCCAATGATTTGCTTGAACTCAAAGTATGTTGGAAACCATCTGCATGCTCTATTTCTTCTTGTGTTCCTTCCTTAAGAGTCAGATTCATTTTGTGAATGCTTGAAAGCAGGAGACATCTCTTCCTGTGTCCACATGCTGATGCTCAGATATGACCAGCAAGAGGTTTGCTAACCATGTGTTTTTCCGCCTTAAGGAGTGTGAGCCCGTTGTCAAGGTTCACAACACGTGCATGTTGATTCTGTACTTTTAAGGTTCGATCGAATGCCTGAGGTGGTCAGAATGGGGTGGTTGGTGCTTGCCAGGATGTATGGCAGTGCTCCATTCCTCAGACACTAAAGCAATGTGGAAAGGGGCTCCGGCATTTGTCTCTGTGATTGCAAGCCAAAGTGATCCTGAAGATCTGGGAACTTCGGAAGCCATGGAGGAAACCAGACCTTTCAGAAATTCGCATGCTCTGATGCTATTGGCATGCTGCAGTGGCAGCACATATCAATCATTTAGAAACTCTGGTGGAAAAGGGGACTTGGACCACCTTTCCGATTTTTCCCTAGGTGACGAACTTGATTGGACCAACTCAAAGTGGAGTGACAAGCTTCTAAGACCAAAGGGGAATCTACACTGCCTGAACATGGGATATGCTGAGATCATCCACGCTGACTACTTGGGTTGTAGGGATGCCGCACTTTTGGTAGGTTTGTGTCTGAGAGTAAATCCATATGCATTGGTTTCTTGATTTGTCTATATCGTGCCCCATACCCAGAAGGGAGACTATTTTGAACAGCATGCCCTTGCTCACAGAGTGGCCTCTTGGGCACAATCCCCAAAGCACTATTTCCTCAAGGAATGAGGCATTTTCAGACTCATCCAATTTCCAAGGTTTCCTCCATTGCTGGAGAGGAGACAAAGTCGATAATTGTCCTGTGGCTAATCATGATTGCCATTTGTCCTGGCTCTCTGGACTCTCCTATTTTAAATGACTTGAGGGAAATGTCCCCAATGCTCCTATAGTGTTGGCCATTTGGCTTATAAATGGGAGAATTAGAAGGTGTTGCTTCCTGCAACATTTATAAGCTGCAAGTCTTGGACTGAAAGCTAAACCTCATGCAGACTTGAGGGCATGTCTCCTAAGCAACCTGAATGCTGAGGAAACAATGGCTACCATGGGAATGGAGAGTTCTCTGGGACAGTGGGGGTGTCCTATGTGGGTCTGGCCAAATCTTTCATGTGATTGATAGATTGAATGAGACCAGTTGCAAAATTCAGTGGCTCCTTCTCTCACACTTGGCCACTATGTGTGTCGCTGTGATCCCCGATTCCCCAGCCTACAGCCTCAGAAACAAATGCCTTCCTTTCAGGACACTGGTAACCGAGCGGCCACCCTACCATTTCCTGCTCTGAATTCATTTACCCAGCTCCCTCCTGATGTTCCAGCCTCAGAGTCCACTGAATTTCTTCTTTCTTGGCAGGTTTGGTCGGGGTAGTGCAACTTGAGCAGAAGGATACATCCTTTCTGTAAGATGCAGCCTGGCTATGCTTTGGAATGGAACCTTTTCATCACTTCACTTGCATTTCCTAAGCACTGTCCATAAGCAACTATGCCTCTGCTAATGTACACTGCAAATTGATCCAGGAGAACCCTGTTGTGAACGAAAGTCCCAATGCTCTACCTGAAGCCCTTGGAACATAAGCCACTTCAAAGGAATGTTTGGACTCTGTGAGCACATTCTCACACATTTCCACCACTGTTTCCCATTATGCTCTGTTTCTGTTGTCTCCATAATTTGTTGTAGATTCTGTCAATCATCGAGGAAAAAATGAAAGATAACATATATTTTCTTTGTGACAGTAGTATTCTCTTTAATGTTCTATGAATATATGTTTACAAATGCGTAGTTTCAAACCTTTGTGAAATTCTTCTCACTTTGCACTGAATTTTCCCACCATGTTTATCCTAACAATTACAAGGAATGTGAAAACCAGAAATGCAGTAGCTCTACAGGCTCTTCTCTTCAGGATGTCCTTCTATATAGGGGATACAAGCGTTCTTGAGGAGAACTAAGAGTTCCTTGGTATTCATGTGCTTGCCAGAACTCACAATACACGACCATTGCCTTTAGTCCATCTACCAAAACTCCTGCAAGCTTTGTCTCCATAGAGTGAAGAAGCCAAAGGTGTGAAATCTTCTCAGAATGCAGTGATTTCAGAGACTACAATAGGCACTGTTCTTGGAGAAACTGATCCTCTGTGAGAAAATATAGGAGCCAAAATTAGAGGTACATTCAGAATATGGTTTATTTGGTCAGTTTTGAGACTTTGAAGTGCTTCTCAATTTTTCAAAGCACTTCCCCTATTCACATGGTTACAGTAAGGATTTAATGGGGACTCGAGGCAACATTGATTTGAAGTTGTAGACAGTGTGTTTTCTATGAAAGTGTGTGTATGTGTGTCTCTTTGCTTATCCTGTGTGTTTCTGTGCTTAGTCCTTTCCAAGAAAAACGGTAGAAGGGATCATCATTGTGGTCACCATTTCGAATGTGGTCTGAGAGTCTGTGTCAAGATTGCCCATTTCTGGGCTTCCTGGTGGTCCAGTGGGTAAGGACACCACCTTGCAGTGCAAGGGGCGCCAGTTCGAGCCCTGGCCTGGGAAGATCCCACGTGCTGCGGAGCGGCTGGACTGATGTGTCCAATTACCAAGCCAGAGCTCTGGAGCACATGCGCCCAGAGCCGGTGCTCTGAGACAACAGAGGCCACCGCGATGGGAGGCCCACACGGGCCAAAGAACAAAGATGGATGAAAATAGACAAATGAAAGACCAATAGAAGTGGCCCACCTGCTCCCCTCCCTCCCCATCCCACCCCCTCAAAATAAATAAATAAATAAATCGTTAAAAGAAATGATTGTGCATTTCTTTGGAAAATGCCAGACCGCATATTTGGGAGAGTGTTGGGACCCATCTTCAATGTGAGTCTTTTGACCTAAGAGGTACATCCCTGAATCCCAGTCCAGGCAATGCCTAGAAATGGATAGAGGTCCCTTCATGCCCGGAGGCTGAGGCTCACGATACCTTTCTCAGTAGGTTTTCTTCCACAGAAGCCTAGCTTGACGGAACCCAGAACCAGAAGCAGTTGTTTCTATCTATCTCTACATTTTCCTGCTCTCTGCTCACTGCCCGGCATTTACTTGGACACAAGTTATGTTGGAAACCATTAGCATGGTCAATTTGTTGCTGATTTCCTTCCTTCAGAGGCAGATCTGTTTTGTGGATGCTTGCAAGCAAGGGCCAACTTTGCTTGTGGTGCACCTCCAGATGCTCAGATATGGCCAGCAAGAGGTTTTCAAACCATGTTTTTTCCACGTTTGTGAACATGTGTCCATACCCAAAGTTCACAACATATGCGTGTTGATTGTGGACTCTGTGGTTCCATCAAACACCTGATGTGGTCTGAATGGTGTGGCTGGTGCTTGCCAGGATTGATGGCAGAGCTCCATTCCTCAGACCCTGAAACATTGTGGAAAGGGGCTCCAGGGTTGGTCTCTTTGATGACAAGCCAAAGTGATTCAGAGGACCTTGGAAATTCTGAAGCCACGGAGGAAACCAGGGCCTTCTGAGATTCCCATGCTGTGATACTCTTGGCACGCTGAGGTGTCAGCATGTATATTTCATTTGGGAATCCCTGGACAAAATGGGTATTTGAACTGCCTACCGGGTTTTTCCTGGGTGGCCAGCTTGATCAGACCAATCCAATATGGAGTGATGAACTTCTAAGACCACAAGTCGATTTCTACTGCCTGAGCATGAGAGATGCTCAGATCATCCACGCTGGCTCTTTGGGTTGTAAGAAGGCCGCGCTAGCACCCCTTTGGCAGGCTTTGTATCTGATGCTGAATCCATGTCCATTATTTCACTGAATTCTCTTGATTGGACCCCATACCCAGAATGGAGGACATTTTGGACAGAAGTCCTGTATTCATAAATCATCTTTGGGGCACGAAACTCACACAGCACTTTTTCCTCCTGAAATGGGACATCCTTCAGCCTCATCCAATTTCCAAGCATTCCTGCGTAGCTCAAGGAGACATGCTGAGAAAACTGCCACTGTGCTTCACCCCTGATTCCTATTTTTATTAGTTCTCACTAAGAGATACTATCTTAAATTCATCAGAGACCTTTTACAGCTACAGTGGTGTCCTCTCAGAATCATAAGTCTCGGACTTGGACAATAATGTATCATGGTCTCGAATATTGTCAAACCAAGAGTAGCTTTATTAATCGTAGAACATATAATAATCAGAATCAAGATTCCATTCATCAGAATTCAAATAAAGGCAAGAACAGGCAATCAGAACACAATCAAATAATCAGAAGTCAATCAAATGCAATCATAAGTTCTTACCCCAGAGCTGGAGAATCTGGATCTCACATCGGGCAGCTGACCTCCATGAACGAGCCTCCTGCACAATTGTACCTTACATTTTTGTGTTTTTCACCTAGAAATCTCAAGTTGACTAGTAATCATAAAAGTGGTTATTACAAGAGCTTTTTGCTCTTCTAGAGACGCAAAATGGTTACTACTGGAACTTTTTGCTCCTCTACTAACGCCTAGGTAAAAACCTTGTCCTCAGGAAACGTGTTTGTACAGAAAATATTCTTACAATTTTTATTTTACAAAGGTAACTATGAGCTGCAAAGCATGTGTTACACTATAACCACTAAAGACATGAGTGGAAGGGCTTTTGTGCTCTGTACTAGTGTCTAGGCAAACATCTCTATCAGTGTTTGTCAAAGGTGACAGTTTAAGTCTATAAACTGCTGATTTTATGAGTGGGGCTATTTCAGGCCAAGGCTTTTGTCAGTAAAAGTATCAGCTACTTAGTCATCCTTGGAGGAGGTCTCAGAGAGACGCGGCTGCAGGCAGCACTTATCGCTAGTGTTAAGAGACATTTGCCTGCTAGGCCAAGGAATCTTGTCTTGATCTTTCCTGTGAGAAGTGAATATGAATCCATCCCCTCATCCTAATGACCACCATTGTGGGAGCATTCAACATAAGCACCAATCAGAGTAGAGAGTCTTCTTCCTCGCATAGTGGCAGTCCTTACAAATAACCTAACTTATCTTCTTCATCACTTTCCCCATCAGAACTGTTCTCCTCACAGCTAGGGTTCCAATATCTGTTAGTGAAGATGCACATGCTTGCCCATGACACCTTCTCCTTGGGGTCTCCAAGCAATGAGATATGGTTGGATAGCCAACGGAAATGGCATCAAGATTAATCTTGACATAGGTTAGTCTCCAATGTTGAAGCCTGTGCTCTGTTGTTGAGATTTAATAAATTGGAGGCTTTTGTATGTAGTAGCCTCATCAGTGAGGGTGTATGTGTCATTTGACAAAGTAGTGCTCTTCACCTGAGAATAGCTGAATTACATACAGGCATATCATAAACAGCAGGT